>CM034538.1:60131978-60499478 GCA_020002185.1 Paraescarpia echinospica | reverse complement strand
TTATTAGCATTAGCATATCAAAAGCATTGATTTGAGTTATGGTGCCACATAATTGCACATTAACTGTTCAACTGTTGTTTTTCCTTTCTAGTATGAGTCACACTTTTTAAGTTTTGCGTGTAAGAAGTCAATTGTTGTTGAGTTAAAACAAGCCTGTCGAATATTGTTTAACTTGTACACTCATCGCAAACATTTTCATTTCATACTAGCTGGGTTACCCGGGGTTGCCCGGGGAAAGAAGGCAGTCATATGTAACAAACACCCAAAATCCATCCAAAACCCATCCCAAATGTTTTTAGCCTACCCGCATTAACAAATGGTAACTGGTCAGTGGCCTAGTTGTTAGGACAACCTTTTGCCAGAAATCTCAATCTCAATCGCTCGCCCGCCTTACTGACACAACCAGCAACGGCGGATGCTGGGTTGAAATTTCAGCTCGATACGTACAAAACTAACGGAGATGTGGGTGCACAAACAAACAGAGAACGAACTGTTTTATAATATATATATATATATATATATATATATATATATCGTATTCCTGGTTATCCAATATAACTTTTTACATTCACTTTTTATAATACACTAACTTGATGGGGGATAATTTCGATTTGACACATAGCTTCATATGTAGGAAATATATGAAATGCAAAAGAGGGCGCTATTTGTAAGCGTGCGGACGTGACCAGCGACAGGTAGACCTGGTGCATGTTAAGCGCTAAGGATTTTCAAACGTCAATAAAATGTATGCATATATCCAGCGTCATATTTGTAGATGACATAATTATCGTTACGATGATATAGAAAAAAACAATAAATTGCTCGACTGGAACTCCACGCACAGCCTTTTGAAATATTGAGCCCCCAAGTTGTCCACCCCCGGACGAATTTCGACAATGTCTAAATCTACGAACCATCTCAATGGGCCCGCTAGATCACATGCAAATTTCAGCCCGAAACATGCAAAACTGACGGAGATGTGGGTGCACATACAGACAGAAAACGAACTGTTTTATAATATAGATGTCAAGCTATGACAGTAACAAGCACTTGATAAGTATAAGCAGAGAACTGTCGACCAATATGCTGCATGAATTCTGACCTGCTTCATTCGATATATCACACGTTGATCGCAGGACCACAATGTTTACAGTAGTACTGCGACGTAAGAACAAAAGTTATGGCGCAAAAGCCAGATGATTCCAAATATAAATACAATTAACACTTTAACCTGAGCTGGAGAAATGAACATGGCGGTTACGTTTATATAGGCTACCTGTATGGGGAGCAGTTTTAATCTGTTGCGCTAGAGTAGGCCACACTTCGTGCCGGTCGTTTAACACACGACTGTAAGTACTGTCTTTTCACACGCTGTAAACTGTATGGTCTTCAGCTTGGTGTCTCTATTAGGGAAATCTTGACTTTGCGATTGGCAACAGTCAGTTATACTCCAGTAGGTAGAGAGCCATCGAACACCCCCGTGGAGAACACTGAAGAACTTGTTGTGTCTGGATGACGACATAGAGTGAAGCGGTGAGATGTTAGTGCAAGTCTAGTTTGAATGAGCTGTAGTTCAGGAGTACGGATTTCCCAAAGGGCATCGTTCAACTCTGACTACACCTAAGGTTTGATTTGAGAGAATGGTAGAATGTACCTTCAGGAACACCGTCTATCTGACCTATACGGAATAAAATGTAGAATAACTTATAACATAGTTTAGCTATTATGTCAACATTTTTGTGACGTTATTATTACATAATGACATATTAATTATTAATTATGACATCAATGAAAACACAAATTCAATTAGATTTTCAATGACGTCTCATTTGTTATAGTTTGGAAGGTCTTTATTTATGAAATGGACTACTATTTACCGCTACCCCATCTTATACTATTCACACCCAACGGCAAATAATGACCTATAACACAAACTGATACTACATATTAAGATCACATTCTGAAGAGGTTTATTGACCATTCTGTTAAGTTAAATCTGACATGTAGTACGCGTTGAAAGAATTAGCTTATTTGATGTCCCTCGGGAGCTCCTGAACTATATTAAGATTTTGAAACTACGATGTTGGCGTGAACTAATACAGAGACTGATTGCAATGGAAGTACCACCACACATGGTCCGATGGATGGCAGCGTTTCTACTAGACCGCGAACAGAGAGTAAAAATCGGCGACGCAGTGTCAAAGTCAGGGATTCCCCTGGGAACTTTGTCAGGACCAAAACACTTTGTGGTTCGTATCAATGATTTGCAAACATATTGTCCTATGTTTAAATATGTTGACGATTGCACCATATTTGAAATATGCAATCAAAGTATGATATCTGTTATACAAGATTCTGCCAACATTATTGAGCGATGGTTTAGTAATAATGACATGCGGACCAATACGAGAAAGACAAAAGAAATGGTTATATGTTTCGGTAAAGATAGAGCATTTGTAGAATCTCTGCCGTATATTGATATAAATGGGACAGATATTGAGAGAGTTACTCAAGCAAAAGTTCTCGGCGTAACTATATCATCGGATTTAAGTTGGAATGCACATGTAGATGAAATAGTATCAAAGGCAAGAAAGAGAGTGTATATGATCTATCAGATGAAACGTGCTGGTATCAACCAAATTGACTTGGTTAGAATATATGTATCTGTGATTAGACCAGTAGTTGAATATGCCTGCCCGGTATGGCACACGAACTTGCCTAAATACTTATCGGACAACATCGAGATAATTAAAAAAGGTGTCTCAAAACTATATTTCCTGGTTGTGTGTACGAGGATATTCTGGAGATGGTAAACGCTGCACGATAGACGCAATGAATTGTGTAAAACGTTTCGCTAGAATGAAGCATAGTGATCACAAACTGAATACGCTACTACCAAATAGTCGAAATGTGCCGTATACACTAAGATCATTCAATGAGTTACCCGTCCCAATGGCGAACACAGATCGATACAAAAAATAATTAATTCCATGGTGTTTAGTACACTGCCATGACACTTAATGATTTTAGTGTATGTCTCCACAGTCAATTTTAATATTTAAACGAAATGATTTAATTTTAGTGTATTTACAGTATCTTATTTTTTAATGAAAGATAGTAATGCAATGTACACGTTTTATTATAAAGCGCCTCATACTGAGTTAGTTGCGTCACGGGGCGATTTTGTGTAATTTACTTAACAGTATCCTTAGTGTTGCGTTATTTTATTGAGTACAACATGTTTTATGAGTATTGTAACACAATGTTGTGTCGTATTGTAACAGTATGATACTTGTGTGATTTGGGGATTTTATGGTGAATGTATGTACAGTCCAAATGAAAAGTTGCAAATAATAATAAATGTATTCTTATTCTTATATTCATAACTGAATGCAACGCGTTTGTGGAATGCAACAGAACAATGTTGCTGTTAATCTCCTCTTTGTTCCAAAGTCCGAGGTGAGATAGGTCTGAATAACGATCCTTGTTGTTTTCTTTTTTCTTCCGTTGCTACTTCCTTTTTGTTGCGGTATAATTTCAAATAAACAAGGACCAATTCGATAGAATTATCGGCCAAATACTTCCATCTTCGATAACATGAACAACGTTGCACTTATATTGCAAAATACCTTATTTGCGCCAATCCATCTGTATGACAGCGAAGCACAGTATAGCAAATAAACCATCGAACAATACTGGGAGCTGGGTTTATGGAATCGTGGTAAGACCAGACACGCAATGTTATATTTTACCGTAATACTCGTTTGTCAGCCATACTATGAACCCCGCAAGAGATCTAACAGCGATTTGCCAAATGGAAACTGGAATGAAACAACTGTAATTTTCATATGTAGCTGCTCTGATGCAGTGATACTTAAAAAGGAAGATGAGAAATGGACGAAATGATGGACTTTACCTTACTCAGCAGTGGTCACAGTGCATATGAAACACTACAGAACAGCGAAATCAATCGATACGTCAGGATGTGTTCTGATCTTGTATGGATGTTGCGTAATATTACAATTCAGATCAGAACAACACAAATATGAATAGGTTTTACACGTAACTTTGTTTTTCATATAGAGAAACCCCCCACAAACTTCCACTATGAAATGTTCACAAAGTAGAACAATTTATTCTGGTCTTATTGAGTATTTTCGCACCAACGAACATATACCACGTGATCGACATTCGGTACGGGGGTCGAGTGAATTGCGTTGCACGCGGAGCACCGAGGGACTTTGGTAATGCACGAGTGGGCCATACGTCAGCCTGCTGGCTGAGTTACGTCGCCGGCCGAGACACTCGACCAGCTGAAGGACGCCTGAGACAACACGGGTCTCGAGTGCACGACAAACAAGTAGAGCTGCCGTCACGGCGACCACCGCGTTGGGAGCTTGCTCCAGGGATGGGGTCCAGGGTGTGTTCGGTCAGTGGAGTTCTGGATTGGGGCTGGAGTTGGGGTTGCCTCTGTCCCCGGATTAGGTTTCGAGGAGCATTTGGTGGTATTGGTGGAGGGTGGTAGGGGATCGCCTGCGATCAGGGTGACTCAACAGTCTCTTACTCTCTTACCCAGGGGTATGTTTCGGGGTATCTTCGTACACGCTTTATGTTCTACTTTATTTAATTTAAGCAAAGGCATAAATACTGCATATACAAACGCTCGCGCGCGCGCACACACATACACACACAAACAAACAAACAAACACACACACATACACGATTTTGTATCAACATAAAAAAACAGACATCTAAAAAGTATGCTTCTACCACCATTAGCAGGTTCCTGCATAAACAGATTATCTATATTTCAAATTTGCTTTTCAATGTTAATCAAAGTGTTATATATGTCGACACTTGTCGCTGTGTGTATATTAATCGCATCAATAACTAACATCACACTGAGAGCGTGTACTGTGCGACTCCTCCATGTGTTCTGTGTATGAAGTCCTCACGTCCTTATCCTCTACTTCACTCAGCCACGGCTCCTCTGTAGGAGACAGACCACTTTGGCCACAGTTACAGTCGCTGTTCGGCGGCAGCTGATTATAAACAGTGCGACTTAAATTAACGTGTAGTTCTACTCGAGCGAATGAGTTATAGCGTCTCAAATAGCAAGTGTTTCCTGAAAGATATTCACGCTTTTTTACTCTTACAAGTGAAGATTGTGAAGTTTATTGTCCTGTTCTCTGTGTCTGGATACCACCTGATATTAATGTTGTATGATTTGATATTCACTTAAGTACAATTTATTTAGTTATATATGTATATATATATATATATATACACATTACAAACGCACTCATGCATGCATATACGCGCATTCACTCACACACGCACGCACGCACACATACAGACACGCAGACACGCAGACACGCAGACACGCAGACACGCAGATACGCAGACACGCAGACACGCAGACACGCAGACACACAGACACACACATACACACACACACACGCACGCACACGCACGCACGCACGCACGTTGTAGTAATCCAATATAATTTTCCAACTTCGGATATAGTGGAATGCATACCCACTTCTCTATTCATCTTCGCTCAGTCACTTATCAATGACATTACTGCTCTCTACAATGAACCTGCGATCATATACTCTCAGTGACAATGCTGCCAAATCCTAAGAGAAAAGCAAACTTTTGTGCAAGAGAATGCGGTGATTATTTGTCTTCTGAAGAGGGTCTTTATCTGTGGACGATTATCCCGTACTACGCACACTATCGCCTCAAGAGGTTGTCGTATTCAGTGGAAGATTATATCCTAGTATCACACTACTGTCCTAAGAATGTGTGATTTGACGTTTAACGTATTTAACCTGAGATGGTTCTTTTATGTTGCATTGATGTTGATATTTACAAACACTGTTGTGTTATTAAACTGAAGCTCAGGTGAGAAAAGTAGAGACGATGGCAAAGAAACACAACAAGTACCTCAACGGAAGTATACCAATAATTGTACACAAGAAAAGCGTTTATCCTTATAGAACAGCAGTGCTACACGCTATAATATTCGGGGAGCGTCGACTGAAGGCTGCGTCATTAATCGGCGCACTGCGGACGTGCACGTGTGAATCATTGATCGAGTGCGCGTCATTGTGACTAAACATTACATGATTACACTAGCACTCGGTCTAGTAAACATGTTTGTATATTACGCTCGTCTTTGCTGTAAGATCTGGACAACAGTGTCACACTGGCGGACAGTGCTGTTGTCACGTCAAACCTCATCGTCAACGACATCGTCAACATCGTCATCGATGTTATCAATAGCTCGACTCGTCCGCACTTAATGTCCTGTGTCCTGTGTCTATTTTTAAGTGTCAACGGGCTCGAATGTATTTGCCCTGGGTGTACGGACCTGGAAGTCGTACACATTTTGGTTTGTATTAGTGTAAAACTAACATAAATGCTTTAACTTGTATTTTGTGACGTTTGTGTTGTACGCAAATTAAGAATGTTATAATATCTAACTAAACTACGGCAAGATTGAGTCAACGGCAACACTCAAACATGATCGATGTGTAACTTGACCGATGTGTGACATTTTGACAAAGACAATCGAAGTTGTTTGTTGATTTTGCAGGACACATTGTTGACGTGCATCTCAACTCTAGGATAATATATACGGATATTGCAACATCGAAATGTTCTAATTTTGTATTTTTGCGGATGAATGTCCATTTTAATTATAATGCAAATGTCGATTGGGCTTTGGTGCATTGTCGTATCTAGTATTATTTACTGTTTGCTGACGATACGAATATATTTTGTATCGGTAACAATCTGACAGAACTACGTGGCATGTTAAATAGAGAACTTGCCAGATTGTGCAAATGGTTTGCTGTAAACAAAGTATCACTCAACTTGTCAAAAACGAATTATATGTTATTCGGGTGCCGTCCAACAGATGTTGACATTAATCTTTGTGTAAATAACGAACGAATAACCAGAGTACGTGTAACCAAATTTCTGGGAGTATGTATTGATGACCAGCTAAACTGGAAACATCACATTAATACGGTTAAAACAAAACTGTCGAAAGTGGCAGCGGTAATTTACAAAGCAAGTTGTTTAATTGATCAGGATGGAATGTACATATTGTATTGTTCCCTGTTCTTGCCATATACTATCTATTGCAGCGAAATATGGGGTAACACCTATGTCTCAAACATCAGGTGTATTACTGTGCTTCAGAAACGAGTAGTTCGTCTTATCTGTGGCGTAACGCGTTTGAGGCATACCAGTACTCTATTTACGCAACTGTGTGCTTTGACGTTTGTAGACTTAGTTAAATCTAAGACAGCGATACTATTGTATAAGGCACATCATAATGAACTACCAAATAGTTTGCAAACAATGTTTAAACGGTTTGTCTCAACACATGGTACTCGACAGAAAGACACCTTTCGAAGTCATCGTGTGCGTACCACACAAAAATATATGTGTATTTCTGTTTGTGGAGTAAAACTGTGGAATACCCTACACGAAAGCATCACTAGCAGTAGAAGCATAAAGGCTTTTAAAAAACTATAAATCCATATTTTATCTATGTACTAGATCTAAGAAAAACATCAAAATAATTCTAACAAGACATTGCATTGTCTAGGCACTGCATATTGCATTATTTGTGTAATTGAAATATGTTGTACTATGTTTATGTATTAGTACAATAAATAACTATACTGGTTGGGAGTGAACCAAACAAAAGTATTACACTTTTGTTCACCCCATTTCCACCAACACCTATGAGTACTTTTTTGTACACATGTTGAAAATGTTGTATTTTAGAATAACGGGATGTACAATTGTTTTGCGTTGTTGTTGGAAATAAATGACTTACTTACTTACTTATATATGGGATTAAATCAACTTAGACAATGGTTTAATCTGACGCATATAAACAGTTGCATTCCAGATTGTAATTCCTTTTGGAATAGGACTGTCTTGCGACGACTGACCACCAAACAGGCCGGAATTACATCGACACATGTAAACTTATAAAACATGCCCAGAAAATAATGAATTCGATCCTGCTACAGATCAACATATTGGGAATGTCACTTCAATAGTGGTTCGAGGTCATACGCGAAGTACCACGTGTCTTAATATATTATGCAACTTGTTGTTATTTTTTATTTGCGTCAAATCTAAAAAAATGTACAATTATTACGTTATCCAATTATAGGTGGTTCTCGTAATAAGCCCCCTAGGGTTTCCAGAGAATCTCCCGAGTTACTTCGTAAAACTATAATTACGTTCATTCTTGCTCCTGCCCTGTAACACTGGTCGAAAGTGATGTTGTCAGATGCTTCTCACGTATTAATCCAAACAAAGCACCTAGGTCCGATGGCTTGGGGGGCCGTGTCATGAAGGTATGCGCGGATCAAGTTGGTCCTTTTTTCACTAGGTTTTTCCAGTGGCTTTTAAACTCTCATTCTGTGCCACGTTCACGGGAAATGTCTACTATTATACCGATCGCCAAAAAACCTGGCGTTAGGCAATTGAATGACTTTCGACCAGTGGCGCTTACATCTATCATTGCCAAGTGTATGGAAAGACTTGTATGTAATCAACTAATTACGTCTGTGGCCGATCGCATGGACCCCTCCAGTTTGCATATAGGGCCAAAAAGGGTGTTGAGGGTACAACACTAACACTGTTTAATTTAAACTCTAGTCATTTAGCCAATCCTGGAACAACCGTCCGCGTCCTATTCGTGGACTTTTCATCAGCTTTTAACACTATTCAACCCCATGTTCTGATAAAGAAGTTTTTGAACCTTAAGTTAAATTCTGACCTCGTTCTGTGATTAAGCAGTTTCTATGTGATCGGCCACATATTGAACGCCCATGATGCAGAGACCGTTCTTTCTCCAGTTCTGTTTTCAATTTATACGAACAAAATATCGTGCAGCAATCAAATACTTACTTTGTTAAATATGTATATGACATGGCACTTGTAAGTCGTCTTAAATATGAGCTCTCTCTTTATCGGTATTACCTCCTAATTGATTCATTAACTTGTCAGTTTAAGTCAAGCTTTCTTGAACTAAACATAGCTAAAACTAAGGATTTAGTCTTAGGAAGGGAAGGATTAAACAGGCACCAAAACCGATCTCGATAGATAATCATGAAATTGAAATAGTCGCTAGCTTCAGGTACCTGGGTACTTTACTTGATCAACGCTTGACGTTTTGTGAACATGTAGACTACGTGTACAAGAATGTCCGGCAGCGTCTTTTTCTCTTGAGAAAATTGAAAAGCTTTGATGTCAGTCAGCATATTCTTGAACTTGTATACAAGGGGTTGATAGAAAGCATTCTATCATTTAACTTAATAACATGGTACAACGACACAATCAAAAACAAAATAAAGCTCGCACGTATTGTTAAATTAGCTAGCAAATTAATTGGCTGTGATCGGAGACAATTGTCCAGTTTGTATAAAGTTGCTATCAAAAGGAACGCTACTAAAATATTATACGACCCGGCCCATCCTCTGAACGCAGCTTTCCAGAAACTTCCGTCAGGGAGACGTTTGAAAGTGCAATTAGCGAGGAAAAATATGTTTAAGAAGTCGTTTATTCCCTCTGCCATTTTAATTTTAAATGCTAGTTTTTAAGTAAACTGTTTACAGCAGGCCATGTATGAAATATTGTGGTATGAGTGTTTTATTTATTTATTTATTATTATTTATTATTTTTACACACATTTTTAGTGCTAATTATGGTTTTTACCAATTTTATCTGTTATACCAATTTTATTGAAAATTCAAAAGAAAGCAGTACGAATTATTACACTAAGCAAATACAATTCACATGCAGAACCGCTTTTTAAAGAACTCAATATATTTAAAGTAGAAGACTTGATAAAATTACAAAACAAAAATGTTATTACAAATATTGACATCAAAATTTACCAGTTTACTTGTTAAATTGGCAGATAATTCCAAATGCCAGCACACACAAATATGACACTCGGAGAGCAGTTGAACTACACACCTTCAGAACTAATTATGAATTTGCTAAAACGTGTCTTAAATATAACCTACATCATGTTATAAATAATATCCCTGATATAATGAAAGACAACATAGTGACCCATAGTTTGAGAGGATTCTCAAGTTATGCCAAACACCATATGCTACAAAAATACAACGTCATGTGCAATATACTACAATGTTACATCTGCCAACTAAATTAATGTAGTATAATTGAGTAATACAGTTAATACAAATACAACTACTAAACCTGTATAGTCGCTTGCATGACTACATGTGCACATGCATACACAACACACACACACAACACATTAGAAAGCACACTGCATCAATAAAACAACTACCATGCACACTATATAAGAGAAAGACTATTAGAACTTTTATAATGTTTGACATAATCATCTTTTTGTTATAAAAAAACTTTAGATTATATACATTAAGTATATATATATATATATATATTTTTTTTTTGGGTGGCTGTGTGTGTGTGTGTGTGTGTGTGTGTGTGTGTGTGTGTGTGTGTGTGTGTGTGTGTGTGTGAATACATAGTAGTCCCCCTCTTATAAGGCCACCCTTCAGCAAATCTAAAATGGCCTTATAAGATGGGGAACCATCGATGAATGTAGCATGTGAAAAGAAAACATATGGACAGTGAACATCATTTATATAAATAAAAATAACAGCTGATTTGTCATAGATAATGTAATTTGTACGAATGCCAACTCAGCACGACGAGTGTGTATGGCAGGCCTACTTAATCTGGTATAAACATCGACATCGTCTTGTGATTAAAAATAGCCGTTTCGGCTGCCGATTGGCCGCTGCCGAGGGGTAGACTCTTCCTGTAACCCCGACCGTTGGCCGCGTTATCCGGGTGGCTGCTAGAGAAGGGTGGTTTGTGTTAGACAACGCTAATGCAATGAAAATATGGCTGCGTAATCCAGTTGGCCGTCGGCTAGGGGGGCATTATAAGAGGGGGACTACTGTATTTACATAATTTGTATTTGTTTAAATGCTGTTGCGAAAATAAAAGTATCCTTATCCTTATTACTGGCATTACAGTGTGTATCTAAAGGAAAATAAAAGTATCCTTATCCTTATTACTGGCATTGCAGTGTGTATCTAAAGGAAATAAAAGTATCCTTATCCTTATTACTGGCATTACAGTGTGTATCTAAAGGAAAATAAAAATATCCTTATCCTTATTACTGGCATTACAGTGTGTATCTAAAGGAAAATTAAAGTATCCTTATCCTTATTACTGGCTTTACAGTGTGTATCTAAAGGAAAATTTCCGTTTTAAACGTACAATAAACTTGAATTGAATTGAATTAATATCACTGTAACCGAGTAACCAAATAAACTTCCATTCATTCATTCATTCATTCAGTCAGTCAGTCAGTCAGTCAGTCAGTCAGTCAGTCAGTCAGTCAGTCAGTCAGTCAGTCAGTCAGTCAGTCAGTCAGTCAGTCAGTCAGTCAGTCATTCAGTCATTCAGTCATTCAGTCATCAAGTACCAATACCAAATGCAAACTTGTAATGTGTTAATCGTCTACAGCTTAGTATGGGTGATATATTTAACGAAGATTCTTGTGCGTCCCTGTTACTGATTGCGCCTAATGATCATTGATTTGTCGCGCCTCTGGGCTCTGGTTCCCTATAACATAGGCGCCACAGATGTATATTGTTATTGTTGTTGTTGCTGCTGTTGTTGTTGTTATATCTTAAATGTTAACATTTCTGCGCAAATGTCATGCTTACGTAGTCGCACTTTTACTGGTGCCAATACGGTCGAACCTCCCTTTAAGATCACCTCGCTAATACAGCCGCCTCGCAATTTAAGTCACCGTAGGATTGTCCCAAATTATTTCTGTAACAGCAAAGTATAGGAAGTTAGTTTCGCTAATGCGGCCACCCCGCCATTAGGGCCAATGTTGCCCAGTTCCGAGGGTGATCTTTCAGTGCTTTATTAGTTTAATTTGTTTTATTGTTTTTACCAAATTTCAACGTACCTAGTGTATTGTTCAGCCTCTATGGCTGCAAAAGCAAATAAAATTATTATTATTATTATTGCAATTATCATTATCGTTGTGTTAGAATAGATGAATGACGTTACGACGACACCGTCAGAAGATGTGCCCTTGATGGCATGCGCACCGTCAGTGCAATGGTATGCATGAATATTCCGTTTTTCCTTAACTAAATGCAATTCTGTTGGTCATCCCATAAACACATAGAGAGAGTATTAAGTTTATAAACACTGCATCTCGTTAGCAGTGACGAAAAGCTGTATGCTGTGGGATTGCATGGATCAATCTGAGACAAAACAAACAAACGGCCGCATCAATATTCAATATTCCAGCGCCATACGTCCGTCTATATGTCCTCTCGTCAAATACACGTGTGTCCCAAATATGTCAACCGCCGTCACCTGTGACAAGTGTCAACATACTGGTTGTGTATTTTTTGAAAGACAAACATTTGTTGAGGCCGAGGAAGTCGCCTGGCTGGCGTGGATGGCCCAGGGGCAGTTTGGACACTTCCAGTGTCTCCAGCCAGGCTAGCCAACGTACAACGTACTCGATGGTATCCGGGTCACGTACTTAGAACTCAGTTCACGTATACACGCCAGCAAGAAGTTCAAGTACGTGTCATAATAGGTCTTATATACAGTGCACGTGCATGTCAACAAACAGTGAACGTACATGCTATAACAAACAGTTGACGTATATGCTAACAAATAGTTCATGTACTCGTCTGCCAACATGTCACGTACAAACGAGAAAATCTATAGCAAACATGTTACGAACAGTAAGCAGTTCATGCACATGGGCGCGCGCGCGCGTGTGGGTGTGTGCGTGCGTGCGTGTGTGTGTGTAGGCGTGCGTGTATGCGTGCGTGCGTGCCGGCGTGCCGGCGTGAACAACCGTGATCGCAACTGACTAAGTCATAAAACGGTTTCAGGCACTAATACTATTTACCTTTGTATATGGGTAACCATATGTATGAAGGCCTACTCACATGGAGAAGTTCGTATTTGTGCGTGTGTAGGTCTTCATCACTGAAAGGTACACGAACCCTCCTCGAATACGCATGCAACACCGACATTGAATGACATTTGCGGTTTTCCTTGAGAGCTATTTGGAGTACACACAGTTAAATGTTAAATTACCGTGTCTTCCGCCAGCTCTTCGGAACTGAAGAGTTCTGCTCCATTTACCCCTACAATCGTAGTAGATCCTAATGAGATAATTGCGTGTAAAACTCTAAACGATTGTCAATCTGAATGGCGACCACTTAGCTGTAACGACGAATCTCATCGGTGAAATCAAACAGGCGAGAATTGTGCGGCGCCGCCAAGAGTATATGGAAGTACCTGTTATTATAACATCATCCTGCCTCTTACTACTGCCAACAACAAAGAGAAGCTGTCGTGACGTGATCCGTGCAATGGACAGCCATCGTATGCTTGTGTTTACAACACGATTGAGCGATGTAGCCATCGTATGGCACGATGAAATTGTTATGTAATCGCATTGAACGATAATTGTAATAGTAATAATAATAATGGTAATAATAATAAGGTAACTTCTTTTGCCACTAAACTCTTGAAAACCAACCTCAGCTCAGTCAGCTGCGCATTACAACAAATGGGTTGGTTAATCTGAAAATCGATCATCAGTAGGAAAGTTGTTAACACATGGATGGACACGCCAGGAAGCTGAGGAGGATAAACAGCGTTGTAAAGGTAATTTATTCAATGGCGGCGGAGTTGCATGTGAGCTATTTTCAACAATGTGGAAGCACATTCCAAAGAGTCGGTGCAGCAACAGAGGAAGTCATAATGTCCAATGTTGGTATTACATCGACATCACATAAATGTGACATAGGAGCTAATTGAGCAAATTATTATATTACGATGATTTATGTTTATAATCTCTACCAAGAACTACTTCTTCTTGACAACACATCACCGTCTTCCCAGATATTCGGTGTCTATGTTGTCTTTATTAGCCGCTTCTGTCAGCGGGAACCTACCAACTCAACCTCCCTAATCCGACGACGCGCCTCTTGTGTTTGCGTTTGTCTTCGATTAATATCTATGTTTGACCGGAACTGCATATCTGTTCAGGTAGTATCCTGTACATGTGTACCGACAGTCTAATCTGTTGTTTTTGCATACTAATCACCGATATAAATTATGTAGATCTTGCTGGTGGGTGTGCAGCAGAATAATTATGCCCAACAAATTTGGAGCGACATTTGTTATAATATATCGGTCAATTTTTTTCTTTGGCTTTGCATGCACCGAACGTTTCAGGTATAACACGTTGCCATGTATTTGGACTTATTAGGTACACTTGATGTTGACCATGCAGTAGGGCGGAAGTACATATACCACTCTGACTAACATTGAAAAGCAAATTTGAAATATAAATAATCTGTTTATGCATATGGTGATAGAAGCATACATGTTAGATGTCTGTTTTTATATGTTGATACAAAACCGTGTGCGTGCGTGCGTGTGTGCGTGCGTGTGTGCGTGTGCGTGTGAGTGTGTGTGTGTGTGTGTGTGCGTGTGTGCGTGTGCGTGTGCGTGTGTGTGTGTGTGTGTGTGTGTGTGTGTGTGTGTGTGTGTGTGTGTGCGTGTGAGTGTGTGTGTGTGTGTGTGTGTGTGTGTGTGTGTGAGTGTGTGTGTGTGTGTGTGTGTGTGTGTGTGTGTGTGAGTGTGTGTGTGTGTGTGTGTGTGTGTGTGTGTGTGTGTTTGTGTGTGTTACACATATCATAGTTATTAGTTAGTTATATATATATATATATATCAACATGCACTAGAATGTAGCCAGGACGCATGAGCTGGACGACTTGACATGGTTGGCCGACCTCGCCAGGTCTCGAGAAGGTTTGACTGAGGTGCCTCCGCCGAGAGCCAACGGCAGGAAGGCAAACATCGGACCAAGTGGGCTGTCGGCAAAAAACATACAGAGTCCGACATTTATAGACAGCGGCACTTCATGGAAAATACTTGAGCAGGAGAGTCGAGTTGTGTTGACCGATAACTGTCGGCGTGCACCGGTGTTTACCGTGTGATCGGGGCATGGGTCGTTCTGTTGTTTGGTCACGTCCACCGTGGCCCATTGACCAAGTGGAAGTTGAGGTGGCGACGTGGCGTTGACCACCGCATCTTCTCACTTAGTGTTGATACTGAGATACATCTATAAATATAGATATTAATTGATCACATTAATGTTTTAGTAAATATTTTATTTTATAAACATATTTCGCAGCATGTACACACTAAGCAGCTGTAGACAGCATATCCGATGGTACTACTATATATATATATATGTAATTATATATATATGTAAGGGTGTATATATTATAGCCATCAGCAGTTTGTTTTCGCCAAACCACAACTCTGGATAAAAACATATTTTCTCTTTTCTTCAGTCGTTCTGCCGTCAATAGATCCTGTTTCATTAACGGCAATGATAAACAATTTACCTACCACCATTTAGGTAAAGTTATTATTGATATTAAATGAATTTTCAAGGACCTGCTTCATCACTGCAGTGAATCGATCTCTGGGGAATGAACACCTAAGGCACATCGTAATTTAACTGGAAAAATCATGAAGCCGAGCGCAGTGGCACATATGACTGACTAAACATCGCGCATGGCAATGAGTACCTGAGATCATAAGCTAAACAGGAACCGTCGAGATGAACTGGTTGAATTCCTTGTCACAACAGTGGATCGGTCTACATGGAAACATACACGTTCCACCTTAAATGGTTTCGTGGTTAACTTTGATTAAATAGAGCAAAAGCCGAATATAGTGGAACGTACGACTGGGTAGATCGTGTGCATTTTGTAGGACGAAAAATTGCAAGTTAAATATGAATTTTCGAGCATATACTAGTTTAATTTCCAGTCTCACTGCATCTGCTGTCGCTGTTCGTTCTACAGGGCAATAAATTGCAAGTTAAACATGAATATTGGAGCATAAGCTAGTTTAATTTCCCGTCACACCGTATCCTTCTGCCCTGTCGCCGCCCCAGCGGGCCGCCGCTCAACGACTGACGACCGCAGTACCGTGCGCGGCCATGCGTGACGAGTCCATCTAGTCGCCCGCCACTTGTCAGGCAAACGTCAATTACCACGCGCCTGTTCAAGCTCCGACACAGATTCATAATGGAAGTGCGATTTGGCTCGCTGTTGAGAGCGAATCTAATAAAGAGCTTAGCATCATCGTATTTGATCGCTCAGCATTCAGCGCATTCGACGACTGCTTTCAGTGAGCGCCAAGCAGCCATATCAACGAGCCTCTCGTGTCCATATTGAAAGCCAGTCCTGCTGAGTTGGCGCTGAAGCACGACCTATTCACATAATCGACGCTGCTACGGGCTAATGTGTGTATAATGAATAGACTTTCGATCTGTCCGTCAGTGTTAGCGACAATTATGATTATTAATTATGATGCGCGACAGGGTTTGGACAGATAGAAAGTTAAACGTCAGACGGTTTTATTTGGAATAATGTATGCATGAGCTTGTGAGTCACGTCGTAAGGACAACATTGATAACTTGGACACAATACACACGAGGATTCACTCGCATAAGGGAAACAAAGCTGATGATGAAAATTAGAGAGACCTTAGCTATGAAACCGATCTAAAAATTGCGTTAACAACTGCACCGACGAAGTTATTAAGAGAATAACAAATATAATGTTTGATTGATACAAAACATGGTTTTCAAACTTATGCAAAATGAAAGCGTTATAATAAAATGCACAAAGAATTGCTAGTACAAAACGACAAAACAGCGATGCGTTCAGTTCACAACAAACAATGTTGTTGTTATGTCTTTATCGTTGCTATTTAAAATCAAGCGATATTGTCATTGTTTAGAATCTTCTTCCCTTGCACCCTTGCGGGGTTGGGTCTTGTCACTTAATTGGTAGCGCCCTCCTTCTTTCTTGTTAACCCCGCCATCTTTCTTTGTCTTTCCAGCCCTACCAAATTCTCGATTCATGCTGTCATTCCACTTCAGCTTTGGTCATCCTCTTCGTCGTTTGTCTTATTGTTCATAATAAGTTGTGTGTATTCGTTCTAATCTTGGTATGGCTGATGTCTGTCTCAAGACACAATTTGTTTACAAGATCCTTCTTTTTGGCGCTGTAGTGATGTTTAATGACATGGTTGTCAGCGTTGATGCAACAGCCTGCGCGGAGCATGAGCCAGTAGATTGGTATGTCCATGGCGGCAGCAATCAGTGTTTCAGGAGTGATATTAAACAATTTCACTTCTCATGATCAATCATCATTAAAGAGTCAAACAACCCCACTGTAGTGCGAATCCTGGATAAGTTCGATCATCCAGATTCCCCAGATCACTCATCTTGGAAAAAGACTATTTCGCTACAAACAACGGTGCAATTACGTTGCAATTATCTGGTTTGTCAAGGGAGATCTCACAGGTTGTCGGACAAGTTCGCAACCTCCTCTCATGTGATAAAGGGAAACAAAATATATATTTTGGGTTCATGAAATCGTATTGGTGATGCAACGCAAAACGCATACGTTTTTTTACTTTTCGAACTTGTGAGACCATAGCCGAGTGGTCAGACACTGCGTTATATACGAACATGTATTTATCTTTGCAACTTCGAGCAATACCAATGTTCGTTTTGTAAACAAAATAACTGCCCGTATGCGCGATGGTTGTTTTTAATAGAGGGCCAATATTTATGTTTCCTGTACGAAAAGTTGACGATGACACGTGCTGAAAATGGGTTGACATTATACTAGCCAATGTCCACGACAACAAGTCACAATAAATGAGACACACGCGTAAACTTGTCGCAATTCAGTTCGCTGCCGGACACAGTTAGGTTTACTGACTTGAAGTTTAATTACATATTTATTTAGGTGGGTCCACAGGTGGGCTGCAACCTTCTTATTGGTTCACCATGAAGGACTAATACCTGAACACTGTCGTCCATTCTACTGGCTCACAAGGACAACTACCTTAACACAGTCGACAGTTCTATTGGTTCACAAGGACAAGTACATGAACACAGTCATCCATTCTACTGGTTCACAAAGACAACTACAGGAACACTGTCATCCATCTACTGGTTCACAAAGACAACTACCTGAACACTGTCATCCATTCTACTGGTTCACAAAGACAACTACCTGAACACTGTCATCCATTCTACTGGTTCACAAGGATAACTACCTGAACACTGTCATTCATTCTACTGGTTCAAAATTACAACTACCTGAGCACTGTCACCCATTCTACTGGTTCACAAGGACAACTACCTGAATACTGTCAACCATTATACTGTTTCACAAAGAAAACTAACTGATCACTGTCATCCACTCTACTGGTTCACAAAGACAACAACCTGAACACTGTCATCCATGTTACTGGGTCACAAAGACAACTACCTGAACACTGTCTTCCATTTTACTGGTTCACAAGGATAACTATCTGAACACTGTCATTCATTCTACTGGTTCAAAATGACAATTACCTGAACACTGTCATCCATTCTACTGGTTCACAAGGACAACTACCTGAATACTGTCAACCATTCTACCGGTTCACAAAAAAAGCTACCTGATCACTGTCATCCACTCTACTGGTTCATAAAGACAACAACCTGAACACTGTCTTTCGTTTTACTGATTCACAAGGACAAATACCTGAACACTGTGTCATCCATTCTACTTGTTCACAAAGACAACTACCCGAACACTGTCATCCATTCTACTGGTTCACAAGGACAACTACATGAACACTGTCTTTCGTTCTACTGATTCACAAGGACAAATACCTGAACACTGTGTCATCCATTCTACTTGTTCACAAAGACAACTACCCGAACACTGTCATCCATTCTACTGGTTCACAAGGACAACTACATGAACACTGTCTTTCGTTCTACTGATTCACAAGGACAAATACCTGAACACTGTGTCATCCATTCTACTTGTTCACAAAGACAACTACCCGAACACTGTCATCCATTCTACTGGGTCACAAAGACAACTACCCGAACACTGTCGCTCGTTCTACTGGTTCAAAAGGACAACTACGTGAACGCTGTTGTCCATTCTACTGGTTCACAAGGACAACTGCCTGAACACTCTCATCCAGTCTACTGGTTCAAAAGGACAACTACCTGATCACTGTCTTCCATTCATCTGGTTCACAAGGACAACTGCCTGAACACCGTAGTCCATTCGACTGGCTCACAAGGACAACTACCTGAACACTGTCGTCCATTCCACCGGTTCACAAAGACAACTGTCTGAGCATTATTGTTCATTCTACTGGTTCACAAGGACAACTGCCTGAACATTATCTACTGGTTCACGAGGACAACTTTCTAAAAACTGCCGTTCGTTCTACTGGTTCACAAGGACAACCACCTGAACACTGTCATCCAGTCTACTGGTTCACAAGGTTAACTACCTGAACATGTCGTCCGTTCTACTGGTTCACAAGGACAATGGCCTGAACACTGCCGATCATTATACAGGTTCACAAGGACAGCTATCTGAAAAATGTCGTGCATTCTACTGGTTCACAAGGACAACTACCTGAACACCGTCGTCCATTCTATTGGTTGACAAGAACAACTACCTGAACACTGGCATTCGTTCTACTGGTTCACAAGGACAACTGGCATTCGTTCTACTGGTTCACAAGGACAACTGCCTTAACAATGTCGCCCATTCTACTGGTTCACAAGGACGCACAACTGTCTGAACACTGTCGTCCATTCTACTGGTTCACAAGGATAACTGCCTGAACACTGTCGATCATTCTACTGCCTCACAATGACAACTACCCGTACACTACCGACTACTGCATTGGTTCACAAGGACAACTACCTGAACACTGTCGCCAATTCTACTGGTTCACAATCATAACTACTTGAACACTGACGTCAGTTCTACTGGTTCACAAGGACAATTGCCTGAACACTGTCGACGTCAGTTCTACTGGTTCACAATGACATTCCCCTGAACACTGACGTCCATTCTGCTGGTTCACAATGACAAGTACTTGAACACTATCGTCAGTTCTACTGGCTCATAAAGACAACTATCTGAACACTATCGTCCATTCTACTGATTCACCTGAACACTGTCGACGATTTACAACGGACGTCGTCGCAATGACATTTTATGCACGCCGGAAGTCGGGAGAGAGCGCTCTCGGCACGGCCATTCAAGAACAAAGCCAGTAATAAGCGTGGCGTTTCGGTCGTAACTGATGACCCATCAGTCGGTGGCCAACTGAAAAATCGATTAAAATCTGCGCAGACGACCGACAAGACCAGCGCGCGAGGGAAACGAAGACAAATGTTGTGTCTGCGCGTTATGTTTGTGTGGGTTTGTACTCGCGCTGAAAGCACTTAACGAATTAAGCAGGCCATACACGAGCACGCGTGCAAATGCGTAGGTCGATGTCAAGTCAATGCAGTGTCTGGTACCGTCGAATCTACAGAAATTACAACCGCACCGTCGAGTCGCTTCTTTTTTCTGCGCATTGGTGAACTTCCGGTACGCTGAGTAGCGCTCTGACAGCCCGACAGCGCACCCTCTCGGACTGACTCATGACTATTGCGGTTGCAAACAAAGCGACGAACGAATCAATTTGTTTCCATCGTCACTGCACACAATGGAGACTTTTATTGCAGCGCTGTCGGTGTTATTACCTGTTTTTAACAACTGCTGTTGTCAGGTCTTTCCGTCAACGTTAATACTACTATCCATCATTATCATCCGCAGATCACCCAACCGTGATGGCTATTACCCAGGCTAGCCACATAGAGGATGCACTTTAGAAACAAACAATTGTTGTGTTGTGTACGTGCTGAAATTAGCAATAGATTTGTACCATTAGTAGCAGTTTGTTTACGCAGAAGAGGATCCGCGGTTGTGATTACCCTGCCGGATTTCCATTATGATTGCGATGATTTTGGTAATACTCATGGGGCTACATTTAGAAAGTTTAACGTCCTCCAGTAATAATTGTGTTGAAAAACACGAAGGTACATGTCACTATTTTCGTGCGACGCAAGTGTGTGTGTGTGTGTGTGCGCGTGTGTATCTGTATGTGCGTGCGTGCGCGCGCGCGATTACATATATTTATTATATATATATATAAATGTATATATTTATTATATATAAAATAAATATATTATATGAAAACATTACAAAAGTATATATATATTTTCCGGATGATTTACAAAATGCGCTAGCCTGTTCGATTTGCCGCCGATGATCCGATAAGTTATCCTGTTTGATGGCAATCGATGTGGAATTTCAAAGTTTACACCGAAAAATATTACAATACTATTTTTGACCAATTAAAATGTTCAGGTGATATTAGTATGTACGGACTGTACATGTTATGGCATCATCATATTGTCGTTCGTTGGAACACAGCTGTCAACGAGCACACACAACAAAAAGAGCCTCGCACTCGTAGTCTAGCCTATTTGCGCAGATCGCTAGGCTAAGGATCCGTTTACCCGACCGGTTAATAGTCTGAGCGGGCAACAAAGTGTCGCCTGACCACTCGTACAACTGGTCGCTCGAGTAAACGGGAAGTGTTTTAACAAATGTGTATTGATTAAAAGAAAAGTTGATATTAAAACTTGTGGAAACGGATCCACACAACAATATTGCCCATGCATCGTAACTGTTCAATCAATAATCTGTTAACGCCATTTATGAATCCGTACTCTCATCAAATTGCGCAAGATGCGACTATGTCCGGGTTCCGAAAGTCAAGTCATTTGCATACGCGTCGAGGCGACAGACGCCAACGTTGTTGACATTTGACCAGGAGGGGCGCCAGACTTGTCATAGAGAAGTCACCGTGACGACATCGAGGACAGTTGGCGTCTAACTGCTGCTCGTGGAGACATGGCGACGCTAATAAAGCAGTGACACACCACTCCAATGTCGACCGTTACAGAAAGCAATTAATGTTCCAGGATTTTGTTGACATTAATCGGACAAACAGATTATTTATTGTTAATCGTGTTGGTCATTTCCCTAGCTGAAAGAAAATAATGTTGTTGATTAGTTGTACACCAACAAGGCATATGTGTTGGAATCATTATTGTCACCATTAAGAGAAGTGCACATATAATGTGGCCCGTATGATATTGTACTGTATTGAGTGTGATCATGTGTATGTATGCGGGTGATATATATATATATATATATATATCACCCGGATACATACACATAATCACACTCAATACAGTATATATACATATACATAATTTATTATTATATATATATATATAATATTGTTTTTTATTATAAGGTTACATGAGACTGTAATATTTACTGTTTCCACAGATGTGGCGTGTTGCAGACCGTTCTCAGTTGTTCTTTGTTTCGTCTTGAGATATTGCACATTCGTTTGTTGGCGTCGTCGTCGTCTTCTGGTGCCTGCTGCCAGCGCTGTTATTATTCTCAATAAAATACTGTTGTCCTTATGTATATATATATATATATATATATATATATATATATGTTAACAGCGCTGTTATTATTCTCAATAAAATACTGTTGTCCTTATGTATATATATATATATATATATATATATATAATAACAGCGCTGGCGGCAGGCACCAGAAGACGACGACGACGCCAACAAACGAATGTGCAATAGCTCACGACGAAACAAAGAACAACTAAGAACGGTCTACAACACGCCACATCTGTGGAAACAGTGAATATTACAGTCTCGTGTAACCTTATAATAAAAAACAATAACAACAATTGAGTAGAGTTACTTCGAGTAATTACTCGTCTTAACTGTCTATACAGATTACGACTACTTGCATGAATGAGACGAAGCACTCTACTTAATCTCTACGCCATTCAAGTTTCGGCACAACACTTGCTTGTTCAATGGGCCGACCATATCATAACATTGTATTTCCAGCCATTTGGATACAATACAAAATAAGTAAATAGTCACATTAGAGCGCATATTTAACATGTCTCAAACTCATCGCAGTTTCACATCCACTCGTATTTTGCAGAAATTCGGCAGATTCTTCACCGACCAAATTAGGTTGTGCCAGAAATGTTGTTTGCATTAAGTAAAGCCAACTCGCATACTTGGTGGCCGCACCACTTGACACGTTCGACAGGGCTCGAGTTCCAAGTAAATACGTCGATCTTGAGATGGAATGTCAAATTTGTGAACGACTAATTTGACAGATGAACTGACTACATTGGTGCTTCTGGACACAATGCAGGTGACCGCAAACTGTCAGTAAGTCACAAGGGCATCGCGGCAGTGTCAGTTATATGTGACAGTTGTTACACCACTTCGGGTACGCAAATCACTTGGAAAGCTGAATAATCCATTAATGCTATATCAAATCAAATAAACTGTTGTAACGCTTTACAATACATAGGGCTACTTACACACATAAAAATCCTATAAAATAACGTAGAGAATAATATGGGAATAACATTGCACTAACGTTATGTTGCCTATATAAAACATATTTTTTATACGGTCGTTATCCGCCAAACTTTTGGAGGAACTTGTGTATTGTGATTAGCTAAAGAAAAATGTTAACTAGTTTATTCGCTCACGCTTCACATGTGTATGTAAAAACAAAATAATTGGGAAAACGGAACAACAAATGTGTATCATGATATAAGTTCTGTACCCAGGTTTCAATGACACTCAAATGAGTTAGCCGATCACGAAGCAGGTTTGTTTATATACAGATTTGTATACGTAATTGTTTTCCTAAAATGAGAGTGAGAATTATGTCTTTTCAGAAAGCTCTGCGAACGCCTGTACTGTACGCTGCAGCAAACAAATCTACATTTTACACACAACTACTAAAACTCCCAAAACCACATCATTTCATGTACCCAAGTATGCGTGCATGTTTGCATATCAGAAATGCCAACGCATTACTGCGTTGTATTTTTGTTATCACAATTCTCGTTCCACCAAACATTTCAGTAATGCTGGCTAACGAAATGTTATTTATCTATATAATAAAAAATTATGCAACCAACTGCGTGTGTGGAACATTTTAATTATTAATGCATATGTGCATTTTAAAAAGCAAACATGCTAAACGTTAACATCTGGACACATTTAAATGGCGTCCGTCTCGATAAAAATTAATACGCCACCTGCAACTGGCAGCGCGGTTCTTATCGATGACACCGTTTCAAGAGTCACTTGAGTATCGGCGCTTCGTCGCCTGTCGCCCGTATCCAGGCACACAAGCATTCGGGCTGACAAAGCGGACAACAAATGAAAGGAATATAATGATATACTCGAACTAATTGCCGGGCATTGTCCGCGCCCGATCACCCAATTCAGCAGCTGGTTCGACCGCGCCTGGGCGGATTACCATGAAAAATGTGCGCTCAACTACACCGGCTCAAGGTTGTATCGGCGTAAGGGGTGTGTCCGACCGGGCATCAATTATGCGCCGGCTACAGCCGACCTGGAGGGCCGCGTCGATCCATGAAAAGCGGCACGAGACCACTCGAGAAACTTTTCACATTTGAGGGGTTCTCGGTGGGTGGAAGCGGCGGGCCACCTGCGACTCTTGGTGTTTTTTCAATATAAAATTTAAATTAAAAGTGATGTATTTATCGGCGGTTGGTGACACTGTTTGTTCATGTCAACATTTGATTTCTTTCCATGCGTCATGACTCAGCCTAAAAGTAGCATTCTGTTACTGTTGCTAGGGTGAAATATTATTAGTAGGCTGTACTAATATGTGTCTACTACGTTCGTATAAGATCCATCAAAACTTGTGTATTGAAAATCACCCGCTTGCATAAAAAGTCGTGGCTTATTTAAATGTAGGTTGTCATTTGTAAGAGGCCGTGAAAATTACCATGGTAGCTAGCACTAAGTACTGTTTTATTTAAACATGTTTTAATAATACCGTTGCGCAGACAATTAAAATATAACCAGAGAAAAGTGAAAGCGCTTCATGCTTGGTTTAGATTTCCAGTTATTCACCCCTATATCAAAATGTAATTATCTATCTATATGTGTGTGTGTGTGTGTGCGTGCGTGCGTGTGTGTGTGTGTGTGTGTGTGTGTGTGTGTGTGTGTGTGTGTGTGTGTGTGTGTGTGTGTGTGTGTGTGTGTGTGTGTGTGTGTGTGTGTGTGTGTATTTGATATTGATACAAATTACGTGTGAACAAACCGTTCTTTCTTATTTATAAATGTGTTACTGTTTATTACAAATAAATATTTTCTCAAACAAATTACCAAGGAATTACTGTCCTGACGTCACCACAGGTAATACGTTTTGGACGCGTGTATGCCTGCATGCACGGCATTGGGGGTAAATCCAATCGCTGAGGGCACTCATCCAAATGCATTGGATTTTATATATTAAAAAACTACTTGAGGTTTACACTGCTTTTCAAAAAGACCAAGAAAAATAAACCTAGCAATGGACACGAAGAGTATCTTAGAGAATTATAATAATATAGTAACTATATACATGTACATGATGAATTATTATTTGTATTTTGACTCTACCGTTGTAATATAACCATATGTATCGGAATGTTCTGTGACAACCCACCAACTACGTAGATAACATTATTATAATATTGTGATGTAAGACATTCAACTACCCGGAAATGTAAATGTGCGGTTATTTTATTGTAAACTGTGGCAGGCACATCTAAACGGTTAAACGTCATCCTTGACAGACAAGCGATCAAGTTCCATGTGAAGTATTCAGCCACACGATAAACAATGGCAACACATATATTCATTCACACAATCAATTCCGTCATTGCCAATCCTGTAAAGAGGGGCTCGTAGATACAACTAAGTGTCCTTTGACAATGTTGCGTGAGAGAAGTTGACAACGATGAGTACAGGATCATCGAAGGAGAGCCCCCATTCGTCTACTATGCTACCGCGCCCTACACATCAATACTAAATGTGACGTCACAATCTTACAACTTGTCATACTGCTATAACATGTGAATAACTTAACACATAGATAACAGTGCATCTGGCTACATTTGCACCAGAATCAGCGACGACGCTCTCCCCTACGCCTGCGTGCATTCCACCGTCGAGAGCGGAGTCTTCCACGAGGGCCAGCCCTTGTTTTACTCGGGGGGCGCAGACAAACCCCGCGGCCGTGGCCGGCTACACTCTTGCCCAGAGTGGTCGACACGTATTTAGAGAGATCACGTTGAAGATCATACTTGAAAATCTGAGAGGTGAAATAATTTCCTCTTTTCCTCGAGGGTCAGTAAAGTAAATATAAATTGTGAACCACGGCTACTTGCAGGAATTACAATTTATACACAATTTACATATATCGACGTACATACACATATACGTGGACACGTAAATATGTACCTAGCGATTGACGTTAGTACGCACAGACGCACGTACGTATGCACCCACACACGCATACAAATGCAATACAATAATATAATATATATATTATAAGCTAAAGTTAGCGTTGTATAACTGCATCTCCTGCGAGGTGCTGAAGTACGGTCCCTGCTATGTTCATTAGTTTCATACTTCCCTTGTACCATAGACCTCTGATCTATCAATAAAAATAATAATAAAAATACAGGTTCTTTTACCGCGCGATCTCTAAGTATTAGTTAATCAATGCGCTTACAATATAGAAACATTAAAAAATAATTAAAATAGTATATAAATTAGTGATAAATTAATTAATTTACAAGATAAGTGAATACAAATTTACAAAAAAAATTAAAAAATTAACAAGAGTCACTCAAACGTCCTGTAAATAAATCTTGCTATTATCCACTATAAGTTTGTTTAAATAAATATGTCTTCAGGTGACGTTTACCAATTGGCGTTGTGTTTCATAAACACAACGGTATGTATTTACTTGCGTGTTTTTGATATGCATGATTTATATGGAGGGCCTTTCTCCTCAAATCGAAAGCTGTTCAATTTAACATATGGCGTCAAGGCAAACGAGTGGCTTGTTGCTTCACGGGTGGGTGTAAGTTAATGTACACTATACTAGACAATAGTCCAACACGTATGGCGTCTGGTGACTAAAGGTAAAACTGCTGTAGGCAGGATTCGTACAAGCATACACGCTTTTGTTGGAAGGCAATGCACATCAGCACGGTGCACACAAATATTATTATCATTAAATTAATTAGTCTCTAACTAGTTATATATTCTCTTCGTTTCACTTGATGACTTTTATTGTGGTCTATCTTATTTGGCGGTTTCATGTTATGTTTTTGTTGCCTGGTGTCTGCCGATTAACATTGTAAAGTTGTTGTTGTTGTTATTGATTTTGTTATGTTCATTCGTCGTAGATATAATATCTCGTACATAAGTACGTGAGCTCTCTGGGTGGAGAACCGTGTCGATGAGGTATACCGTAAAGTCAGTACGTCGTCCGCCTGTACTTGGCTATATCGACGGCGTGTTGCTAAAGGTTAATAATGCTTCAATGCAACAGTTCTTGGAAATCAATACTACATACTACACACATAGTAATAACGTCTCAATACAACAATGTTGTTGTAAACCAATATAGAATGTTATTCGTCGAGGCTTCTATGTTGGGTTTCCGGTCAGTCTGCTCCAGACATGAGGATACTGATACACCTTGTACTGCAGTGGCGAATTATTAGCCGATACTTAACATCTAGATCTACAATGCGTCCATCGTGCACTTGTAAGCCGACCGACCTGTGCGTAGTCAAGTGAAATCGCATTAATATAAATAATTAATATGAAATAAAACGAAATTACACCAATAACTAAACCCTAAAATGCAACTACCGAAGTCATCAAATGTGTAAATGCAACGTATACTTTTGAAACGAGCAGAGCCACTTTTCCTCTTTGTAGTCTCCTAAAACAAACACACTAAACATATATTTAAATTACAAAAGACATGGTTGCATCAAAATTAGTGACATATATAAAAATGCCATTTCTAAAATTGATTACAGTAATTATTAATATTACAACCATACGAGAGATGAGCAAACTGGAAAACTCAACATGGCGACTGCAGGATTGTAACAACGTGAAGGCCGCGATAATCGGCGTGAAGAGTTTACTTTCATCGCGCCGACAATGGCAGACTTTATTAAAACGATCGCTTCTTCTCACCCGAGCGGTCAGTCGACTGGCGGCAGCCGGACGCGTCACATCAGAGGTCAATCAGCCGCGTAATATACACCGCCAGCGACTTTATACAAACAAACCTGAATAAATTACCGGCCGCTCAATGCCCCGATTTCCCACATCAATGACCGGTCTGTTGCAATTTGCATTAACGGTATCGCGGCCTTGTTCTTTCGTTCTCCGTCGTAATGTCTTTCCACTATCTTCCATTATTGTCTGCATGGAGAATGGGCTTTGATGTGCACGTTCAAGGGAATGTGGGTTGGACTCTTCCACGGGGCTACCAGGGACGGGTGGACGGCTGCCGAGGTATGCGGGCGGCGCGGTCGACTGACTTTGATGAAGTCACCCACGCGTGAAATGACTCGCGGCTCGCTAATACGGCGCGCGAAGCGAACAGGAAATTACTGCGATCAGGAGTTTGGCCAACATATCAGTCGCTTCACATTCTTCGGCCCATCTTAGGAATTATGGCATTATGTGCCTTTTGACTTAATAAAACAATTAGAAATTGCTGTTCGTGCCATGTCATACGCATTGTGTTACCGTAAAATATAATTTCGGTTTAGTCGTGAAAGATAAATTGTACGTTCTTGATGATAAATAAATACAAATATGTCTTGCCTTATGATCTGTGTATATTATTTACGGTTTGATAATTAGTATGAATGAATGAATTACATATTATTTGACCAATATATATATATATATATATTGGTCAAATAATATGTAATATATATATATATATATATATATATACATATATGCAAGTACATGTCATGATTTAATCAATGTAAACTATCACGAGACACCAGTTAATGCATAAACACACGGTTGTCACGGGAGCCACCTTGAGTAATAATTACATTTACATTATAATAACAAATATAGAATATAGACCAGTTTACGTTTGAGTAATTTTGTTACGTAATTATTATACAAATATTTACATATATGTACTACATGAGAAGCTTATATATGTATAATAATAACGAGACAGCATCGCCATAAAATGTGAAAAATACTTAATCAATGAATACAATTGCGCAGTCGTGATCAATGGACGGAAACATTAATTTTGATTGATATTACGATTCTGACAGCATAAAGTATGGTTTTACTTGGTGCACAATGTTTATGGGATAGACTGAAGGCCAATGTGTTGGCATGATGCATAATGTTGCTTTGTATCAAATGCCTACGCTCGCACAGGTTTTTACTACAAATCGTATACTCCGCGATTTGTCCTGTGAAACGAGTTTCGTATTTGTTGATTTAAGTAATACGGACGATAGTCTGTTGTTGTTGTCATCGTCGTTGGCGTTGTCTTTTGTCGTTGTCGTTGGCGTTGTTGTTGCTGATTGTGCTGTAGTCGAACAAATGCATTCGAATACTAAACCAAGTCATTATTTTGAAATACGCATAGATCATCTCTGACGATGTGAAATATCTACCGATATTATCACCCCTCTTTCATCTCCGGTGTAACCTGATCTGACGACCCAGCGCAATCCTTCATGTACAACAATCGCGTTGTAATTTACACAGTTTGATATTGCATTTGCGAGTAACGCCCTTTGCACGCTCATGCGTGAATTATAAACGCCAGACTTCGGAAATAACCCTTGGAACACCTCTCGAAACAGTGCCCTGTTTCGACGTATGTCGGTCCTAGCAATACCTAACGTAGAAACGCAACTCATGCAGCACTGAGTGATCCCATTGTCACAGACAGATTCCCTCACGCAACAGATGTTTGTACGACGGTATTCCGGGAAGTTCAAAGGTAGCGCCGGCTATGGTCATTACATTAAAAACTTGATTTGCTTTGCTGTCCGACTCCGACGAGAAGATCGAGTGCCGGGTGAGTGGGACCTGGAACTACTGGTGAACGAACTGCATGGTCTGAAAAGAAACTCGCCAACTCGACTTTATCAGCATCACAACGGTCTTATGTAGTATTTAATGTAATGTACAACATTTTCACCGGTTGATTGAACAATTGTTTTGCGAGACACTGCGGACATTGCAACTGTCAATTTTTTAATATTTATGTAGTAGTGGATTTTAAAAAACAATACCCATGCAATGAGCAAAGCGCCTTCAAAAACTGTTCATATTTTACGATGATATATATATGTGTTTATATATATATATATATATATATAAACACATAGCAGCATAACAAAGGTATCTATGATACTGGCCTTCTTGAAATAGCAGGTATATCAAAACACACGTTACTAGCATTGAACATTTTGTATTATTAATTAAACTAAAGATACCATCTAAACCAACACGAAATACATAATAATAATGACCGAATTTGCCTACGAAATAGAATCTTAAATTGTGTTACCACGATTATGTGACCTTTGCGCCACTCGATAATCGTGTCAAATTGGTTGCGTAAAACTGTCTTTGTAATGGTTTAAATACGCAACACTCGTTAACGTGCAGAATTCGGGTGAAACGACTCGTACTTTGAGATCGGTGTCATATTTTATAGGTAAATGTTCGTCTGTTTGTGTAATCGTTGGCACTGGACCAAGTGTGTGTTTATGTTTGTCTAAAATTACAGCAATAATGAACACGGACGTTTTACAGGCATGGCAAGAAACAACCGAAACGGGCTTGGAATGTGAGGCGGAACACTGAATATATGCTCATTAGCAAATGTTAAATTTGGGTAAATGCTACTTTTCTACACAAATCTTACAGTATCACATGGAGTAAGTAATTGATTAAGTTGTACGTTTATTCATCAAGCGTGGTCAAGCTTGGAATCACTCAGTGACTGCAACTTATGGCCTATGTCTCATTCACTGTATTCAATATTTGAATAACCCTTAGATATTTGGCAAACAGTTGCGTTTATATCCGTTTAAATGTGTCCAATTAGTGATACCATTGTGTCTCATGACATGACGATAACCAATAAAAAAAAATTATGAAGGCCACGTGGCATATCCAAAAGTATTGGAATGTTTTATTTACTTCTGATAATAACATTCATTAAGTATTAAGTTGGTAATTAATCCGAAAGATGATGTAACATGTACTTAACGTTTATCAACACTCCCTGTTTTCTTGTAGCTGTCATAAATACCGACATATTTTCTCACTGCCTAGTTTGCTGTGCGAAAAAGGTAAAAACTTCAAATATAAATTTAGGAATTTAACAATATGATCACGATTAACGAAAGCGACATTTGTATTTACTTCATAACTGCTTTAAATATTATACATATCCCGATTCAATGAGATTTATTTGGAAAAGATCTCGAACAACGTATATTTGTACTTGTCACAAAGATAACAAATTAAAAACACAGACCCTAACATTTAGTGGGATCTGATTTGTAACCGGCCCGGCAATAAATGGTAAATTAATAATATGAGTTATTATATTACGTTTGGTCACACATACACGCGCGCGCACACACGCACACACGCACACACACACACACACACACAATGATACATATATATATATATATATATATATATATATATATATATATATACATATATATATATATATATATGTATATATAAATATATGTATATATATATATATACATAATATATATATATATATATGTGTGTGTGTGCGCGTGTGTGTGCGTGATTTAAAACAACGCAAAAACATTCAAAGCAAAATACAAGAAAATTTTGATAACCGTGTACAGGATAACCGATTTATAATGGATATTCAGTTATATATATATATATATATATATATATATATAATATATAGGTTGCTATAAATATATATGTGTGTAATAATAATAACGATAGTAACAATAATGGAAATGGCTAACACATATATAATCGCTTATATCGGAACTGAATATATATTTAAAATCGGTCATGTTGAACACATTTATTAAAATGTTCTTGTATTTTGCTTTGAATGTTTTGCGTTGACACGTTGTTATACATCGGTTGGCAAATTGTTTCAGTGCTACGGTCCGTTAGTGATAACATTTAAATACCTAGTTTTGGATAAAGTTAGTTTTATCATAAAGTTATTTTCGCCCCTCGTACCGCATTTGTGAATGGTGTCGATTAATTTAAACTTATTTTGATTTATTTATGGTAAAATGCTGCCATGTTGATGCTAACGATATCACCAAAATGAAGGGGCTTCAGTTTGTAGAAGATGGTGTCTTCTAATATGGAATTGTCTAGAGGGCTTGAACACAATCCACATAGCTGGTTTTTGTAGCGTAATTAGGGCTTTCATTTTAGATTTGCATGTTATGCCCCACATAATAACACAATACTCCAAATATGGTAATACCATTGTACAGTATATAGCATATAACTCCCTGGTACCTAGCTAAAATGCAGCTCTGTATAGTATACCTACATATTCAGAGACATTGCATTGCAGTGCTTGGATGTGGTGTTTATATCAATAAAATATTATTAAATATGTGATTATAATTGTGACCATACATCGAAGATAGCACAACAATGCCACTAGCTAGAAAGATCGCGGAGATTCGCGCAGGCAGCACAATTAGGCCTATTATCCTGTCTTCTACCATCGTATGGACAGCTGTGTGGTTGTTCGCGTGATCACCAGGTGTCGCCCTCGGTGCTTATGTACTATTTCTCTATACAGGGACTCTATTATAATAACTCAGACTTCGCTTTCGCGCGATCAGACCAATGTGTACTCTGGACGTACATTTGGCAATACGTGTAATAAGGTAGTGAACAATAATTAAATAATATTAAGCCAGCATGTCACCAAACCATTATACGGCTAATCGTATATACATGGGGAGGAGAATGTGCAAATGTGTGGACCCGTCAAAGATAAGGAGGATTGCATAGTACATACACGACACATTGAAACCACAGTTTTTGTTTCTGATATATACATTTCTGAATGTATAGCCATGCTTCTGTGAAATTTATTGACTTCCTTACACTTTTGTGTTTGTCCCGAGTGATCCATATTACCTCAACACGAAGGAAAACGAACATATCAACATGGATTTCATATTTATGATTAAATTAATACAACATACATAATTATTATAGCAGACCCAACACTATGAAGGTGGTGTTAATTTGAACCTGGTCAGTCATATGGCATTGTCTAGGCTGAAACACGACCGATTTAAATGCTGGTTATGATGTTTATGGTTGTGTTGTGTTGATTCTTCCGTCCACTATTTGTCAACATTAGGCTTATTCGTTACGACTGCTACGTATATATGTAGCAGTCTTCCGTCCATCGTGACCTATGCACCCCTTACCCATAGGCCATGACCTTTCTCACTCCATATTTCTGCAGACAACGCCGCCATATTGAATATAACGCTAAACTGCGCGCCATCTCAATGTGTTATAATTATGAACATTATTATCTACGTTATACAAACTGATAGAAAAACCACATTATTCTCTACGCGGTATGCATGGGGTGGTTCTTGAACTTCAATAAGGAAACTTAAGTTGCAGCAATTACATGTAATAGTTTTCTTAGTTTAGTTTTCTTTAAATAATTGCTGCTTCTCTTCTCATGACACGTGACTGGTGATTCTACAACCTGATTATAGATGACAGCGACAACATCGGTTGTAATAAGAACTATTACTTCTTATGCCCACACTACCTTCTGCCAGTGTTATTCATACACATTCTTCTTTGTCGCTAATTATCTTAGCTTGTATGGTCTTATAATTATTAAAGTGTGCAATAATGCGCACGGTTCTCTCTTTCCTCCATGTGCCCAGTGTATACGCAGGCCCAGTATAAATGAGTGCACTTGAGTCTTGAATTGACAGCCGAGTGTCAAGCGTGTCGTTCCGTTTCACGTTGCGCTGCTTTTTTGTTTTCCCGTGAAGTGCTTTTGACCTTGCGTTCAGGCTTGAATCCTACAGGTGCTTGACGCGTCGCAAAGCACAATACTTCTTGTTTGTCAAGCGCGTTTATTAGCCTTTACGTGCCATAAAGTGGAAAGAAAGCTTAGAAATGAACGCACCACAAACGTTTTATTGGTTTTATTGTATGTTTTATGCGAATGCTCGTTTCGATTAAACCGAGAGGTTGGTCTTCGCAAAGATAACCTATCTACTATTTGTGGTATGAGTAAACTTGTAACATGCAATATCATTAATAGAACTGTCGAAACTACAGATTAGCAAGCAGATGTGTCTGACAAATCCACGTGGTCAACATTCAAAATGAACGAAAACGATCTTCATCCACATGTTGGGCATTGTGCTCGACCAATGAGTGTTGCAACACGTCTCAAGCTGACGTCTATTCTAACAAAATAATGTTGCATTAATTATGTCGCAATCACCACACCAATTCACTGACCTTTGTGCGGTTACGTGTGTTACGGTCATCGGAAGAGAAACAAGAACGTGCGGATACAGATGAATCAGCATGTCGGAGCGAGATGAAGATAGGGAGGCTAACAACGGGTGTCTCTTGTTTCTTGTGCACACCCATTTTGGTAAAATAGCCTAAATTGAAATTGTGCGATACGCTTCGCATCTATCTGAAAGAAGTGAATATCCTGTTTCAGGGGTCCTTAGCTTGGTTGATTTTTGTTGGAGGAAGTGCATATTTCGACATGCGATCGCAGTCTCCCAAAACATCTAACTGGACCCCTGTGAGCAGAATTTTTCCTCGATCGTGGAAGGGTGCGGTGGGGGTGCGTATGCACAAATCAAATCAAAGCCTACATGTTTGTTGATGTAGAATATAACACCAAGACACCACTTAAGACAATGTACAAATTAAGTTAATACAAGGTGTATTGAAGGTATAAAACGGCCACCTTTTCGGACTAATTCGACACGTCAACAGTGATTATATAAAGCGTTGCTTTTGTAGAACAAGCGATTACATTCGTAGATAAATGTGATAACACGCTACTTCCACGTGACCACACAACGCCAATAATCGCGAAAAATTAAACGGCAACACCACAGGGTGACCGGCCGCCATTAAAAATCGATCGTCAGGGCAAGAAACAAAGCTGTTTGCGATTCGCCGTCGTCGGTTTGGCAAACCACCGATTAGCATAGCGACCAGTCGCGTTGAAAGGCAGCATTCTGTCGTTTCCTGGAGCGAGGCGACGGCACCGCAACTATTTCGTGCGACACAATAGCCGCACCGCCATTTTGTTGACTCGCCTTTGTCGCAGAGCGAGAAATGATCGCGCCTTCGGCGCAGTTGAAGACAATGTCGGCGGTAACTCCATGTTGTCGGGTCGTGCCCACGAATATCGACGGCAGGAGGATGTCGTTCTGTTCCAACGAGACTCTGTGGCGGACTCCTTGAGAGTGGAGAGGCACTGAGTGGACGCCATACAGGCGACTCTTTTAAGGCGACATGAAACATGCAATAATCGCCTGGGTAAACTCGGCTCTCTTCACCTCGTTTTTATACATGATGTATGAATGAGTGATGCCAACGTCTGGGCCGTTACCCCTTGTAAACAACTGAGTAAACGAGTATTAGTATGTGAGTTTGAGTAAACGTCCACTTTCACTAAATGTTTGCCCACTTATTTCAAAAATACTACGGGTTGTAGAGCCTGTGTATATAATACTTCCGTTGTTGTTTTCATGTTTTCTCATTCTTATATCATGTTTTGATAAAGTCACAATTATCACAAGCTTAGCATATTTAATTCGGTACTGCCGTATCGTTTGGAACTAACAACCTTTAACACAATGTTACTAGTATCTTAGATATAACTAATTTACTTGAAATAATGTCAGTTATAGTCTCAAAAAAGTTTAGCACACTTATGAGAAATCCAACACATGTCGTTAAATTGTGTATATTTAAAACGCCTTCGTCGTGCTGTCGGGCATGGCTAAATAATTTTGAAAAGCACCTCCTTCAGCTTAAAGTTGCTTCATCAGCTTGTTGTTTGCCGATCGCGAATCCGGCTTTATTACGACCAGATATGCGTACTTTTTTATAATTGTAAAGAAATAATTTTCGTAGTTACATCTGGCAGTTTACAAAAGCAATTGCATAACGCGCTAGCCTTTCCTATATACATTCTCATAACCAACAATTTGGCTAGATCGAGGCTTTTAGCCATCCTTTCAGCTGATTCAGTGACATAAGAACTTCCACGAAAAATTCGAGCTTGTCATGGAAACAAACCGTGAGTTTGAGCCCTGTCGAACTTTGACGAGACTGCGTTTGGTTAATCGCCATTTGCCGACTCAAGTCCTGTAACTAATTTCGAATCGACTCGGTTCGAAATTAATTGTATAATTTGCTAATTTCACCCAAACGAAAAAATACAGTACGCACAAAGCATCTAGCATATCACAGCTTTTACGAAAAATTAGTCTGAAACGTGAGGAACGAAAAACAAACTTAGGAATGAGTTTAAATTTGTATAGACTATACAACTTTATTGAACATTCGATACAATTATACAAACCAAAGAGTGACACATTTATAATGATAGAAAGGCATGAATGATAAGACAATACTACAAAAAACGCGGTCAACAAGCAGACTATACTGAGTACCTATCAATTTAACTTACAGTTCCATCTAAATACGAATACCGACCAGGTACCCATTTATCAAATAAGTTGAACGGGTAATCATTACGCAGATAGGCCTACTACACGAATTTCGCTATTTACCTTCGCAGTAACCAAAAAATAGTGCAATGGCACAGACTGAACAACTGCCATCAACAAAACGCATCCAATCTACCGAGCAGGAATATTGCAGTCGTAATAGACTAAACACGTCGGTCATTCCTACATCGAGATTTTTTGTCTGCAGGTTTTATGAAGACCAGGTGCATCGGTCTTTTGTGTGCCATATTTATACAGCCCAGGCCGGTGGAACTCGTAAATGTGCCCGCTGCTTTGAGGTGTCGGTTGCGGTGGGCGTTTGATGTCGCCACCACAAATACTTGAACACCCGCCGGTTCTGTGTGTGGTGTGTGTGTGGTTCTGTGTGTGGTGTGTGTGTGGTTCTGTGTGTGGTGTGTGTGTGGTTCTGTGTGTGGTGTGTGTGTGGTTCTCTCGGCCAAAACGCTCAGAGCAAACAGTCGTCGAGAATCATCAGGCGCATTTAAGTATAAGGTCTACGTTTCTTGAATCAGTTACTTTTCTCAAATATTGTTCAGCTAAATTTTCTGATTGCGTATACCATTTCTATTTAACGTGCCCGCTGTACTCATTTAACACAGCGATGATTAGCATAAGTTGCTGCTGATCGTTACAGACTGGGGATACGAACACGCCTTTTGGACTTGCCTTCGGTCTGATAGCCACTGCAGGAATACTATATCTGTATCGATTCAACTCGCAAAAATCACCTATAAGGATTGCCCTGTGCGCAGGAAGTTACAGTAGCGGGCGAGTCGTTCTCTGTGCCCGTAAAGACAGAAGACAGACATTGATGCAAAGTGCACCCCTACATCACATACAAACCAGGGCATTAACCAGTGGTTAACGAGGAAGTAACTAACTGAATTATAATATAGGATATCGCCGTCCTATACACCACGCATGCCGAAACAGTAACTATTTCTATATGTGTGAGTATGCATGGACATGCACTGCACTTTTTCCGTTGGATCTGCCCGTGATATGTACTCTAGGAATCTCGCAATAACTTCACACCTGGTCTTGCGTGGACAAGCCATTTTGAAGGTGATTAAACCCCGACACCCATCCCTCCTTTCTTCCCAGCTGCCAAGCGGTTCCGCCTGATCATAGTCTGATCACCGGCCGACGTTCACTGTTAAGATTGACTTTATTGACAGTGGCTTTGTGGCGCGGTTAACGGGACAGCGAAGGGGATGGACGCATTCAAATCAGTCGTGAACGCTCGTATTCTTCTCCGACTCAAGCCCAGCGGTAGGCGTTTGATAAACGTGTTAGCGAGGCGACAGAACCCGCTATTAGGACCTATGTCTTTCGGCTGATGACTTTATTGCTGTCCCCCGCTATGGAATTGTGAGGTCTTGATCGATCGGCTCACGTGTGTCTCGCTGGTCGCTGTGTCCGGCGTGCCTGACGCAGGCATCCGGCTTATCCCTATAAACTGTGTTTACTTAATTGACGCTGATCCGATCAACAAGAAACACCCGAAAATGAAGGTAGTCTGGATAATACTAAGATGGACAGGACATATATAGAGAACATGACCGATATATAGTGGTCAAGAGAGGATGGAGAAACGTAGGCGGTAGAAGACGAACAGAGAAATGATGGAGAGGGGAGTGTTGAGACAACTATTGGTAAGAGAAATATCAGCAGTGTTAAGAGATATATCGAAAGGGCGGGGATGAATAGCCAAAAGTGGGAGAGAGTGACAGAGAGTCGCTATATTTGGAGACGATGTGTGTTCTTGGAAAAACAAATGATAAGAGGAAGAAGAAGAAGAAAGCAGTTTATTGTATGTCAAGATAAGCGTTGTGGTGAAAGAATTGTTGTCATGGTAACAATGGATGTGATGGGTTGTGTTGAATCTCACTCTTGCACATTTTCTAATTAAGACATTTTTAACTGAATGGCAATTTAAATGTTTATGTATACCTTATTTCTACCAAACACCTTGACATTACATATCAACATATTTTAAACTTCCAGTACGTCACGGCATCAGTTGATCTCACAGAAACAAGTTGCATGATTGCTCCAGAATCCTAGATGTGTTCCACAATCGCATGAGTTGCATTTCAGTACAATCATTAATAAAGATAGACATAGGCAATCTGTAATCATCCAGGCAGTTATTGATATCACTATAGAGCAGTACTGTTTTGTTGTAATACGCCCTATTATACACATTGTTAAGTCCAAATTGCATCACAGCTAGTCTGGACGAAGTCGGCCGTTTGGTAGAACACTGATTAAGAGGTCCTCAATAGTTGCTAACGCAATTGACGTTACATTGGTTGCGCAGAACTTCTACATCTGAATTTGTTTTCAGGAGTATAGAGCGTTTGCCAGTTTAGCATCACGTATTTCCGCGTGACGTTTCATCGGTGTTTAACGCATTACCTGTGTTATTTAATCACGTCAATTCGAGCAGATCTTGCGTCAACACGTGTTCTACAACGTCAATTTAACGCCGCTGTTTTCTCTTGGCGGACGTCTTTGTCGTCTTGTGGTTGGTGACGTAAGGACAACTGTTCGTCGTCTGCCTTGCTACAAACAACAAACGAGATTCATTACTGATCGTGGCCGATTCTAATTGCCACGTTACCCCACATTACGTCAGGGGGCATGACTTCAATTTGCAGGTGAAATCACACCTCGGCAATCAGCGTTGACACGCGGACACGCGCAACGCACATTCAATTGGATGCGATTCGATTAAATCGATGTCAAGTTGTAATGTAATGTTATTCGAATGTAATTATAGAGCTAGAGTTAGGATAGCGTGGGCGATGTCAGCGTAGTACCGGTAGCAGCTGCTTATTTGAATACTATTTGACGAAACATGCAACATCATTATATATTAAAGATACATTCAGGAGAAACGAAACTGCCTATTCTCTTGATGAACGTATGCCTAATTCCATTCTAACATGTCTGTTAGAATGGAATGTGTGTGTGTGTGTGTGTGTGCGTGCGTGCGAGGGCGCGTGCGTGCGCGTGACTGCGTGCGTGTGTACGAACATGCGTGTATGTGCGTGCGCGTGTGTGCGTGAGCGTACGTTTGAGCGTGGGTGATCCGTGAGCGTGGGTGACAGTGCGCCGGCGACTGCATGGTCTGCCAGTGTTAACTTCGAGATTTATCGTCTCCGTAGTGTTGACTTGTTTAGACAGAACTCGAGCCTCTCTCGGACTCGAGCATAATAAAGCTTTGATTGGCGGATTATCGCTAACTAGATGATTACCTACGGCGTAGAAGAATTTTGACAGTGACTCAGGTTTGCCTGGCGACATTACGTTGACCTCGCCGTCATATCTAGCCGTTAGCCGTATTTTTCTTCAACTTCGTGTGGCAATATTTTACATTTGTAAAAAATTTAATCGTGAAATTTTTGCAAATCACGCATCAATCGTTGATCTTATATTTAATTGTATATTTAGTAGTTCATAATAATAATACTTGTAATAATATGGTTAGCAACTGTTTCCTTTTCCTAGGTTGTCATTAAGATGTTCTGATGTTGTATTGCATTTGGGCTAAGTGTCCCGCACATCTCCGCTTTGTTTTCATCATAAACATTATTATTTCTTGTACTTTTCTTCTCCTTCTATTTTAATGACGTCATGTAAAATTAGATCTCCACCACTGTTGAACGTGTTTTTTCCTCGGCCCTCTGAGTTGGTCGTAGCTTATTTCCGGTCGTCATTGACCGTGTTTGGGATATATGCATGTTATAACTGGTAAGATACACCCTTGTTTCTTGTCCGATGCATTAATAATACTAACATTCTTCTAGATCTTCTTCTATCAATTACATACACACACGCACGCACGCGCGCACGCACGCACGCACGCACGCACACACACACGTGTGTGTATATATATATGTATATGTATATATATATATATATATATATACATATACATATATATATACACACACGTATATATAATTGTGTGTGCGTGCGTGCGGGCGTATGTGCGTGCTGGCGTCCGTGCGCGTAACTGCGTGCATATGTGTGTGTACAAACATGTGTCCATGTGCGCGCGGCGTGCGTGCGCGTGTGTGTACGTGGTGCGTGTCTGCGTGCGTGCGTGTTTGCGTGCGTGCGTGCGTGTTTATATAGTTTAGCACTTTGAGGTAGGCCTACGCGTGTCCAGTACTCCAGTCTTACAAAATAATACTCCCTTAAAGAGGTACCGAGGAAACACCACAAAACAGACATTCGTAATGTCGACAATAGCAGTTTATTGCTGTTGTATAAATAACGGTCGATTACGACCGCACGTCACATGCAAAATCGTCAGAGATACTGGTGCAACATAGCCCAACAAAATAGACCACAATGGCGTGGCTGGCTGAGACCGGAAGACGGTGACTTTGGATGACATCATCCAGTGTCAGGACTACAAATAACATTCTAACAGAAAAATCGAAGATATGTACTTGGTAAAATAACAAATCTAGCAATAAATGCATGCTATTGTTTAAAGTCGATATTGGCTTAAGACGGGGTTATCCCGTCCTTCTGTCTAAACCATTGCTCGTAGTTTATACCAACAAACAAGAACCTAACAGCGCATTGAAACGAAAACAAAATAGTTTGTCTTTCTATAACTACTCTACTGTGACAATGATGGATTGTATTTCACAACATCGTGGGTGTTGAAATATAAAAATATAAAACATTTTCGATGTTAATATATGTAACGTACAACATCTGCATATTTTCGATTTGAAGTGTTCGAATTAGTATTTTAGTTTGAAATATATTTTTGTGTATCTTAAAATCAGTCCGAGCCGTTATTGTAGCCACAAATAAATATGTTAGTAATCACGGCTAGACACAAACGAATTACTAAGGAATGACGATTGTTGAATATGTGCAATAAACATGTTTTGGTTACGCAAGTGGTCGGATATCTAATCCGGGCGGAAAGTATTCCAATTTAACTACTTTAACACGTTGCAGGCGTAGTCGTACTCCAGGCTGTTAGTCATATTTTAAAAGAGTTGACTAGAATGACAGCGTAAGGAATGGTTGAGAAAATAATACTAACTTGAATTGTGTATTGCTTGCGTTATGTATATACACATACAACAACGCACGCTCACATGCACACGAACACGAGCACACACACGTACACACGCACGAGAGCACACACACCGTCGAAACGAAGGTGCACTTCAGGATATTTAGTCTTGTGAATAGCAACTGTAGATTCGGCACATTTCGTGAGAACACCTGCACAAGCAGGACTAGTCGCACTCGTCTCCATTAAAGGCGCATCGCCGTGACGTCACAACCAGAATGAACCCCACGCTACCACAGCGCGACACCTGGCAGCGATACACTGTTTACACACAAACACAGACAGTGGCGTGACGCTACCACCAGCGAGTCTGCGACTGCATGAGAGGGTGATTGTAACCAGGCATACCCGTGTTGTTCATACTCATGTTCATGGAGCCTAGCGAGCCGACAGAACCCATAGAGTTCATACCGTACGAGACAGCGTTCATATTGGCGGCAGACGGTACAACAAAACTGTTCCCGCCGCCCGCCATACACGACAGACCAGCTCCGAACCCCGCCGACGCCATTGCGTTCATCTGCCCGCCATAACACGACGTCATGTGGTGGTGGTGACTCAGAGGGAGGCCCATTTCCGATGACGTCATCATGCCGCCATTGACCGTCGGCTGACACGGCTTGCCGTCGCGGACCAGGACGGGGACAGCGACTCGGCGCGGGGACGGTAGCGGGACTAGCTCCAGTCCCTTCTCTTGGCGAGCCTTCTTCAGCTTGTAGCGGTGGTTCTGGAACCAGATCTTCACCTGCGTCGGCGTAAGTCGCAGGATGCTCGCCAGGTGCTCGCGCTCCGGCGCCGACAGGTAGCGCTGCTGTCGGAAGCGGCGCTCCAGTTCGTAAGTCTGCGCCTTGGAGAAGAGCACGCGCCGCTTCTTCTTCTTGCCGCTGCTGCTGCTGCTCACGTCGACGCTGGCCGGATCCTCCTCCGCAGACGTCGCCGAGTCCTGGTCAGCAGCCAGCTTGCAATCCGGGTCATCATCCGCACTGCCGTCGTGGTTTTCTGCGCCATCGAGGGACTTGGTGACGGGTGAGTCGACGGTCCTGGGAGAAAGCTCCTCTACCGTACATGGCGGGCCAAACGCTGCAACCCACGGAACACGTGTTATAACGAAAAGGAAACGTAACAGTAATTAAGTTCTTATATAGCGCTGTGTCCAGTCCTTATGTCTGAACATTCGAACACCATCTCGACTTTTCTGAGAAGCATTCAGCCACGCTGCGATTAATGCGCAAATAATATTTATACACAACTACCCACCACTGTCACCAGGTACTCCTTCATACAGCTTAATGAGCTGGAGGAACGTAGAGAGAACAAAGTTGCACAATGTTCGAAACGGCAGCACATGATTCGAACCAGGGTCTTCTCGATTGAGAGTCCGATGCTCTAGAACTGCGCCACCGCAGTACGTCACCGCACTAAGTCAAATACACTACAGTAGCCGAGTGTTCTAAAAGGCTGTGCTTAGTTCCTGCGGATTTTAATGCTCTTTATGTAATACTTCATTTGTTATTAATATACACTTGTATTTATTAATACGTAATTTATTCTTCGTAACTTAACATGTAGTTATATCACACCTGTATATTTATTCAACATGTAGTTATATCACACCTGTATATTTATTTAGACGGATGTTGATGTTCTATTAATTTACCGGATTCACTTTAAAAAAAAATATTGTTGAATATATATTTATACTTCCTATCTAGACAAATGCTTTTCAGCCTCTATATTGCTGCAAGACAAAATAAAACCGTTAGTAATTAGTATTCCGAAATGCCAGTAAATGTAAAATGTACAAGAAGTTATATTCTTGCTACTACAAATGTAATAATTATTTTGAGTCATCAACATGTTTTATTTATTACACTAGGCTCCTGTAACTTCGAGACGATGCACTGTATAATTACACGAACAAATTAATACATGCGTAGAAAAATACGCAGAAAAGTGATATCACAAGTATACTTTATTAGACCATACCTTGTTAGAACGTAAGTCATGTCTGAATCAAAACGAGCATTGAGCTACATTGTTGACTTGTAAATGTTGTCACCGTAAAGCAGAGGTTACGTTATCGTGGCGGAGTGTCACCTACATTTGCCACGATAGCGTTAAACTACAAGGAACGTTTTATGTTACAACTTGTTTTCATAGTAATCATAGTGGTAAATCCAGTGTCCAATCTGTATCACCAATTAAGACATGAGATTAAAAAAAACCAGTTTCTTCAGACCGTCTAGAAGATTGGTTGGATGTTTTAGTTCGTGGTTTACTTAATTACCACACGCGTGTGTAATGAGATTATTGTGAAGATAATGCTGGTTCATAAAACTGCCAAATAAATTGATAATACTATCTGAAGTGGATTCTTATTTGTCGTATTGTCACAGTTTGTATGCAAACATAGAATGCGCGCGATAAGGTTATCATCTATCGCAGATGTGAACGGTCACACTTTAACGCTACAACATATTTCCCGGAAATGCCATCCTCCGTAGATATTGACATTACTAGTATGGTTTATTCTCTTGTAATCATTTCACTTACAAAATATCTATTGAAAACGGTTTGCTGCGACAATTTTGGTTAGCCGTTCTAGTTGAGCTGCAATGGTATAGTGTGCCAATATGTAAATTATGTACCATATAACACCCACTGTTGACTAGTTTACGCCACCATCTTGCATTTGAACGAGTGCGGAAATAATATTATGATATACATCACGAGTTGCATGTATATAGGCCCAAGATATATTATTCCCATGTGAGACATTTAAGCTAAAATTACAGATTACTAGGCAGGCTTTTATTCGATATTTTCAAAGCACGTAACGGTAGGAATAATATAAATACACTTTTGGTTTTATTTACCACGTGTCCTGTTTATTGGAAACTAATTCATTGTTGCGTTGCTTTTATTTGAAATCCCTTTGAAATATATTAATACTATTGGAACTGCTGTACACAGCTGGTCGATTCGGGTTCTTGACAATACATGTGCATACTTTTTATTTCTGGACATTTTACACAGCTGACCTATTCTACGCAGCATTATAAAATCATTGACATTTATGTTAAAGGTAATTCGTTGTCCAACACATATTTTAACATTTGTTTATAGGCACCGTTGTAAATACACGTTAAAGCAAATCACAATGTACTAAATCAGTTTAGAGTTACTTCTCTAAATATGTATATACATTTTTCGGCAAACGATAACTGTTGGTTTATATATTTGCTATTTTTGCAGAGTTGATGTGATGGTGCCACTCTCGTGTTTTGCTACTTTTAAAAACAATGAAAACACGACGGGATGCTTTAAAAATATCCATTCAATGTAAAGATAATATTCGGCCAGAACCGTTCAATTAAGAGACATTACGATCACATCACATAAAAGAAAGTGTAGTTCTTTAAAATACATTGATTTTAGATAACCAACATATATTATAGAACGAATACACTTTAAGCTGTAACTGTAACATTTCGCTCTATGGTAAAATTATCACACTTTATACTTTTACAACACGTAGTTATCCGTATTTTCTTATTTCATAAGTGTCATTTTTACTTATTATAAACGCGATTAAAAAGTCGAAAAATAGCAAATCATAGGATGTGAAATACAAGAGATAATAACAACTATATAGTTAATTTAGACAATCAAACGGGTGAATAATAGCAGAGAGCAACTTTGAAAAAAAAGGTCAATAAAAAATATTTTAAATGTACTATATTTCACAGATCACAGAACTTTGACTCGATAGGTATTTATCACGACTATCACGGACCAAAGAACGTCAAAAATGTCAACAACGTGTTTGGCTCCGTTAACGATTCTTACCTGGATACGGAAGACTTCCGGTAGTTTGGAACCAGCGCGAGTACGGATTCTGCGCGTCGAAGTTGGTCGTGGGTGAGTCCGATGCCGTCCCGAACTCTACGGGTAGCGACAACCCCTTCAGACCCCTGTGGAAGTCTCGACGGTCCCCGAGGTTGGGGGACGGACCCCCGGGCAGGTCCATGTGCGCGGCGGCGGCGGTGGCGGCGTCGATGATCCGGTACGCCGTCTTGTATCCATCTGCACTGTTCTCCTGTAAATCCAGCAGGTTTTTCACGTTGAAATTGTTCGATTTGAACGCGTCGACAGCGCTCGCCAGTGGCGCTCGCTGCGTCATCGCTACAGTTCCTAACTGTAACATTGGTCGGCTGGAGATAATCGCGTTCGGATTCGACACGCCTGACCGAATTTCACTACTCCCCTTCAAACTCGAGCGACCGGCAGCGATGTGAGACGACCGCTCGACTGACTGCCTAGACGTCAGCAACACTGGCGCCACCACTCGTACTCCGGCCGTACCAGTGATATGACTGATTAATTAGCTCCAGGCCCGGGGGCGGGACCGAGGGGAAGGCGTGAGACGATGACATCTGGTAATTGATGGCGTTCGATGCAGGCTCATTGGTTGCTCGCTGTGGCAACGAATGTGGTCAGCATAGCGAAGCTAAACCACTGCCACCGAAGACGCTTAGAGCTTAACATTTGTTAATAATTCAGGGGTTGTTCATCCAATACGATTTTCTGACGGTATAGTTCTGTTTGTTTTAAAACTAATTGAATAATCGTATTCATCCGTAAATTCTTACGGTAGATGATATTTTTAATAACGAAATAATAGTAATTATCCGTGGCTGATTGATTAACGATTTGGAAACATTTGGGATTATTATAGTAGTAGTAGCAATGATAATAATACTAATATGACGTATTTGGTGCCAATGTCGTCGAAAAATCCAAGCTAAGTGGGGCAACAAAACCGATGGGTTAAGCACGCTCGTGATCACGTACAATATGAAAGTCAACAACAGAAAGATGCATGAGCTAAGAAGCTTGTCTCTTTGGTTTGAAGATTAATTCGATGTAATAAAAGTTAGTGACATGGAAATGGTTAAGTGAATGCGATCGCCATTGCTAAGAAAAACTTCTCGCATTTAAAATGCATAATATAGATACGTAATAGGCTTGTTGGGAAATGCAAATGAATTTTAGTGCGAATTGTTGTGTTGAACATTTCAATACGCATTTCAATGCTATTGTAAAAAGTTCAGCAGTTGCATTCGAATGCTTATTCTAAACTGTTGCAGTTGCATTTGAATGCGATTCCCAAACATTCTGTTTGATTGTTAAAAAAACCCAAACGAATGCATTTCAATAAAATCACCATCAACACAATAATTAATTTACACAAATAAAACAAAAACATTTGAAATAAAATCAAATGCATTTACAACTGCATAGCAAACCTATTTGAGTATGCATTGGAACACGACCAAAACACATATGCATTTGAATGTGTCTTAGCAAACAACATTTGCATTTACATATGAATTTTAATAAATTTTAATATTTGTATCTGCATGCATTCAAACGAGTAGACGTACAATAATGCTAATCGGTCTGTTATGTCGTAGCTGCAGCATGTGGGAAACAGAGAATAAAATATCACTTCACTATCTTATCGTACATCCTCCCAATAATGGGATACACACACACACACACACACACACACACACACACACACACACACACACACACACACACACACACACACACACACACACACACACACACACACACACACACACACACACACACATGTAACAAGACGTTGGGGATTTACAAAAATCAAAAATCATTGCTATTTAACTTTGCATTGTGTGATTACAGTCAAAATTCGTTACTATAGTCACATCGTTATCACGGTTATCCAATATAGGACAGACCCACATTATTTATGTAACAGTGAAGTGTAGAACAGTTATCCCGCCAATAAGGTCACCGACCCTTCTTGTTACCTTGGCCCACTCTCGAGAGTGACGTTAATAGTGTGGTTCCTTAGTTCGCGGAGAAAGATTACATGAATTTAATAATCCGAACCGTTTATACAACATTTCTTGTTTACCTTACCATATAACTGATCAACCTCATACAATAACATCTAAACACTTTTCTAAAGAGTACGTCCAATTAACGGTTATTAGCCTAATTGCCCCCCTACTCTACAATGCACTAGTGTACTAGGAAGAAGGTAATTTAATTTGTCGGTAAACTGTGCTGGCGTCAATGTTTGTCAGGTCGTTGACTTTGCTCTGTCGCTGTGTGCGTTTAGTCGAAGACGGCAAACAGCTTGCGGATAAACGCCCGCACTACAAACCAAGATGGCGTCTGACATTGCCGACACGCATACACATTAGACACTCAACTGTTTGTTCGGGTCACGCAGCCCAGTCAGTAATTTCCACGCAATCCCACAATTAATAGGACCATCGTCATTTTCCATGTTTTTAGTTTTGTAGTTGTTGCTAATTTGTGTTAACATTTAAATATAACATCTCCTGTTCACACACGGTTTCAAGACTACAACAATATAAAAGATTAACGTGTTATAATAATATTATATAAAAGTCTATTCAAGCAGTGTTAATGTTTTCTAAAGGGGAACAAAACGCAACTGTTTGTGTCTATGCATCTAAAAGTGGTAATAAAAACTAACCATTTGCAACAACAATTAAGAATATTCTACCAGTAGTTTTCTAGAAAAACCTTGTTGATGACTCGTTACGTTGTATGAACAGCTGCGTTTTAATAGAAAGGCTGAGGTCACTACTTTTTACTCTTACCAATTAAACAGTCGATGAACCGCGTATACAAGTCTGATTTACAGCACCAGTGTAGTCTACACTGAAAAACTGCACTGAATTTTTTTTTATAGGAAGGTCCATATATGATGGGGGTCCATTTATGACATCACACCGGCAGTGCATGGAAGAGCGCCGATCCTGCGAAACTACGCGTCTCGCACTAGAATTCAATATCCATCCACTACAGACACTGCACGGACCCGCGCCTTCAAACTGTTCAACAGGCCGATAACGCGTGGCTCATCTCTGCCCAAAGGCCAGTGTCCCTGTCTACAAGTTTCGCTGAATGTTTCGTGAATATACATTGGCAAAAATCGAACTTAGTTTTGCAGAACAATTTACGCGATAACCATACTCTGCAACTGCCTTGTGCTTTATTATCGCTGCATCTGTAACGTAACGATGACGTAACAATATAAATGAGATGCCAGAACGAGGTTGTCGTGCCCCTGGTTGGTCCCTGGATAAAACGGAATTAATGACTGGTATTTGCTAGTTATTGGCTGACATTTGCTTACTGTTTTTTTGCATATTTGTCTATAGACTTATTTTAGTGACCATTCTTATGTTCACTAATTTAGTTGCTTTTTAAACTTTGTCGAGTTTTTATATAAACAGTGCAAGTTGTCTAATGATTGTAATTAATTTACAATGCGGGCTGCACCAGAAGGGTCTTTTATATGTTGAGGACATGACAGCAGCTTCACGAATGTGTTTATTCCCGTAGCAGCTAATGCGCAGGGAACAATTAATTCATACTGAGTATACCGATGTTTGAGGGTTCAATTGCTCCGTACACAATACGGGGTCTATACACTGGAAAATTACTATAAACATTCCGTTTGCTAATTTATAAAGCCCGACACATGGTAACAAGTTTAATCACAGCTGTGTTCCAACATAAACCTAAAGTGGAAACTTGTGGATAACGAAAACAATTCTGTCTCACAATAAGATATTACCGTTTAAATAATATTATATACATGTTGATATTATTAGTCATATACTATAAACGGAGTCTAAATAAACTTCGTGTTCTTATTCACTTAGTTGACTTTCCGTCACCAAATTACACCCATAACGCCACTATGTAAGAAATTTCTCAACAACTCCTAATATCACCCACCGGCGGTTGTACTAGTGCGGGCGTCTCCAGCCAGTGTGACATCGGCAGCATGATGACATTCGACCTGTCCCCGTGTGCAGCTATCGGCGACAGTGTCCACGCTGTCCCCGTCGCCCGTCCAAGCCGCGTCCACTTCAACTGTCACTGTGTCAACACTGTCATGGCGGGCCCGCTACGTCACACCCCCTACCCCATAGAGTCACAGCCCAGACCGCGGGCGTTAGCTAGGGCCCCGCCTATCTACGCCGTCTGTGAGCTGACACATATAGCGCGTCATAAATTATATTATCTGTATAGATATGAACTTTGTTGGACTTCTATGTTGACGAATGTAAACAGGCTTAGAGCATTCGCACCTTCTGCAATCGAAAAGGCTGTTGGACTGTTTAGTGTTATTTGTACGTTATCCCTCTTTGATTTGTTAAAACGACTTATTACTATGCTTCTTTACGTATTTCAAACCATGTTAATATCCGTTCGTTCGTTTGTTCGTCTGTTCGTTTGTGTATTCGTTCGTTCGTTCGAATACGGTTACCAGGACATTATTCTTTACAGTTTTAACCAATGCGGTTACCAGGACATTATTCTTTACAGTTTTAACCAACACGGCTGCCATTCCAGGCAAAATGACTGAAGCAAAAAAAAGCAACAAAGACATACACGTAAACACACATGTAAACGACACACATTTTTAAGTAATGAAAGTATAGATTTATTTCGAAATGAGATAAACCACTTCTACACCACATATCACGACGGTCGATTCTCCAGGAACTCAAACGGGTTATCGCAATTCAGGTTTTACGCAGTTGGGATTTTATTTTTCACTTTTGTAAATGTCAATAATGATGCATAAAATGTAAATATTTGCAAACATTTGGAATATGTTATGTATGTACTTTTATCGAAAATAATAATTTTGTATTATTTAACAGTCACATAACATTTTAAAAGCACATCCTTGTAATAATCAAATATAATTTTGTAAGGGATAATTCAAATTGATATTATTTGACATAATGTTTTGTTCAATTTGTTTTATATACAAAGTTGCGGAATAAAAATCACAACTCAAAACTATCTACGACAACACATGTACACAAACGTATTTTATATTAATATACTGACATTGATATTTTACATTCTACAACGTTTTTTTACGGTGATAAAAGACAGTGAATGCTCAGCGTATTTGCTGTGAGTATGTAAATTGTTGCAATTATCCGTGAAGATGCATAACAAGCAAACAGGCATATTAGTCCCGTGACTTCCCGAGACTACTGCCACTCGTGGTAGTGCAATGGGGAATCCATTACATTTTTTATTTGCACCAACACTACGCTTAAAGTGTATATCAATTTGTTTGCATAACGACTCCTCAGATTACGTCGCAACTAAGCGCACGTGGTCTGCCTATGGCCTCGTACTGATATAAACACAACATCGCATCTAGTCGCTGCTTCCGCTATCGACATATTACAAACAACAGCCGTCAATGACGCGTGTTGACATCGACGAGTTGACACTGTCATGTTGTGGTCTGTCCTCTTTGCTCTTGCCCGCTGTTGGTGTTCGCGCGTACGTGTTATTGCCCGTTGTTCAAGAACTCGTAATCCTCTGCTCATGCAACTATATCTCAGCCGCAAGCTAGCTTCCCATCATTGACCAGTGTCCAAGTCCATCGGACGAAGTGGTTTTGGAAGATCCGGCCGTGATGCTCCGTCATGCACTGACACTCAATAGGCGCCACCTGAATACTCATTTCTTTCTGTGTGCACAAGGAAATATGTGAGGTATACAGTCTACACTGACATTGTTAACGTTTTAAAATAGTACTATACACACATGCGCACACGCATACGCACACATAAACTATAAAAATTATATATACATACGTACATACATACGTACATACGTTCATACGTACTTACGTACATACGTACATACGTACATACGTACATACGTACGTGCGTGCGTGCGTGCGTGCGTGCGTACGTACGTACGTACGTACGTGCGTGCGTGCGTGCGTGCATACACACATACACGCATACATGCATACATGCATACATGCATACATGCATACATGCATACATGCATACATGCATACATGCATACATGCATACATGCATACATGCATACATGCATACATACATATTGCATACATACATACATACATACATACATACATACATACATACATACATACATACATACATACATACATACATACATACATACATACATACGTTCGTACATACATACATACGTACGTACGTACGTACGTACGTACGTACATACGTACATACGTACATACGTACATACGTACATACGTACATACGTACATACGTACATACGTACATACGTACATACGTACATACGTACATACATACGTACATACGTACATACATACATACATATACGCATACACGCATACACGCATACACGCATACACGCATACACGCATACACGCATACACACATACATACATACACATACGTACATGCGTGCACGTGCGCTTGCGTACACGCGTACACGCGAACACGCGTACACGCGAACACGCGTACACGCGTACACGCGTACACGCTACACGCGTACACGCGTACACGCATACACGCGTACCCGCGTACACGCATACATGCTTACGCACACATAATGCATACACGCATACACTCATACACGCACACACGCACACACGAACACACGCACACACGCACACACGCACACACGCACACACGCACACACGCACACACGCACACACGCACACACGCACGCACGCACACACGCACACACGCACACACGCACACACGCACACACGCACACACGCACACACGCACACACGCACACACGCACACACGCACACACGCACACACGCACACACGCACACACGCACACATGCACACACGCATACATGTATACATGTATACACTTGCGGGTGTTCTACGCCAGCCACGAGGGACTAGGGCGTGATGCACAGAATATAGTAGGTTTAATTAAGGTTAAGTTATATTCGTAAAATTGCATTTTGTCATTGCTATATTCGTCAAAGTCACCGCTGCCTTTGTTTCTATTGAACGTTTGCATGAGATTAATCACGTAGCAATAAAATACTACTTGAAGTCTTGGCCTCTTCGTGTTGTCAGTCATGTTGACAATAAGGTCAGGACCGACCGACCGACCGACCGACCGACCGACCGACTGACCAAAATGTTTTTTTCATTTAGTGTGTTTTTATTCATGTTAATTCCTCGGTGCAAGAGCACAGTTAGTTTTAGCTAACAAACACGTGCGGCGCCATCGCGATCAGCTAGACGAGTCCGTTGTATGAAGACTTTAAGAACCCTGCACGCCTGGAGTGTGATCTTCCTCAGCGATTACATACGCCATATTCACTAGATGGCGTACAACTTTCTTCTTTCGCGTGTTCAAATACCAGTAAACAAATTGAACCATCATTGATGCACTTTACCAACATATCACAGCTGACTCTGAAGAATTACTTGAAAGCCTCCACTGAGACAAGAGTGACGCGCCACCTAGCGAGTACGAGAGCACGCCGTATTCGACAACGTCTCGCCGCCTCCCTGACTGGTCCAAGCGCCGCAGACCCTCGAGTGGAGCATCTGTCCATCAATCGGCCAAGATCTTCTCGAGGGGCTCCGAGTAGCGCTCAACAACCTCCCTACTACACACCGAGCAACGCCGCAACGTCACCGCATTAATAGCCCCGACCGTCGGAGAACTGTCTCTTTTCAAATATTTGTCAAATCGTTCGAATGTTTCGTTGACGGCTCCAGTTATAGCCGCGGGCAAAACGTCAATCAATATTGGTCGAATTCTATGAATATTTCGCCGGTTTGTTTAGCGGTCGGCGAGTGCCGCTTGAGTTGGCGACACTCGTCTGTGGATGAGCTGACGACGTGGAAGTCGTTGTCGTGAGTGGGGCACTTGTCTTCTCTTCCAGTTGCGCAGTTGTCAATATTTGCGTAAATGTAAGATACGCGAATCGTCCATTGTGTAGGGCCGTGAGTTGTGCTTAAGATGCACTTCAATACCCGTTACTGAGTTGTTTCCATTCAGTAGATTTGATGGCTTAATTACACGCAGATTGCGTTGTAGGCTGCGTTTATTAGAACTCAGGAGAAGAGCGGCTCTTATTCCAAAATCGTGTCCTTTGAGAGGTTAGTTGAGGACATATAATGTGTTTTACGTTGACGCATAAACACCAACTAACTGAAGAAAACAATAGCACAAAATCATATAAGTCTTATAAAATAGAAACTTGTTAAAACAATAATAGTATTAAAAACAGAAGTTGTGATATGCATAATATTATGTTGAAGACAAACTTATCTATAAGTTAGACTGGATATGTGCAACACTGCAACTATCTGCTGATGCTAATCGAGACGACCCAAATCTTTTTGATGAGGAACACATGATGATTTTATTAAGTATTTACATCGGATATACTCGTCATATACGTCAAGGAATTGATTTTTAGTTATGTGATTCTCAATTTATTATCAATCAAATATACAAAACATTTATTATAGTTATTACACGTATATAATAATAATATAAATGGTTAGAATAAATTGTAACGTAATAGCTACATTGATACCGTCCGCCCGGTCGTTCGCGCGCGCCATCTGGAAGCGATTTGTTACAATACATTATTGTACAAATATTGCGATATTTATTACAGTGTTGTCCTATTTCACGACTGGTTTCATGATGTGTATAACAGAACAAAGAAGGCCATATGCTCGTGCTGATAAGCCTGTAACTAATATTTGGTTAGTGCGTCCAACTGTTGATAGCGAAACGTGGTTTCTCTCATTTCGCCGTATTTGGGGCTATAGGACCACAGAAACAGGCTGAATGAGAGACACGGACAATGCCGGACACGAGTTTACACTGAGATAATGACATCTCTCAATAATCATGGCACTATCGCTTTCGATTCTATATAGCTGTGTAAATATCAGTGATTAAGTATCTTCGATTATTGTTGTTAAAAACAAGCCTTCCATTCTCCGGTGTCTCTGTGCGTTGCATAATTACAGTGCACATTAATATTCTCAATCATAATATAGATGTTATATTATAGCGGTGCATGTAGTTTATCCACACACAATTGTACAGATCTATAATTGTATCAATGTAGGCTAACATTGGAGACAGTCTGGCAATATCTCGTCTTTCTATTGTTACTAGCACAGTCCAAACTCTGATGTGTCAATTGGCGAGGTATTAAACAAACACAACTATAGTTATTTAGAGTTATTTGGTTACGTGTCTATCGCTTACACGTGACGCCGTCGACGAATTGAGGGCTCCACTGTGGCGCAACGCTCGCTTTGTCTTAACATGTTGTCACTGACGACAGCAGAGATTACCTAAACAGCGGGAAACGCGCTTAAGAACAAACTTTCGCATTGGTGATAACGACGTCACTGGGAAGCATTCAGCCACGCTACAATTAATGCACGAGCATTATTCATACACATATACCCACCACTGTATGTAGCCAGGTACTCATTCATACAACTTAGTGAATTGGAGCAACATAGATTGAACGTTCGAACCCTGGATCTCGCGACTGAGTGACCGGTGTTCTAACCAGTGCGGCATTGCGACACTGTGAATATATATAACATAACCTGATGATTTCACAATATAAAACGGCTGACTTCGTACAGTTAGAGCCGACGCTAGAGGCGATAGGTATAGAATCGACACTTGTGCACACAAATCGACACTATTCCATTTTATGCAGTAACGCCATAACGAGCCCAACACGCAGACGACATTTATCGCATTAACGAGGCTTTTGATGCGGCTATTTCATTAAGCTGTGTCGCACTCGAACATCATGCGAAACTCATCTCGCGCTGAGATCGTCCCACCCTAATGTGCTTGAATCAGATCAATTACTCCTGGACTTATATACAACCATTAGTCGAGCAATTCATTACGCTTATGTCGCCACTATATCGTGCGACGTCGTCATTTAGCATTTCGCGCGGCAATCTTTCGCCGCGACACCTCCGCCGCAACCGGAACAGGTCGCTTTTTAGAAATTAGCGCCGAATGGCGGTGAATGCGATAAGGCCGGATATGTGGACGTGAACGACTCTGGGTTGATGGTTGTCGACGTCGTTGTTAAATTGTAAACCTAAATTACACGCGCCGGAGTCTGCACTCTCGGCTAGCGAGTGTTGTCCGCTGAGGAAACTATTCCGCGCGAATGAACGCTGACGGGAAATGACGTCTTGGACAGCACGCGCTTGTTGTCTACAGGGGTAGGTTTAGCATTTCAATCTAGAGGGTCAATCATTGGCCGTAACTAGTATATATTGTTGGCACAGTGTAGGCTTACCTTGCTGGAAACAGCGATTGATTCTAACGCGCTTATGCCGAGTTTCACATGTGTTTATATGTAACTGTTATGATCCATCTTCAGGCACTGTCCAACACATTCTCGATTTGCTGTTTTACTGTTTAGAATATACAATGCGCTTTCTCTTACCTCGGTCATTTCCGTAAAATAGTAACTTTTAATGTTTATATGACTAGATCGTACAATAAGTTAATTAATCGATTTATTTTCCCAAAATGAATGTTTCCAAATGAGTTTTCGTTTGACGGATAACTAAGATTCGCAATAAATGTTAGTCTCGCCAATTAAAGTTGGCATGATATTCCACGAATAGTTTTAATTGCGCTATTAATTTTATTATGTGACGAGTAATATTACACAGGTTGCATCCAAGGAAGAAATGCATTATCTAGTTCAGTATTCATTTCGCATTCCTCTGCTACATTCCTTAAGCAGTTCAATTAATTAAACCAATCTGAAAATCTTATTTAGCTACACTTGAGTCTTGCTATATTTCCTACAAGAGGGCACATTGAAAATGTTCAGTTGTGTTGTAAATATCAAATCAACAGTATTATTTTGCAAGAAGTGTTCCCTGTGTCAACAATCCTTTCACGTTGACATTATTGATTTTCTTGCGCGGCGTGTCATTCCAACGACGCCTACCCAACGGCGACTCTAATTTGAATTTAAACATCGCCTTCACGCATCGACATTGTGAAGCGTGTCGGGTGTATCATGTAACAGCGGGCAAATAACCCGACGCAATATCGTCGCCTCGAGATGTCAGTCAGACTCGTAACGTACAATCGTAAATCTGTCTTGGTTTCCGCGCCAATATGCGACACAGTGGTATTTGGCTGTTGGGTAAACATCGGACCAATGGTGATGGTGGTGGTGGTGGTGATGGTGGTGGTAGTGTGTGTGTGTGTGTGTGTGTTTGTGTGTTTGTGTGTGTGTGTGTGTGTGTGTGTGTGTGTGTGTGTGTGTGTGTGTGTGTGTGTGTGTGTGTGTGTGTGTGCATGCATGTGTGTTCGTGTGCGTCTGTGCGTGTATGTTTGTGTGTCTTTGAGTGTGCGTGCGTATGTGGGTTTGAGTAAACAGTCGTTTATTTCATTGCTGTAACTAATACAGTTTTCTTCAGTAATTTTATCCCATACTTTTGTGTCTAGGATGGCGACGTGGTGTGTGTGTGTGTGTGTGTGTGTGTGTGTGTGTGTGTGTGTGCATGTACGTGCGTGCGTGTTTGCGTGCATCTGTGTGAGTGCGCGAGTGTGTGAGTGTGTATTAGAGTGTGCGTGCGTGCGTACATGCGTGAGTGGGAAAACGCGTGTGTGTTTGTGTGCACAGTCCTTTATTTAATTTATTTCTTTATTTAGCGGCAACGTTGTGTCAACGATGCACTACCTACTTGTGCATGCGAAATCCACCACTTTGTCTCAATAAAATAATGTTTAATCTTACAAACTATTACGTTGTATGCAAGGTGTTTTTTGTATACTAAATTATTACTTATTAATAACAATAATTCAACATTCAAGAAACCTTACACATTATTTGTTCAACCTATTAATAATATAGAGATTTTTCCTATATGCAAACATACCATGTGTATAATGTCTGGATGCTTTGTGTATGTAAATGTTCATATTATTTTTGTAATTATGAATAGGGCTATTGTTGTATCTTTGTGTCGGAAATATAGACACGAAACGGTTCATATGGTAACAAATGGCAAATAGGGCCTACAGGGTTTCTCTTTGCTTTAGCAACTCTCTATAATTGAGTATACTTTTTCCCAACCAAAATGTACATGCTGCGTCGATCTCTCTCTTAGCATTTAATAATGAAGGTAACTAGCGGGTGAATAAAAGCAAAATGTTATTAGAAAAAACAACAGTGTAGGGTTAGGGCAAAATAAAGACAACCACAAGTAGGCCATATACAATACAATACAATACAACTTTATTCATCCCTGTAAGAGCAATTACATTGTCGTTTGGACGGGCACAATGTATACATATATATATATATATATATTAAAATATAACATAGGTAACAGCGTATTACTGGCTCACTTCATCATGGTCACAAAACGAATAATTTATCTCAACAACACATGAACACGTGGACACACACACACACACACACACACACACACACACACACACACACACACACACACACACACACACACACACACACACACACACACACACACACACACACACACACACACACACACACACACACTGCATTCATTTCACATTGTTAAAAAGACTGATGGCAGCAGGAATAAAAGATAACTTCTCACGGTTTGCCTTAAAACGGCGGCCCGACTGCACAGTTTCAAACATGGGATATAGAACATGACTATTATTGGCAAAAATAGAACGTGCTAAGTACTGTTGTTCACAAAACTGAGCGATGTCTCTCTGAGTCTCTCCAATTAACGTTCTTGTTTTTAACACTCAGGTTGAAATACCAGCAGATAAACGAAAAGCATAGAACACTCTCAATAAAAGACTTGTAAAACAGGTTTTAAATTGTTTTATCAACAGAAAATTAGTTTAGTTTTCTAAGTTCAGGCGCTGCTGACCTTTCTTGACGATTATTTCAGTGTTGTCATCCCATCCAAGTTTGTTATCAAACATTGTACCTAAGTATTTGTACTTGGTGAGAATTTCAATCTCTTGATCATGAATGGTCTTTTTTCAGGACTTTGACTGTGTTTTCTTAAATATATTACTAACTCTTTAAAACTTTAATTAGAAGTCATCACACCACTCAACAAAATCTCGTAGTGCCGGGTCATGATCTTGTTGGGAACCAAAGAGGAGTGAAAGTAAGGCACTGTCATCAGCAAATTTCATTAAAAACCTGTCTGCGTGAGCACTTCTACAACTGTCAGTGTACAAGATGTTTTGGAAGGGTGAGAGACAACAACCCTGAGGCGAGCCCGTATGTGTCAACTTCATGTCAGAAAACTTCCCATTCACAAAAAAACATACTGAGGACGACACGACAAAAAATCAGGGGCAACCAGCTGGTTTCCAAGATTAAAATCAAAAATGAGTTTATGGGCTAATATATGAGGCTGCATCAAATTAATCGCCGATTACAAATCGGCGAAGAGAATCTTGACATGTGCAGTTGGCTTCTCAAGGTGAGTGTACATTTTGTCCAGAATGAATAACTTCGCATCTTCAACACCTCTTCCAGCCCGGTACGCAAACTGGAGTGAGTCTAATTGACTCTCGGTGAAGGGCAGGATCAATGACTTGACTAATTTTTCTAGGGTTTTCATAACAAGGGATATTAGAGCAACTGGTCTGAAGTCGTTCAACTGTTTCGGGTTGTTTGTTTTAGGAATGGGGATGACGGTAGACGTTTTCTAAGCAAATAACATATATAGCAATGTCTAGAGAGGTCTGAAAGAGATGTTGAAAGACGCCACTTCGCTGATCTGCACAAAACTTCAGAGTTCTGCCACAGATGCCATCAGGGCGCGGCCTTTTGTTTATGTCGATCATCTTAAGGGCCAATGTCTCAAAAAGTGTACAATTGACAAAAATCGTGTCTTTTGTCTCTCACATCGTCAATTATAAAATCAGCCTAACGAATTTTTCACCATATATTGATGTCATTACGTTCTTTCAGGACATGTAAGGTTTGACAGCCTTGTTAATTTTTAAAATGGCAGAAATTGGCCATAAGTTGCCAAAAACGATCAAAATGACGTGTCCAATTGAAGTTTCCAAAGTTTGAAGTAGTGCCATACAAAAACAGTGCTGTATTTATTTTTTCTGAGTTCACTGGGCAAATGGAGTATGTATTGGGAATGTACAGTAAAAAAATCATGTTTAAAAAATAAAAAATAAAAAATGTACACTGCGTTTTCTATAATGACAAATTTTTGCGTGTCCAGCGTCATCGGTTTACACGGGTCAATTACATTAATGTATTATTGTCGTTGTAGGATACCTATACATGTATGCTTTTCCTACATGTTAAGTAAATGATATACAAAAAAATATGGGTCTAAGCCTAAATTCGACGAAAATATAACACGTTCAAGTAAACAAAATATGGAGTGGTGTTTTAGCTGCGTGTCCAGCGTCATAGATAGAAAAGGCAATCTTCAAAACAATAGGAAACGTACGCCGTTTTTTTTTTTCGTACATACCAGCAACCACCATGCTATAACCCCAACAATGGCAATAGCAATATTCACAATATTTCTTGGTCAAATAAGGATAAAACCGATATTGGAGCGTGTCCAGCGTCACTGCGTGTATATCGTCATCTGTGGGATTACCGAGAAAGACTGCGCATTCTACTTTGATATGTAGGAACTACAGTGATCAGTGCATCCGTGGCGGTCGCCTCTATGCTGGTGGGTATTTTTTGTTTCCTACAATAAATATTTGATGAGTTGTGGTCCTATATGTACGTTTTTCATATGAAATGGTGTAATAGAATAAGGCTAATATAGTAAATTAATAAAGGTAACACCACTTATAGCGTTAGTATACTTAACAGCTGTGTTCTAACAAACCAATGAACGATAATTTGATACGTTGATCTGCGGGAAAGTTAATATATGACAATCCTAATGTCTAAGCAACTTGATGACGCTGGACACGCCAATTTAACCAAATGTATATTTACCGGCTGTAGTTGACACTGACATCCTAACGTTTAGTGTAGATGTGTCAAGTACATGTTGCTCTTCATATAAAAGAAAACATTTCACGTACAATTTAGAAGAACATATTATTACAAACAAACCATACTAACGCTGGACACTTGCTGATTAATGATAAAAATCAACATATCTAAGAATAATTTCCGTTTAAATAATAGCTATTAATATAAGTTTGAAGAACAAGACAGGTAGCAAAACAATATAATGCAGTTGGGTGATATTAAAAGGTAATTTGAAGAATTATGGCCAATGGGCTTACTCACTCACGGCAGTGAGGCTGGACATGCAGCTATGGGTGTGATCCTGCAACGCATATCGCTTACATACTACTGTATCCGTTATCTCACGTGATCTGCTCATCTCATTGAATTATTTTCAAAAGCATTTAAGCGTTTCACAAAAACAAAATACAGAATAATTAATATTGCGTTCTACATTTTTTAGAATACCCTGTCAACCAAAGAGGCATTATCATGGCAAGCCACGACACGCAAATGTATTGTGCTAAGATCTCGCACCGTTACCGAGATAGAAAGATAGCACAAGACCCCCACTTCTTGGCCCATCGTTCCGCTCAGAACCGGGCACATTGTGTCTGCGCAAGATACCTCCCAGACTATAAGCTGAGAGCTCGGCGAGCGCGCAAAGCTATAAATGTAAGTAGCGTACGATAACATATTTGTCTTGAGTTTGACTTTTCTTCAAGTAATTGTCTATATTTATTTTAATATTACATGTAAACTTTCTGTTACATATCAATATTTAATGTAGAAGTTATTTATTATTAATGTGTAAAATGTAAATGTTTGCAAGAGCAAGACATCTGCAGCGGCAACTCCTACAGTGGAAGTTAGGAAGTCGAAGAGACTCGACCCATCCCTTCCACCTACTACAAGTGAGGTGCCTACGTCTTTGCAGAGTTTGGCTGACTCAGAATACGTACCATTATCAGGCATTGTGTGTTGTGTTACAAACGTGTAAACCATTACACCATACGATTTATGATACTAACTCTGCAAGATATATTATATTCTTTTAAGAAATATGTAACAAGATAATGTACAACTAAGCAAATATTCGCATAAGAGCATAATTTATATTTGGCTGCATGTGTTGCTTTATGTTGTGCATGCTAAATAAAGCATGTTTCTTCCGTGTAATATATAGGTCACAATGGAGGATTGCTATCGTTTACAAACCAACTGCATGGGCTATGATTATGACAACCGATGTTCTTGTTATGGACACAACTTTCCAGTGGTCTCACAGACCACCGCCCACATGGTGATATATACTTATTTCTGTTACATTATAACTCTAACACATATTTGGAAAACCGTAATTTCAAAAACATATAATTCCCGGTTTAATATTCATAGTTTATGTTATAAGAACATTGGAATTTGCTGTCTTCTTAACTTAAGTACAACCTGTGTCCTTGTTTGTTTCTTTCAGAGAAACCCTGGTCATGAAGATGAATTTTCCCTAACTACATTTATCAGTAGCACAAGAATTAGGAGCTGACGTGACAGCTGAAATACCGACTGCTGGAAACCTACCCAGGAAATGGAGGTCATCTGTCCAAACGAAGCTAAACGCCTTGAAGGTGTAGACGAAGAGGCTGCAAAGACGTGTATGGGTTTTGGAGAATCATTTAAAGCGCTCTACTCGTAATCAGAAAGACGGATCAGGGCAAACAAGAACTGATACGACTCCCATAAACACCGTTTTAGACAACGCTGATACGCTGTGCTGACATAATAATGAGGAAGGACGGACTGAACCCTTCGCGAAACAAAGAAGTGAGAAAGGTTCTCGCTGCCCTTGAATCACTTGTGATGAAAATGCAAGATATTCCAGTCAAGAAAAGGCAGTCACTCTTCACAGGACGTCACCTGAAGAGAAGTCGGGCAGGAAGCATGGTCGCGAAGAAGTTGCACCTAGACCGACGATCCGTTCTCCGCAAGAATGGCTTCGCAGGACAAAATACAGCACAACACTTGAAGGCCAGACGTAGGCCGTTACACGAGAAGGAGTTCATGAAGAGACCGGATCAATTTACACTTCTGCCAGGCAAAAAGGATGCCGTGAAAGATGGTACGAAGAAGGTGCAGAAATATACTTTGACTGACTATAAGGAACAATAAGAATTCAATGTAGACATTATTGTCCATGCCGCTGCATGTTTAAAATGGTGTTCGTAGTTGTTTTGTAATTTGTGACGAAGGATAATGATTGTCTTCAATTAAAGCTACATTGCGTGTCCAGCGTCATCAGTATATACCCATTTTTAGCTCACAGTTTGCCTAGTCTCGATCCCCGGACGCATATGACAGTTGGCACACACAAAGATAACTGATCAGGGTTACTGATTATGTATCAGTTATAATTCCACACATTTTTCTGAGAGAGCTACACTAATTGAAAATAGGCCATTCCAAGAAACAACAGAGTACAACAACTATCACCAAAGTAACAACGAGGAAAAGGAATGTTTCCAAGTGAAATGTAATCGTCTACCTCTTGATTCTTAATAAATGGCATGTACACTAGATGATCCAAAAACATTTTCCCCTTTACATGTAATTAAAAATGCTCTAATTGTAGCAAATATTGTAATTTTTTGTCGATGACGCTGGACACGCGATGAAAATCACGTTTGACTTCAAGTGACTGTCATAACAAAAGTAACCCATATTACATTGACCCATTTATGGAAAATATGCCTCAATATATGTACAATGAGAAAATAAATATAACTTAATTGTTCAGAATTAAACATTTATTTTTGGACCTATTAAAACTTAATTGTACACTTTTTGGGACATTGGCCCTTAAGACAATTAACTACGCTCTCCTGATCAATGGAATTAGTTTTATCAAACGTCAAAGAGACTTTAGATCAAACATGTAGGATGAAAAGTTGTGTTCTTCAAAACAGTGATGTGTTTGGTTGGAATCACAGAGTCAACGCAGAACGAAATATAAGATGAAATAACATCAACAAGTTCATTCAGATTTTCACACGTGTCATAGAACATGTGCCACTCTGTGCAGTCACAGCAACCCTGTAACACATCAATAGTACCGGCAGTCCACCTTTTCACGGTTTTCACCACCCGCTCAAGTCTATGAAAGACCGGCTTGTACACGGCGGCTAGTAATACACAGTTGTGGTTAGCTGATCCAATAGGAGGTAACGCCATAGACGTGTAGGCTGCAGGCACTGAACTGTAGCAAAGATCAGTTGTCTTGTTCAGACGAGTTGGACGGTTGACATATTGATGAAACGTCTTCAGTGTTTTGTTGAGAAGGCTGTGATTAAAGTCACCCAGCACAACTTTCGGAGCATCTGGAGAAATAGAGTCTAGTTTGTTGATGTGGTGTGGAATGAGTTACGCAGCCCTTGCGACATATTTGAGGAATACAGTAGATATTTTATAATTTTAGTGGTTAACTGCAACAAAAACATGTATGGGACCCGGGGTACATGAACACATCTATAGTCTTACTAATCCAACACTCGTTCGCCTTCGAGAACTTGCCAAACGGTGGCGCCACCTCACGGCGTCTGGATAATCGATAATAGACGACAGACTAGCCTCGATTATCCAGGCGCCGCGAGATGGGAGCACCATAGGTGTACGACGCTGATCCCTGTTTACCCTGAAGGGGTCATGGTCTAGTTAGACTTCCTGTTTGGTTACAGACGGAGAAAAATGCAGTGTATTTTTTAGAAATGATTTGTTTTTACAAAATTCACATGCTGTGACATAAGTGCATTTGAGTAGGCAGATTTTCATGTGTGATTGTAGAAGGTGTTGACTGTAAAATGTTGGATTTTTAGATGATTTGAATAAGCGAAAGGGTATTTGGCAGCAATTTGCCTGTGTGACCTGTTTTGCGGAGTAGTGCTTGCCGGCATTTGTAAATATTGACGGGTATCATACATACAGGCATTTTACGAGTGCTGGAAGTATGCATTTTTTGTTAAAATCTATCAGTATGTCAATGAGATAATGATAACAGCAGGTGAGAAGTTTAAGACATTTTGCAGGTCACGTTTTCTTATAATCAAACAAAACGTTAACATGGTCGCCAATGAGAAAACCATCTGGTAATGACCCCTGAATCCGGGTAGCGACGATTATTGACTCTAACAATAAAACTAAAAGTTAAATAAGAGTCAACTTATATCAGTTTATGCTACGCACTGGAAACTTTGGTTATATTGACACAAGTGATAAACAGACATGTTAAATCCTAATTTATTTTCGGGTTAAGAATCTCGATAACGACGCTGATTGGCTGCTCGCCCAAAACATTTGCAGCTGGTAGCGTACGCAAAATGGATTCTCAAGCACCAGCCTCGATTACCCAGTTATCCAGGCGCCGCGAGATGGGAGCACCGTAGGAGCGGTACTAGATGCGTGCATTCAAAACGCGTGTTCTCGGCCAGACTCTGAATCCCGGCGAAGTCACGGAGCCGAGCAAGAGTCGGTTAAGCGAGACTAAAGACAGACAAGGCACGCGGTATCGTAACCTCGATTATCAGGCTCCGCAATGTAGCGCCGCTGTTTGTTGCACATACGAGTGACCGCCCCACTGTGATGAAGACAATTGGCTTCCCAGAACGAGGGTAACCAATTAAATTGCCTATCGTGTTAAGGTAGCTGCACCGGGTATCGTGTCAGTTGATTTCTTTATTTTTTTCTTCATAGAACATTAGTAGGTGTCAGTATGAACATGTGTACTATTAAAAAACCAAGGCACTATCACCATATGTCACCAACCAGTCCTTTAAAAACTAGTATTTTTAGTGTGTCTGTGGAAAGTACCTTTTCAGATTCTTGGAAACTGACGATGTTTCCATAGTGACGATCACGTGTGCGTCAGCCCAGTTCAAACATAAATTCATTCACCATGAATGCAAATCATATAGTCTGGTTATTATCATGTCACTGTGCTATTATAATTACCTAAATGCATCACGCTGTCAAATCACCAAATACTGGCGGTAGTTTTGTTTATTCTCCGATAATGCCCGACCTCAGCCGCCATTTGCAATGACACGTGACTGACCCCAGCAGGTGTCAATAAATCTTGTCTACCACAACAAGTTCAACACATGGCCCTTCGTAACACAATATCATGAGACAACTTGGCGGGAAAACCTTGGGGGGAAATCTCAGTAATAGAAGTGTCTGTCAAATTGTGTTGAAATAAGCCACAAGCCAGTAAAAAAGTCAAATTTCTAAGCAAAAAACAAGCATCTGGTGACACCCTTATACTTGTAACAACCAGGAAGTATTACTTAATGTAACGTTTAAAAAAAATACAATACTTACATAGCCGTAACTTGGCATATGAACTCGACTTGTGTGTGGGTCGTGCCAAAAATGCAGTACGGATTTTTGCTGTCTTTCAACATTATAGCAACATGTTTATGAAGCTGTATCAAACTTAATATGCATTTGTTTACAAAAAAAACCCGTATGAATGTCAATAACATGTTTATACTTACAACCATACAAATTTTTCTTTTGGGGAGTTTCTCAAAATGAAATAAAATGCCATTTTAAGGTGATTTTTGACATATTTTTTAATTGTCTTTAAACACATTAAAATATATCTAAACAACATAACAAAAATCAATTCTTTTTGGTCTGGAGTATTGTTTAGTATCTGAGGCAAACTCTAATAAAAGATGGTTAGCTTATCTTCAAAACTTATATTAGAAATGATTAATTCAAAAGAAGCATATAATAGCCGGTGCAGCCACCTTAAATCATCGAATAAAAGCAATGTTTTTCAGCATTCGAACCAACTCTTAACTTCGATTATATTAACACAAGTCATACAATAAAATATAACTGAATTGCAAAAGATAACATTTACGTTGTACATGCAAATCCCGTAATAGTAAACTTTTTCGAACATCTCCTTTTGCGTATCTTTGATTTTCTGTAGGTAATTATGTACATATGTAAGTACGTATAAACGAAACCATATACGTAAGTTTGTACCAATGTACGTATGCATGTAAGGATGTAATTATGTAAGTATGAATGTATTTATGTAACTATATATGTAACGTGTGCATGCATGTGTGTATGTAACTATGTACGTATTTTAATAGGTGTGTGTGTGTGTGTGTGTGTGTGTGTGTGTGTGTGTGTGTGTGTGTGTGTGTGTGTGTGTGTGTGTGTGTGTGTGTGTGTGTGTACGTATGTATGTATTTTAGGAAAATGGGTGTACTGGGTTCAAGTATCCTCTGTTAACGGTTTGGAACATGAACGAAGACCCTAATGCTCTGGAAACGGAGTATTCAGATTCAGATTCAGACTGCTTATTACCAAGTAGCATTTAAAATGTACGAGGAATTCTTGGCGTTGTGGCGTCAACATACATGCACGCTTGTTTCTCCTGTCCCCCATCATGCACACGCAAAATATACAGTCAGAAACATTATGAAACTATGCTAAAACTAGTATAAATTTAAACCAAGGCCAACTGCCAACACATTTTAAGACAGTCGTACATCTATTGACATAAAGTGAACTTGATAACATAATATTAATACCGTCTGAACATTACATAAAAAGTTAAAAAGTATACATGTATTTAAATAAATAATAAATAAATGTATAAATAAATTAGCTGACTATATAAAAACTAAGCTGACAGTTAAAAAGTATGTACACACATGTAGTCAAGTTAACAAATAAATAATAAAAATAAATAAATAACTAAAAAAATAATTAATAAATAATTTAGCATGGTGACATAAACTCTAAACCGACTGAAAACAGTATCATGGCATCTCGCGGTTCAAATGACTCACAACCTGCGGATAAAAACTATTTTAAAGTCTACTGGTCCTTGTGTTAATACTTCTATAGCGCTTGCCAGAGGGAAGAAGTTCAAGTAGATGGTTGGCTGGGTGGGTAGTATCCCGTACAATGCTCTTGGATTTTCGCGCACAGCGAGCATGGTAAATAGATTCAATGGAAGGCAACTCGCGCCCAATGATTCTAGATGCGCCCTTCACGATAACTTCTAGCCGTTGTTTCTCCTCCTGACTGGCGTGGCCAAACCACACTATAATCGAGAAAGTGAGGATACTTTCAACAATTGCGCGGTAGAATCGTATCATAATCTCCTGAGCAATGCCGAATCTCCTGAGCTGCCTCAGGAAGAACAGGCGTTGTTGTGCTTTTTTGTAATGCATAGTGTGTTTGTGCACCAGCTGAGATCGTTTGAAATTGTTGTTCCAAGGAATCTAAAAGATTCAACCTGCTCGACCTCCACGCCATTTATTGAAAGAGGGTGGATGGGAGTCTTCTTTTTACGAAAATCAACAATCATTTTGTTAGTCTTTGAAACGTTCAATTCGAGATTGTTATCCGCACACCAGCCAACCATTCTCTGAACTTCCTCCCTGTATGGCGTCTCATCCGCATTTTCAAACAGCTTGAATGGGGTGATAGTGTTAAATGCTGAGCTGAAGTAAATGAACAGGATCCTGGCCTCTCTAGGTTCCTGGCCTCTCTAGGTGCTTCAGAATGTGATGCAGACCTAAAGCTGCCGCATCGTCTATTGATCTGTTTGCTTGATATGCAAACTGGTACGAGTCCAGGAGGCCGTCGGTGGCCGACTTCAGGTACTTGAGTACTATGCGCTCGAACACTTTCATGGCGACTGAGGTCAGTGCCACTGGACGGTAGTCGTTCAGCCCGGTGATGTTGGACTTCTTGGGAATGGGTATGATAGTGGAAGTTTTGAAGCAGACTGGAATTCTGCACTGCTGGAGAAAGGAGTTGTAGATGTCCGTAAACACCGCAGAGAGTTGGTCGGCGCAGTTCTTCAGGGTAGATGTGGAGATGTTGTCCGGACCCGAAGCCTTCCACGTGCTCTGTCTCCTGAACAGTTTCCTCACCTCAGCTTCCTGGACTATGAAGGGCGGAGACAGAGAGATACCTGCTGGAAGTGGGCGCTGCTTTGGTGAATAGTTAAGCTTGTCAAATTTGCTGTAAAATCGTTCAGCTGATCAGGGAATGAGGAGTCACTGCTGTTGGTGACCGCTGCGTGTTCCTTGTACTGCGTAATCTGCCGCAGGCCATTCCAGACAGATCTGGTGTTGTTGGAAGCGAACTGGTCCTCAAGTTTGTGTTTGTATATTAAATTTGCCTTCTTGACCGCCTTCTGCGCCTCGCACTTAGCTCTCCTAAATTCTTCCCTGCTGCCGCTAATGAACGCCGCGTTCTTCGCCGCCAGTTTCTGCTTGATGTCCCTGGTGAACCAAGGTTTATCGTTGCCATACTGGGTGACAGTCTTTGTCTCCGTGCACAGCTCCTCATACCAGTTGATGTAGGGTGTCACGGTGTCAGCGTACACGTCTAGGTCAGGACATGCCTCTTTAAACATGTCCCAATCTGTGCACTCCAGCATTCCACGAAGAGCTGCAGTCGACTCGTCCGTCCGCTTCTTGACAGTCTTCTTTGATGGCTTCAACGTTTTCAGTTTCTGTCGGTACGTGGGGATGAGGACGACCGTTGCGTGATCGGACTCTCCGAGGGGAGCCCTGGTTGTGGCACGGTACGCATCCTTAAAGACTGTGTAGCAGTGATCCAGGACCTTGCTATTGCGTGTGGCACAGTCTACGTGCTGTCAGGATAAGTCGATTCTGCTGCCACCACCTGAGCAGCCTACTGGCTGACTGCCTTGGTAGCATTGGCATCAGGGGGATATAAAGACCCAACAGCACGACCGAAGAGAACTCTCTCGGCGAATAGAACGGCTTGCAATTGATAGTTAGAATTTCCAGTTCACGAGAACACGAAGAAGAGACAAGCTGAGTGTCATTACACAACCGCTGATTAACAAGAAAACACACCCCACCACCCCGCTGCTTGTCTGTCAGTTCGCTCGATCGGTCCGCTCTAAACAGAGCATGACCAAGGGGTGTCACTGCCGCGTCTGGGGTCGTGGCTTCTAACCACGTTTCCGTAAAACACAGTATAGAGGCGTCTCTTATTTCTCGTTTGTAAGTCAACAGGTGAAAAAATTCGTCTGTTTTGTTCCTCAGTGATCGCACATTTACTAGAACGATAGCAGGGAGTGGTGGTCGAAGGCTGCGCCGGCGAAATCTACAGAGTGATCCCCCGCGTCTACTCCGCTTGCGTGTGCGGCTTGAAGCGTTGTGTTGTGTATGACCCGTGTTGTCAACAGAAAAAGTGTCCTCCAAGGTGAAGTTTGGTTTGTACTCACAGTTCATGGATTCCCTGATTCTCAGTAGATCTTCACGATCATACTTATATACACATATAGACTTAAACATTAGAACAATCATTGAAAATGTACACACAATCATCCACCGCCACAACGTGTCGCCATGCACCGGCGCCATCTTACGGTCAGGTGGCGAATGTAAACCCTAAACCCTGACATATGATCGAGTCTCGTAGGGTTTGAGTTACGCCACAAAAACACTTGGATTTAAAAACTGTTTTCTAGGCAAGTGTACGGGCAACAGACGAGAGCATGTTCCCATGCACAAAAGTAAACAAACCGGCCTGAAACATATAACACAATACAGTCCATAGGACCTTTGGAAAACGTGTTTTCAAATTGTTAACTAGAGTCGATGCGATGATTCCCCAAACGCCAAACAAACACGGTCGCAAAAACTGGTCACATGCCGGCGTAACACAAACACTGGAAGCGCGTTTTATAATTAGCTAGTATGTCGTACCGCTTCCCAGCTTGTTTAGGGTTTGTATAGTCCGTTAGTGTGCCATTGCATATCATAGCTCCCGAAATCTCATTACGTACTGTATTTTGCTTAAGTTAATGGGTAACCAGTCCTATGTCTGTAACTATGTACGTATGTATGCTTACATGTATATATGTATGTATATTTGTAGGAAACTATGTACACATGTAGGTAACTATATACGTAAGTAAGTACGTATAAATGAAACCATATACGTAAGTATGTAACCAAGCACGTATGTATGAAACTATGTACGTATGTACGCAACTATGTTCGTATGCACGTATATGTGTGTGTGTGTGTGGTGTGTGTATGTGTGTGTGTATGTATGTATGGGGTATTTCTCAGACGGAGTCAGTAGTACCGTACCTATTGGACATGAACGATGCAGTGAATGAAAAAAACCATCTGCAAAATCTTTAAGCGAATCTGTTGAGTCCAAGGCTCAATGTGAACTCACGCTGTGACGCTAGTCGACTATTACATAGTACATAGTTGAGACGTCGTGTTTTAATCCGTTCTGCTGGTCGTCTGGAAACTTTCATTCTAAATGTCTTTGGTATGCCATGAGGAAAACAAAAAGGAAACATGCGTGACCATAGATGAAACAGCAAAAGAAGACGAAGATGACACGCTGACAACCGTGTAACTAACAACTCACCAATCTCAGAAATCAGCAGAGGTCATGCGTTAACGGAACACACACGAAGAGATTGCTGTTGAGAACTTTGTTGCAATTAAATTATATGTTAAGAAGGTGTGCGTAGGAAAATCGCTGAGATCGACGATAGGAGGATATATTGGCCACACTATTCCAACATATTCCAACTGAGATTGTCGACGGGAGGTAATGTTGGCCACACTGATCCCATGTATTACAGCAGGCAGATCACTGCAAGCTTTTAAGGCATTTAAGAACAGATAGTTATGTTCTGTAGGTGCTAGGGTCGCTTCTCATCTGTACCAATCTTTTACAGGCCGATTGGGTGTTATACGTTATCAGTTTTCAACGGCATCCAAACTCATAATACTCCTTTTGAGACACAACAAATGACATGACCATCACCTTTTCTTCTATTGAATGAGTGAATTTGTACCAACAAAATAGTTATTCCAACAAATAATGCAAACATCGTGCCAGGGTTAACAACTTGTGTGGTTTACGTTATTAGATTATTATGATTGTATTATTACTGGAATTAATCATGAGTGTATATTTAAGCTATGTGTATTTCACGATTTGCTACAATAGATAGTGAAAGATCAACAATATGTTCTGGTCATGTTATATTTGGACATATATTTAATAAATTAATCAACCAAAAGTTCATATTTGTATGTGTCGTACGTTATCCGTATACGGCAGTGTAAATCGTAATAATCCATGATAACTGTACTACGTCGTCGGAATATTTAATTAGTATATACTTCCACAAATGCTCTAGATGTCATTATAAATATTAAATAATGTAGTAAACGATGTAGTATTTATACTGGAAAGACTCGAAGGGACACACTGTCGTCATTTATGTACGCATGTTTACTTGATTGTACATGTTATTTAAGCATTTGTGATATATTTTGTATCGAGGTTTCACGCCATAGTCCAAAACCAATAACTTTTATGTTCTATTTTTATACAATTTGTCAATAGTGTGCATAAACCGTATACTTACAAATCGGCAACTGTGTTTATTCTACGTTATCCAAATACATCATTGATTGAAAGCCAAACGTTCACTTGAGGCGAACCCCATTAGTATACATCATACGACAAGGGCTAGTGACAGATATCACAACAAAATAAATCGTATGGCTTCCCTGATTTGAGAATAGCAGCTTTTGGAAACCGACCAACTTTGAACATTTCTTATATTTCCACATCAGCAAAGCAAAGTCGTATTTTGCTATGACACCTCTATGGTGTAAATAATGCGTATATTAATTATTGTTGTGCATGCCGTGGCCAATGTCTCTCTTTGCACTAGGTACCATTTTAATTTCTTAAATTGTTGATTTTAAGTGTATTAAGTTACAGGTACCATGAGAGGGGGAGAAGAAGTGGTAGACGAAAAAGAGGTGGGAAGACAAGATCAAAGAGTGGACAGGACTGGAGTTCACCGACTCCTAGAGGGCTGTGGAGAACAAGGAAACGTGGATAGAGTTGGTTAAGAAGTCGTCAGTGGTGCCCCAACGATCCTTACGGGTCATGGGAAAAGTGAAGTGAATAAGTTACATTTAATCAGTTTTCAACGGCATCCATTATACCATTTCCCATGGCATAGGAAATGGTATAATTAACTGGATAGAGAAATGGTATAATTAACTGGATAGAAAAATGGCTGATTGACAGAAGACAACGGGTAGTTGTTGATGGGGAGGCTTCAAACTGGAAATCAGTTTTGAGTGGGGTTCCACAGGGATCAGTACTGGGACCTATATTATTCTTAATATATATAAACGATTTGGACGATGATATAGCTAGCAAGGTGTTGAAATTTGCAGATGATACAAAAGTGTTTAGAAGGATTGAAAGTGATGGTGATAGACAGCATTTACAAGATGATCTTGACAGGTTGATCAAATGGTCTGAAAAGTGGCAAATGTTGTTCAATTTTGGGAAATGTAAATGCCTCCACACAGGATATGGGAACGAATATGTAGAATATACAATGGGGGGAACTGTACTAAGTACTACTGTAAAAGAAAAAGACTTAGGGCTGACAATTAGTGCTGACATGAAGGTTTCAGAGCAGTGTGGAATTGCAGCTTCAAAGGGAAATCAAATCCTTGGATTGATTAGGCGAAATATAGCATATAAAGAAAAAGAACTAATAATACCGCTGTACAAAACAATAGTTAGGCCTCACTTAGAATATTGTATACAAGCGTGGAGGCCATACCGCAAGAAGGACATAGATATGCTAGAAAGAGTACAGAGGAGAGCGACTAAAATGATACCAAAACTGAGGGATCTTAGTTATGAAAAACGCCTAAAAGAATGTGGTTTAACAACACTAGAGACCAGGAGATTGAGAGGAGATCAGATAGAAGTGTTTAAAATATTGAATGGTTATGAAAATATTGATAGAAATATGTTTTTTTCAGTTAAGAAAGATAGAAAGACTAGAGGACATGAAGTTACATTAGTAAAGGAGCAGTGTAGATTAGACGTGAGAAAGTTCTCATTTTCACAAAGGACTGTGAATGAATGGAACAGATTATCTGATGATTATGTGGGTGCTAGTAGTGTGAATATGTTTAAAAATAAAATCGACACATACCTCAGAAGGGCTGGATATATGTAGATAAAAAGGTTGGACTCTAGATAAGCCAAAGGGCTTCCTTGTCCACCTGCCATCTAGAGTTAATTCTCTGGATGGCAATCTTGTTAAATCTTAATAAGACAAGGTGGCAGATAATGTAGGGCACATTGCAAAAAAACATCATAGTTTAAATGGTTACTGCAGTAAACCACAAGTAAATTGGATGAGAAGAATTGTTGTTACAAGAACCTCAACATGTCTACATTCGTTTCAAAATACAATTTCGTTATTATATCGAGTTCATATTTTTTCCATTTCTAATTTGGACGGGACATTTTCGGTAGTTTTAGCCATATACTAACGTTGGAGTAATTTACGTGCATCTACTCCGAGGCGTCTGGCCTTTTGTTATGTTGATTCGATTCCTTGTTCCATTGGTTTCTGATCTACCAAATGGCGATGTATTTATGAAAACACAATGCCATTTATTTAAGGAAATTTATTGCCGTGTTTTATATGCACGTCTTTTTCAGATGTCACCCATGTAAACGAGTGATTTGTTGGTGTTGTGTTCCGGTGGGTGCAGTGACGCGGGAACGAAATTCATGCTGTGCAGTTGAAAATATTTTTCGCAACTGCGCCGCCTATTACTCCGGGGGAGGGGGAGCTGAAAACAATATGTCCACCCTCTGATTGCACACACCTTTCACAGTCGACAAAAATACACATTAATCGTCTCGTAAAATTTACATTTCCACCCGCCATTGACGTTCGCCACAAAACAAACATTCACGCTCACATTTAATGGGGAAATAACCATATATCTGTCCCCCTCCCCAGAAAAATTCCAGGGAGGCAACTGTCCCCCCCCCGCCACCCCCCGTTCCCGCGTTTATGGGTGTAAAGTAGTTGGTGGTGCCACACTTTGGGCGTGGACTCAACAAATGTAATCAGTGTGTAGTTGGCGCCCTCTGGCGACAGAATAGAATACAAACTAAACAGTTGTAGATGTAAACATGGTGAACACGTCTTACGGGGTCAATACACAGATGGTTTTCCCATTGGCGACCATGTTAACGTTTTGTCTGATTATAAGAAAACGTGACCTGCAAAATGTCTTAAACTTCTCACCTGCTGTTATCATTATCGCGTTGACATGCTGGTAGATTTTAACAAAAATTGCACACTTCCAGCTCTCATAAAATGCCTGTTTGTGTGACACCCGTCAATATTTATAAATGCCGGCAAGCATTACTCCGGAAACAGGTCACTCAGGCAAATTGCTGCCAAATATCCTTCCGCTTATTCAAATCATCTAAAAAGCCACCATTTTACAGTCAACACCTTCTACAATCACACATGAAAATCTGCCTACTCAAAGGCACTTATGTCACAGCATGTGAATTTGGTCAAAAATCATTTCTCAAAAATACACTGCATTTTCTTCGTAACTTCTGTAACCAAACAGGAAGTCTAACTAGAACATGTCCCCTCACGCCTGTTACAGGGGAGCGCGCTTCGTGCTACCCCTCCGTGTACATTTGGCGCTCCACCGTTCGATAGGTGGCGTTAACTTTACCATTGACGTCAGAGATTCGCGTATACCTTCTTCCGTTTCATGAATATGCATCGCTGTTCACCAATGTGTGTTTACATCACATGACAGAAACATGCAGCACACATGCCTGAATCACGGTTTGAATTGTAGACTAGTTACTAGTATGTGTTAATTTGCATTTAATGTCATTATACTTTTGTATTAGTAAAAAATGTATTAGTAAAAAATTGTTAACGGAAACACTAAAATTGAGTGGTAAAACAATTAGATGATCAAGTGTAATTACACAAAAGATACGAAATGTCAGTTACATCAACGGAAGCAAATAATATATATATGTGTATAGTTTGTGTGAATATGATTGTTTAATTAAATCATGGTATAATGTGCGTGTGCTAAAGTTAAATGTATAAAAAATACAACAATAAATTAAAATAGGTAACTGGTTAAATACCTTAAATTAGTTGTTATAATTAAATAAATAGCATACATTTATTTTAAAATGGATTATAAATATATACACGGAATGTCCAAAAATGTTATTAAAAGATATTTGAGTATGCTAATGTTATTGCATTTTCTACTAGCTATTACGTATGTAACTGAGTCTTTATTGCACTGGGTGCATTTATCTATGATTATGTGTTGATGTGAGGAGCCTCCACAATGTCATTATGTAACAGGACAGAATGGTTTGGCAATGTTTACATTTAATTAACATGAACTCTGAATAAACGTAGACTAGATGACATATACAACTGGTAAAATTTGGGAGTCCTAAATTGTGTACCCAACATGAACACAACTCCGTCTACATGGAATTTCAAATTATTGTGCAAGATGTGCCTCAGATGCGTAACTTTCCAGCTTAACTCGCACATGCCACTTTTAAACTGTACAAGATTTAACAAGATTGCCATCCAGAAAATTACTCTGGATGGCAGGTGGACAAGGAAGCCTTTTGGCTTATCGAGAGTCCAATACTTTTTATCTACATGTATCCCGCCTTTTTAAGGTGTGTGTCGATTTTATTTTTAAACATATTCACGCTACTAGCACCAACACAATCAGGAGATAATCTGTTCCATTCATTTACAGTCCTTTGTGAGAATGAGAACTTTCTTATATCTAATCTACACTGCTCCTTTACTAATGTAGCTTCATGTCCTCTGGTCCTTCTATTTTTCTTAACTGAGAAAAAAATGTTTCTATCAATATTTTCATAACCATTCAATATTTTAAACACTTCTATGTGATCTCTGCTCAATCTCCTGGTCTCTAATGTTGTTAAACCACATTCTTTTAGGCGTATTTCGTAACTAAGATCCCTCAGATTTGGTATCATTTTAGTCGCTCTCCTCTGTACGCTTTCTAGCATATCTATGTCCTTCTTGCGATATGGCCTCCATGCTTGTATACAATATTCTAAATGAGGCCTCACTATTGTTTTGTACAGCGGTACTATTAATTCTTTTTTCTTATACGCTATATTTCGCCTAATTAATCCAAGGATTTGATTTCCCTTTGACGCTGCAATTCCGCACTGCTCTGAAACCTTCATATCAGCACTAATGGTTAACCCCAAGTCCTTTTCTTTTACAGTAGTACTTAGAACAGTACCCCCCATTTTATATTTTACCTCTTCATTCCCATGACCTGTGTGGAGGCATTTACATTTCCCAAAATTGAACAGCATTTACCACTTTTCAGACCATTTGATAAACCTATCAAGATCATCTTGTAAATGCTGTCTGTCTCCATCACTTTTACGTCATGTCCAGTCCCACATTTATCACACATGAAAGGTTTCCTCACCAGAGATAGTGTGAATATGATTGTTTAATTAAATCATGGCAATTGTAAAAATCGTCATTATTATATAATTAAGGCTTCTCTATTGGTACAACATTGTGCATCACTATATAAGTGTTAGATTTATATGATTTCTTGTTGGTTCGAATACACAAATGTGGCTTCAAGATGCCATTCTCTGCAAACTGTGGTCCCGATAAGTGTTACACCTTACGCACGTGGTGTATCATCAGTGTTATTATAAATGTGTTCATACATTTCCCTACAAGTGTCACACATGTACGCCTTCTAATCAGTGAGTGTGCACATGTTCATCAAGATTATCACCGTGTTCATGCATTCCCTGCAAGTTTCACACAAGTACACTTTCCCCACAGTGAGTGTGCACATGTTCATGAAGATTATCAGTGTGTTCATACATTCCCTACAAGTGTCAAACAAGTACACTTTCCTAACAGTGAGTGTGCACATGTTCATGAAGATTATCACTGTGTTCATGCATTCTCTACAAGTGTCACACAAGTACACTTTCCCAACAGTGAGTGTGCACATGTTCATGAAGATTATCACTGTGTTCATGCATTCTCTACAAGTGTCACACAAGTACACTTTCCCAACAGTGAGTGTGCACATGTTCATGAAGATTATCACTGTGTTCATGCATTCCCTACAAGTGTCACACAAGTAGACTTCCCCAACAGTGAGTGTGCACATGTTCATGAAGATTATCACTGTGTTCATGCATTCTCTACAAGGGTCACACAAGTACACTTTCCCAACAGTGAGTGTGCACATGTTCATGAAGATTATCACTGTGTTCATGCATTCTCTACAAGGGTCACACAAGTACACTTTCCCAACAGTGAGTGTGCACATGTTCATGAAGATTATCACTGTGTTTATGCATTCCCTACAAGTGTCACACAAGTACACTTTCCCAACAGTGAGTGTGCACATGTTCATGAAGATTATCACTGTGTTCATACATTTCCCTACAAATGTCACACACGTACACTTTCCCAACAGTGAGTGTGCATATGTTCATGAAGATTATCACTGTGCTCATACATTTCCCTACAAGTGTCACACAAGTACACTTTCCCAACAGTGAGTGCGCACATGTTCATGAAGATTATCACTGTGTTCATACATTTCCCTACAAGTGTCACACAAGTACACTTTCCCAGCAGTGAGTGTGCACATGTTCATGAAGATTATAACTGTGTTCATACATTTCCATACAAGTGTCACACAAGTTCACTTTCCCAAGAGTGAGTGTGCACATGTTCATGAAGATTATGTCTGTGTTCATGCATTCCCTACAAGTGTCACACAAGTAGACTTTCCCAACAGTGAGTGTGCACATGTTCATGAAGATTATCACTGTGTTCATGCATGCTCTACAAGTGTCACACAAGTACACTTTCCCAACAGTGAGTGTGCACATGTTCATGAAGATTATCACTGTGTTTATGCATTCCCTACAAGTGTCACACAAGTAGACTTCCCCAACAGTGAGTGTGCACATGTTCATGAAGATTATTACTGTGTTCATGCATTATCTACAAGGGTCACACAAGTACACTTTCCCAACAGTGAGTGTGCACATGTTCATGAAGATTATCACTGTGTTCATGCATTCCCTACAAGTGTCACACAAGTAGACTTCCCCAACAGTGAGTGTGCACATGTTCATGAAGATTATCACTGTGTTCATGCATTCCCTACAAGTGTCACAAAGTAGACTTCCCCAACCGTGAATGTGCACATGTTCATGAAGATTATCACTGTGTTCATGCATTCTCTACAAGGGTCACACAAGTACACTTTCCCAACAGTGAGTGTGCACATGTTCATGAAAATTATCACTGTGTTCATGCATTCCCTACAAGTGTCACACAAGTAGACTTCCCCAACAGAGAGTGTGCACATGTTCATGAAGATTATCACTGTGGTCATATATTTCCCTACAAGTGTCACACAAGTTCACTTTCTCAACAGTGAGTGTGCACATGTTCATGAAGATTATCACTGTGTTCATACATTTCCCTATACGTGTCACACAAGTTCACTTTCCCAACAGTGAGTGTGCACATGTTCATGAAGATTATCACTGTGTTCATGCATTCCCTACAAGTGTCACACAAGTAGACTTCCCCAACAGTGAGTGTGCACATGTTCATGAAGATTATTACTGTGTTCATGCATTATCTACAAGGGTCACACAAGTACACTTTCCCAACAGTGAATGTGCACATGTTCATGAAGATTATCACTGTGTTCATGCATTCCCTACAAGTGTCACACAAGTAGACTTCCCCAACAGTGAGTGTGCACATGTTCATGAAGATTATCACTGTGTTCATGCATTCCCTACAAGTGTCACACAAGTAGACTTTCCCAACAGTGAGTGTGCACATGTTCATGAAGATTATCACTGTGTTCATGCATGCTCTACAAGTGTCACACAAGTACACTTTCCCAACAGTGAGTGTGCACATATTCATGAAGATTATCACTGTGTTTATGCATTCCCTACAAGTGCCACACAAGTAGACTTTCCCAACAGTGAGTGTGCACATGTTCATGAAGATTATCACTGTGTTCATGCAATCCCTACAAGTGTCACACAAGTAGACTTCCCCAACAGTGAGTGTGCACATGTTCATGAATATTATCACTGTGTTCATGCATTCCCTACAAGTGTCACACAAGTAGACTCCCCCAACCGTGAGTGTGCACATGTTCATGAAGATTATCACTGTGTTCATGAATTCTCTACAAGGGTCACACAAGTACACTTTCCCAACAGTGAGTGTGCACATGTTCATGAAGATTATCACTGTGTTCATGCATTCCCTACAAGTGTCACACAAGTAGACTTCCCCAACAGTGAGTGTGCACATGTTCATGAAGATTATCACTGTGGTCATATATTTCCCTACAAGTGTCACACAAGTTCACTTTCTCAACAGTGAGTGTGCACATGTTCATCAAGATTATCACTGTGTTCATACATTTCCCTATAAGTGTCACACAAGTTCAATTTCCCAACAGTGAGTGTGCACATGTTCATGAAGATTATCCCTGTGTTCATGCATTCCCTACAAGTGTCACACAAGTAGACTTCCCCAACAGTGAGTGTGCACATGTTCATGAAGATTATTACTGTGTTCATGCATTATCTACAAGGGTCACACAAGTACACTTTCCCAACAGTGAGTGTGCACATGTTCATGAAGATTATCACTGTGTTCATGCATTCCCTACAAGTGGCACACAAGTAGACTTCCCCAACAGTGAGTGTGCACATGTTCATGAAGATTATCACTGTGTTCATGCATTCCCTACAAGTGTCACACAAGTAGACTTTCCCAACAGTGAGTGTGCACATGTTCATGAAGATTATCACTGTGTTCATGCATGCTCTACAAGTGTCACACAAGTACACTTTCCCAACAGTGAGTGTGCACATGTTCATGAAGATTATCACTGTGTTTATGCATTCCCTACAAGTGTCACACAAGTAGACTTCCCCAACAGTGAGTGTGCACATGTTCATGAAGATTATTACTGTGTTCATGCATTATCTACAAGGGTCACACAAGTACACTTTCCCAACAGTGAGTGTGCACATGTTCAAGAAGATTATCACTGTGTTCATGCATTCCCTACAAGTGTCACACAAGTAGACTTCCCCAACAGTGAGTGTGCACATGTTCATGAAGATTATCACTGTGGTCATATATTTCCCTACAAGTGTCACACAAGTTCACTTTCTCAACAGTGAGTGTGCACATGTTCATCAAGATTATCACTGTGTTCACACATTTCCCTATAAGTGTCACACAAGTTCACTTTCCCAACAGTGAGTGTGCACATGTTCATGAAGATTATCACTGTGTTCATGCATTCCCTACAAGTGTCACACAAGTAGACTTCCCCAACAGTGAGTGTGCACATGTTCATGAAGATTATTACTGTGTTCACGCATTATCTACAAGGGTCACACAAGTACACTTTCCCAACAGTGAGTGTGCACATGTTCATGAAGATTATCACTGTGTTCATGCATTCCCTACAAGTGGCACACAAGTAGACTTCCCCAACAGTGAGTATGCACATGTTCATGAAGATTATCACTGTGTTCATGCATTCCCTACAAGTGTCACACAAGTAGACTTTCCCAACAGTGAGTGTGCACATGTTCATGAAGATTATCACTGTGTTCATGCATGCTCTACAAGTGTCACACAAGTACACTTTCCCAACAGTGAGTGTGCACATGTTCATGAAGATTATCACTGTGTTTATGCATTCCCTACAAGTGTCACACAAGTAGACTTCCCCAACAGTGAGTGTGCACATGTTCATGAAGATTATTACTGTGTTCATGCATTATCTAAAAGGGTCACACAAGTACACTTTCCCAACAGTGAGTGTGCACATGTTCAAGAAGATAATCACTGTGTTCATGCATTCCCTACAAGTGTCACACAAGTAGACTTCCCCAACAGTGAGTGTGCACATGTTCATGAAGATTATTACTGTGTTCATGCATTATCTACAAGGGTCACACAAGTACACTTTCCCAACAGTGAGTGTGCACATGTTCATGAAGATTATCACTGTGTTCATGCATTCCCTACAAGTGGCACACAAGTAGACTTCCCCAACAGTGAGTGTGCACATGTTCATGAAGATTATCACTGTGTTCATGCATTCCCTACAAGTGTCACACAAGTAGACTTTCCCAACAGTGAGTGTGCACATGTTCATGAAGATTATCACTGTGTTCATGCATGCTCTACAAGTGTCACACAAGTACACTTTCCCAACAGTGAGTGTGCACATGTTCATGAAGATTATCACTGTGTTTATGCATTCCCTACAAGTGTCACACAAGTAGACTTCCCCAACAGTGAGTGTGCACATGTTCATGAAGATTATTACTGTGTTCATGCATTATCTACAAGGGTCACACAAGTACACTTTCCCAACAGTGAGTGTGCACATGTTCAAGAAGATTATCACTGTGTTCATGCATTCCCTACAAGTGTCACACAAGTAGACTTCCCCAACAGTGAGTGTGCACATGTTCATGAAGATTATCACTGTGGTCATATATTTCCCTACAAGTGTCACACAAGTTCACTTTCTCAACAGTGAGTGTGCACATGTTCATCAAGATTATCACTGTGTTCATACATTTCCCTATAAGTGTCACACAAGTTCACTTTCCCAACAGTGAGTGTGCACATGTTCATGAAGATTATCACTGTGTTCATGCATTCCCTACAAGTGTCACACAAGTAGACTTCCCCAACAGTGAGTGTGCACATGTTCATGAAGATTATTACTGTGTTCATGCATTATCTACAAGGGTCACACAAGTACACTTTCCCAACAGTGAGTGTGCACATGTTCATGAAGATTATCACTGTGTTCATGCATTCCCTACAAGTGGCACACAAGTAGACTTCCCCAACAGTGAGTGTGCACATGTTCATGAAGATTATCACTGTGTTCATGCATTCCCTACAAGTGTCACACAAGTAGACTTTCCCAACAGTGAGTGTGCACATGTTCATGAAGATTATCACTGTGTTCATGCATGCTCTACAAGTGTCACACAAGTACACTTTCCCAACAGTGAGTGTGCACATGTTCATGAAGATTATCACTGTGTTTATGCATTCCCTACAAGTGTCACACAAGTAGACTTCCCCAACAGTGAGTGTGCACATGTTCATGAAGATTATTACTGTGTTCATGCATTATCTAAAAGGGTCACACAAGTACACTTTCCCAACAGTGAGTGTGCACATGTTCAAGAAGATTATCACTGTGTTCATGCATTCCCTACAAGTGTCACACAAGTAGACTTCCCCAACAGTGAGTGTGCACATGTTCATGAAGATTATCACTGTGTTCATGCATTCCCTACAAGTGTCACACAAGTAGACTTCCCCAACAGTGAGTGTGCACATGTTCATGAAGATTATCACTGTGTTCATGCATTCCCTACAAGTGTCACACAAGTAGACTTCCCCAACAGTGAGTGTGCACATGTTCATGAAGATTATCACTGTGTTCATGCATTCTCTACAAGGGTCACACAAGTACACTTTCCCAACAGTGAGTGTGCACATGTTCATGAAGATTATCACTGTGTTCATGCATTCCCTACAAGTGTCACACAAGTAGACTTCCCCAACAGTGAGTGTGCACATGTTCATGAAGATTATCACTGTGGTCATATATTTCCCTACAAGTGTCACACAAGTTCACTTTCTCAACAGTGAGTGTGCACATGTTCATGAAGGTTATCACTGTGTTCATACATTTCCCTATAAGTGTCACACAAGTTCACTTTCCCAAAAGTGACTGTGCACATGTTCATGAAGATTATCACTGTGTTCATGCATTCCCTACAAGTGTCACACAAGTAGACTTCCCCAACAGTGAGTGTGCACATGTTCATGAAGATTATTACTGTGTTCATGCATTATCTACAAGGGTCACACAAGTACACTTTCCCAACAGTGAGTGTGCACATGTTTATGAAGATTATCACTGTGTTCATGCATTCCCTACAAGTGTCACACAAGTAGACTTCCCCAACAGTGAGTGTGCACATGTTCATGAAGATTATCACTGTGTTCATGCATTCCCTACAAGTGTCACACAAGTAGACTTTCCCAACAGTGAGTGTGCACATGTTCATGAAGATTATCACTGTGTTCATGCATGCTCTACAAGTGTCACACAAGTACACTTTCCCAACAGTGAGTGTGCACATGTTCATGAAGATTATCACTGTGTTCATGCATGCTCTACAAGTGTCACACAAGTAGACTTCCCCAACAGTGAGTGTGCACATGTTCATGAAGATTATCACTGTGTTCATACATTTCCCTATAAGTGTCACACAAGTTCACTTTCCCAACAGTGAGTGTGCACATGTTCATGAAGATTATCACTGTGTTCATGCATTCCCTACAAGTGTCACACAAGTAGACTTCCCCAAAAGTGAGTGTGCACATGTTCATGAAGATTATTACTGCGTTCATGAATTATCTACAAGGTTCACACAAGTACACTTTCCCAACAGTGTGTGTGCACATGTTCATGAAGATTATCACTGCGTTCATGCATTCCCTACAAGTGTCACACAAGTAGACTTCCCCAACAGTGAGTGTGCACATGTTCATGAAGATTATCACTGTGTTCATACATTTCCCTATAAGTGTCACACAAGTTCACTTTCCCAACAGTGAGTGTGCACATGTTCATGAAGATTATCACTGTGTTCATGCATTCCCTACAAGTGTCACACAAGTAGACTTTCCCAACAGTGAGTGTGCACATGTTCATGAAGATTATCACTGTGTTATGCATTCCCTACAAGTGTCACACAAGTAGACTTCCCCAACAGTGAGTGTGCACATGTTCATGAAGATTATTACTGTGTTCATGCATGCTCTACAAGTGTCACACAAGTACACTTTCCCAACAGTGAGTGTGCACATGTTCATGATTATCACTGTGTTCATGCATCTACAAGGGTCACACAAGTACACTTTCCCAACAGTGAGTGTGCACATGTTCAAGAAGATTATCACTGTGTTCATGCATTCCCTACAAGTGTCACACAAGTAGACTTCCCCAACAGTGAGTGTGCACATGTTCATGAAGATTATCACTGTGTTCATGCATTCCCTACAAGTGTCACACAAGTAGACTTCCCCAACCGTGAGTGTGCACATGTTCATGAAGATTAACACTGTGTTCATGCATTTTCTACAAGGGTCACACAAGTACACTTTCCCAACAGTGAGTGTGCACATGTTCATGAAGATTATCACTGTGTTCACGCATTCCCTACAAGTGTCACACATGTAGACTTCCCCAACAGTGAGTGTGCACATGTTCATGAAGATTATCACTGTGTTCATGCATTCCCTACAAGTGTCACACAAGTAGACTTCCCCAACCGTGAGTGTGCACATGTTCATGAAGATTATCACTGTGTTCATGCATTTTCTACAAGTGTCACACAAGTACACTTTCCCAACAGTGAGTGTGCACATGTTCATGAAGATTATCACTGTGTTCATGCATTCCCTACAAGTGTCACACAAGTAGACTTCCCCAACAGTGAGTGTGCACATGTTCATGAAGATTATCACTGTGTTCATGCATTCCCTACAAGTGTCACACAAGTAGACTTCCCCAACCGTGAGTGTGCACATGTTCATGATGATTATCACTGTGTTCATGCATTCCCTACAAGTGTTGCACATGTTCATGAAGATTATTACTGTGTTCATGCATGCTCTACAAGTGTCACACAAGTACCCTTTCCCAACAGTGAGTGTGCACATGTTCATGAAGATTATCACTGTGTTTATGCATTCCCTACAAGTGTCACACAAGTAGACTTCCCCAACAGTGAGTGTGCACATGTTCATGAAGATTATTACTGTGTTCATGCATTATCTACAAGGGTCACACAAGTACACTTTCCCAACAGTGAGTGTGCACATGTTCAAGAAGATTATCACTGTGTTCATGCATTCCCTACAAGTGTCACACAAGTAGACTTCCCCAACAGTGAGTGTGCACATGTTCATGAAGATTATCACTGTGTTCATGCATTCCCTACAAGTGTCACACAAGTAGACTTCCCCAACCGTGAGTGTGCACATGTTCATGAAGATTAACACTGTGTTCATGCATTTTCTACAAGGGTCACACAAGTACACTTTCCCAACAGTGAGTGTGCACATGTTCATGAAGATTATCACTGTGTTCATGCATTCCCTACAAGTGTCACACAAGTAGACTTCCCCAACAGTGAGTGTGCACATGTTCATGAAGATTATCACTGTGTTCATGCATTCCCTACAAGTGTCACACAAGTACACTTCCCAACCGTGAGTGTGCACATGTTCATGAAGATTATCACTGTGTTCATGCATTCCCTACAAGTGTCACACAAGTAGACTTCCCCAACAGTGAGTGTGCACATGTTCATTTAGAATATCACTGTGTTCATATATTTCCCTACAAGTGTCACACAAGTTCACTTTCTCAACAGAGAGTGTGAACATGTTCATGAAGATTATGACTGTGTTCATACATTTCCCTATAAGTGTCACACAAGTTCACTTTCCCAACAGTGAATGTGCACATGTTCATGAAGATTATCACTGTGTTCATGCATTCCCTACAAGTGTCACACAAGTAGACTTCCCCAACAGTGAGTGTGCACATGTTCATGAAGATTATCACTGTGTTGAGGTATTCCCTACAAGTGTCACACAAGTAGACTTCCCCAACAGTGAGTGTGCCCATGTTCATGAAGATTATTACTGTGTTCATGCATTATCTACAAGGGTCACACAAGTACACTTTCCCAACAGTGAGTGTGCACATGTTCATGAAGATTATCACTGTGTTCATGCATTCTCTACAAGGGTCACACAAGTACACTTTCCCAACAGTGAGTGTGCACATGTTCATGAAGATTATCACTGTGTTTATGCATTCCCTACAAGTGTCACACAAGTACACTTTCCGAACAGTGAGTGTGCACATGTTCATGAAGATTATCACTGTGTTCATACATTTCCCTACAAATGTCACACACGTACACTTTCCCAACAGTGAGTGTGCATATGTTCATGAAGATTATCATTGTGTTCATACATTTCCCTACAAGTGTCACACAAGTACACTTTCCCAACAGTGAGTGCGCACATGTTCATGAAAATTATCACTGTGTTCATACATTTCCCTGCAAGTGTCACACAAGTACAGTTTCCCAGCAGTGAGTGTGCACATGTTCATGAAGATTATCACTGTGTTCATGCATTCCCTACAAGTGTCACACAAGTTCACTTTCCCAAAATTGAGTGTGCACATGTCATGAAGATTATGACTGTGTTCATGCATTCCCTACAAGTGTCACACAAGTTCACTTTCCCAACAGTGAGTGTGCACATGTTCATGAAGATTATCACTGTGTTCATGCATGCTCTACAAGTGTCACACAAGTACACTTTCCCAACAGTGAGTGTGCACATGTTCATGAAGATTATCACTGTGTTCATGCATTCCCTACAAGTGGCACACAAGTAGACTTCCCCAACAGTGAGTATGCACATGTTCATGAAGATTATCACTGTGTTCATGCATTCCCTACAAGTGTCACACAAGTAGACTTTCCCAACAGTGAGTGTGCACATGTTCATGAAGATTATCACTGTGTTCATGCATGCTCTACAAGTGTCACACAAGTACACTTTCCCAACAGTGAGTGTGCACATGTTCATGAAGATTATCACTGTGTTTATGCATTCCCTACAAGTGTCACACAAGTAGACTTCCCCAACAGTGAGTGTACACATGTTCATGAAGATTATTACTGTGTTCTTGCATTATCTAAAAGGGTCACACAAGTACACTTTCCCAACAGTGAGTGTGCACATGTTCAAGAAGATTATCACTGTGTTCATGCATTCCCTACAAGTGTCACACAAGTAGACTTCCCCAACAGTGAGTGTGCACATGTTCATGAAGATTATCACTGTGTTCATGCATTCCCTACAAGTGTCACACAAGTAGACTTCCCCAACAGTGAGTGTGCACATGTTCATGAAGATTATCACTGTGGTCATATATTTCCCTACAAGTGTCACACAAGTTCACTTTCTCAACAGTGAGTGTGCACATGTTCATGAAGGTTATCACTGTGTTCATACATTTCCCTATAAGTGTCACACAAGTTCACTTTCCCAACAGTGAGTGTGCACATGTTCATGAAGATTATCACTGTGTTCATGCATTCCCTACAAGTGTCACACAAGTAGACTTCCCCAACAGTGAGTGTGCACATGTTCATGAAGATTATTACTGTGTTCATGCATTATCTACAAGGGTCACACAAGTACACTTTCCCAACAATGAGTGTGCACATGTTCATGAAGATTATCACTGTGTTCATGCATTCCCTACAAGTGTCACACAAGTAGACTTCCCCAACAGTGAGTGTGCACATGTTCATGAAGATTATCACTGTGTTCATGCATTCCCTACAAGTGTCACACAAGTAGACTTTCCCAACAGTGAGTGTGCACATGTTCATGAAGATTATCACTGTGTTCATGCATGCTCTACAAGTGTCACACAAGTACACTTTCCCAACAGTGAGTGTGCACATGTTCATGAAGATTATCACTGTGCTCATGCATGCTCTACAAGTGTCACACAAGTAGACTTCCCCAACAGTGAGTGTGCACATGTTCATGAAGATTAGCAATGTGTTCATACATTTCCCTATAAGTGTCACACAAGTTCACTTTCCCAACAGTGAGTGTGCACATGTTCATGAAGATTATCACGGTGTTCATGCATTCCCTACAAGTGTCACACAAGTAGACTTCCCCAACAGTGAGTGTGCACATGTTCATGAAGATTATTACTGCGTTCATGCATTATCTACAAGGTTCACACAAGTACACTTTCCCAACAGTGAGTGTGCACATGTTCATGAAGATTATCACTGCGTTCATGCATTCCCTACAAGTGTCACACAAGTAGACTTCCCCAACAGTGAGTGTGCACATGTTCATGAAGATTATCACTGTGTTCATACATTTCCCTATAAGTGTCACACAAGTTCACTTTCCCAACAGTGAGTGTGCACATGTTCATGAAGATTATCACTGCGTTCATGCATTCCCTACAAGTGTCACACAAGTAGACTTCCCCAACAGTGAGTGTGCACATGTTCATGAAGATTATCACTGTGTTCATACATTTCCCTATAAGTGTCACACAAGTTCACTTTCCCAACAGTGAGTGTGCACATGTTCATGAAGATTATCACTGTGTTCATGCATTCCCTACAAGTGTCACACAAGTAGACTTCCCCAACAGTGAGTGTGCACATGTTCATGAAGATTATTACTGTGTTCACGCATTATCTACAAGGGTCACACAAGTACACTTTCCCAACAGTGAGTGTGCACATGTTCATGAAGATTATCACTGTGTTCATGCATTCCCTACAAGTGGCACACAAGTAGACTTCCCCAACAGTGAGTATGCACATGTTCATGAAGATTATCACTGTGTTCATGCATTCCCTACAAGTGTCACACAAGTAGACTTTCCCAACAGTGAGTGTGCACATGTTCATGAAGATTATCACTGTGTTCATGCATTCTCTACAAGTGTCACACAAGTACACTTTCCCAACAGTGAGTGTGCACATGTTCATGAAGATTATCACTGTGTTTATGCATTCCCTACAAGTGTCACACAAGTAGACTTCCCCAACAGTGAGTGTGCACATGTTCATGAAGATTATCACTGTGTTCATACATTTCCCTATAAGTGTCACACAAGTTCACTTTCCCAACAGTGAGTGTGCACATGTTCATGAAGATTATCACTGTGTTCATGCATTCCCTACAAGTGTCACACAAGTAGACTTCCCCAACAGTGAGTGTGCACATGTTCATGAAGATTATTACTGCGTTCATGAATTATCTACAAGGTTCACACAAGTACACTTTCCCAACAGTGAGTGTGCACATGTTCATGAAGATTATCACTGCGTTCATGCATTCCCTACAAGTGTCACACAAGTAGACTTCCCCAACAGTGAGTGTGCACATGTTCATGAAGATTATCACTGTGTTCATACATTTCCCTATAAGTGTCACACAAGTTCACTTTCCCAACAGTGAGTGTGCACATGTTCATGAAGATTATCACTGTGTTCATGCATTCCCTACAAGTGTCACACAAGTAGACTTTCCCAACAGTGAGTGTGCACATGTTCATGAAGATTATTACTGTGTTCATGCATGCTCTACAAGTGTCACACAAGTACACTTTCCCAACAGTGAGTGTGCACATGTTCATGAAGATTATCACTGTGTTCATGCATTCCCTACAAGTGTCACACAAGTAGACTTCCCCAACCGTGAGTGTGCACATGTTCATGAAGATTAACACTGTGTTCATGCATTTTCTACAAGGGTCACACAAGTACACTTTCCCAACAGTGAGTGTGCACATGTTCATGAAGATTATCACTGTGTTCACGCATTCCCTACAAGTGTCACACATGTAGACTTCCCCAACAGTGAGTGTGCACATGTTCATGAAGATTATCACTGTGTTCATGCATTCCCTACAAGTGTCACACAAGTAGACTTCCCCAACCGTGAGTGTGCACATGTTCATGATGATTATCACTGTGTTCATGCATTCCCTACAAGTGTCACACAAGTAGACTTCCCCAACAGTGAGTGTGCACATGTTCATGAAGATTATCACTGTGTTCATACATTTCCCTATAAGTGTCACACAAGTTCACTTTCCCAACAGTGAGTGTGCACATGTTCATGAAGATTATCACTGTGTTAATGCATTCCCTACAAGTGTCACACAAGTAGACTTCCCCAACAGTGAGTGTGCACATGTTCATGAAGATTATTACTGTGTTCATGCATTATCTACAAGTGTCACACAAGTTCACTTTCCCAACAGTGAGTGTGCACATGTTCATGAAGATTATGTCTGTGTTCATGCATTCCCTACAACTGTCACACAAGTAGACTTTCCCAACAGTGAGTGTGCACATGTTTATGAAGATTATCACTGTGTTCATGCATTCCCTACAAGTGTCACACAAGTTCACTTTCCCAAAAGTGAGTGTGCACATGTCATGAAGATTATGACTGTGTTCATGCATTCCCTACAAGTGTCACACAAGTTCACTTTCCCAACAGTGAGTGTGCACATGTTCATTAAGATTATCACTGTGTTCATGCATGCTCTACAAGTGTCACACAAGTACACTTTCCCAACAGTGAGTGTGCACATGTTCATGAAGATTATCACTGTTTTTATGCATTCCCTACAAGTGTCACACAAGTAGACTTCCCCAACAGTGAGTGTGCACATGTTCATGAAGATTATCACTGTGTTCATGCATTCCCTACAAGTGTCACACAAGTAGACTTCCCCAACCGTGAGTGTGCACATGTTCATGAAGATTATCACTGTGTTCATGCATTCTCTACAATGGTCACACAAGTACACTTTCCCAACCGTGAGTGTGCACATGTTCATGAAGATTATCACTGTGTTCATGCATTCCCTACAAGTGTCACACAAGTAGACTTCCCCAACAGTGAGTGTGCACATGTTCATTTAGAATATCACTGTGTTCATATATTTCCCTACAAGTGTCACACAAGTTCACTTTCTCAACAGAGAGTGTGAACATGTTCATGAAGATTATGACTGTGTTCATACATTTCCCTATAAGTGTCACACAAGTTCACTTTCCCAACAGTGAATGTGCACATGTTCATGAAGATTATCACTGTGTTCATGCATTCCCTACAAGTGTCACACAAGTAGACTTCCCCAACAGTGAGTGTGCACATGTTCATGAAGATTATCACTGTGTTGAGGCATTCCCTACAAGTGTCACACAAGTAGACTTCCCCAACAGTGAGTGTGCCCATGTTCATGAAGATTATTACTGTGTTCATGCATTATCTACAAGGGTCACACAAGTACACTTTCCCAACAGTGAGTGTGCACATGTTCATGAAGATTATCACTGTGTTCATGGATTCTCTACAAGGGTCACACAAGTACACTTTCCCAACAGTGAGTGTGCACATGTTCATGAAGATTATCACTGTGTTTATGCATTCCCTACAAGTGTCACACAAGTACACTTTCCGAACAGTGAGTGTGCACATGTTCATGAAGATTATCACTGTGTTCATACATTTCCCTACAAATGTCACACACGTACACTTTCCCAACAGTGAGTGTGCATATGTTCATGAAGATTATCATTGTGTTCATACATTTCCCTACAAGTGTAACACAAGTACACTTTCCCAACAGTGAGTGCGCACATGTTCATGAAAATTATCACTGTGTTCATACATTTCCCTGCAAGTGTCACACAAGTACAGTTTCCCAGCAGTGAGTGTGCACATGTTCATGAAGATTATCACTGTGTTCATGCATTCCCTACAAGTGTCACACAAGTTCACTTTCCCAAAATTGAGTGTGCACATGTCATGAAGATTATGACTGTGTTCATGCATTCCCTACAAGTGTCACACAAGTTCACTTTCCCAACAGTGAGTGTGCACATGTTCATGAAGACTATCACTGTGTTCATGCATGCTCTACAAGTGTCACACAAGTACACTTTCCCAACAGTGAGTGTGCACATGTTCATGAAGATTATCACTGTGTTCATGCATTCCCTACAAGTGGCACACAAGTAGACTTCCCCAACAGTGAGTATGCACATGTTCATGAAGATTATCACTGTGTTCATGCATTCCCTACAAGTGTCACACAAGTAGACTTTCCCAACAGTGAGTGTGCACATGTTCATGAAGATTATCACTGTGTTCATGCATGCTCTACAAGTGTCACACAAGTACACTTTCCCAACAGTGAATGTGCACATGTTCATGAAGATTATCACTGTGTTTATGCATTCCCTACAAGTGTCACACAAGTAGATTTCCCCAACAGTGAGTGTGCACATGTTCATGAAGATTATTACTGTGTTCATGCATTATCTAAAAGGGTCACACAAGTACACTTTCCCAACAGTGAGTGTGCACATGTTCAAGAAGATTATCACTGTGTTCATGAATTCCCTACAAGTGTCACACAAGTAGACTTCCCCAACAGTGAGTGTGCACATGTTCATGAAGATTATCACTGTGTTCATGCATTCCCTACAAGTGTCACACAAGTAGACTTCCCCAACAGTGAGTGTGCACATGTTCATGAAGATTATCACTGTGTTCATGCATTCTCTACAAGGGTCACACAAGTACACTTTCCCAACAGTGAGTGTGCACATGTTCATGAAGATTATCACTGTGTTCATGCATTCCCTACAAGTGTCACACAAGTAGACTTCCCCAACAGTGAGTGTGCACATGTTCATGAAGATTATCACTGTGGTCATATATTTCCCTACAAGTGTCACACAAGTTCACTTTCTCAACAGTGAGTGTGCACATGTTCATGAAGGTTATCACTGTGTTCATACATTTCCCTATAAGTGTCACACAAGTTCACTTTCCCAACAGTGAGTGTGCACATGTTTATGAAGATTATCACTGTGTTCATGCATTCCCTACAAGTGTCACACAAGTAGACTTCCCCAACAGTGAGTGTGCACATGTTCATGAAGATTATTACTGTGTTCATGCATTATCTACAAGGGTCACACAAGTACACTTTCCCAACAATGAGTGTGCACATGTTCATGAAGATTATCACTGTGTTCATGCATTCCCTACAAGTGTCACACAAGTAGACTTCCCCAACAGTGAGTGTGCACATGTTCATGAAGATTATCACTGTGTTCATGCATTCCCTACAAGTGTCACACAAGTAGACTTTCCCAACAGTGAGTGTGCACATGTTCATGAAGATTATCACTGTGTTCATGCATGCTCTACAAGTGTCACACAAGTACACTTTCCCAACAGTGAGTGTGCACATGTTCATGAAGATTATCACTGTGCTCATGCATGCTCTACAAGTGTCACACAAGTAGACTTCCCCAACAGTGAGTGTGCACATGTTCATGAAGATTATCACTGTGTTCATACATTTCCCTATAAGTGTCACACAAGTTCACTTTCCCAACAGTGAGTGTGCACATGTTCATGAAGATTATCACTGTGTTCATGCATTCCCTACAAGTGTCACACAAGTAGACTTCCCCAAAAGTGAGTGTGCACATGTTCATGAAGATTATTACTGCGTTCATGCATTATCTACAAGGTTCACACAAGTACACTTTCCCAACAGTGAGTGTGCACATGTTCATGAAGATTATCACTGCGTTCATGCATTCCCTACAAGTGTCACACAAGTAGACTTCCCCAACAGTGAGTGTGCACATGTTCATGAAGATTATCACTGTGTTCATACATTTCCCTATAAGTGTCACACAAGTTCACTTTCCCAACAGTGAGTGTGCACATGTTCATGAAGATTATCACTGTGTTCACGCATTCCCTACAAGTGTCACACATGTAGACTTCCCCAACAGTGAGTGTGCACATGTTCATGAAGATTATCACTGTGTTCATGCATTCCCTACAAGTGTCACACAAGTAGAATTCCCCAACCGTGAGTGTGCACATGTTCATGATGATTATCACTGTGTTCATGCATTCCCTACAAGTGTCACACAAGTAGACTTCCCCAACAGTGAGTGTACACATGTTCATGAAGATTATCACTGTGTTCATACATTTCCCTATAAGTGTCACACAAGTTCACTTTCCCAACAGTGAGTGTGCACATGTTCATGAAGATTATGTCTGTGTTCATGCATTCCCTACAACTGTCACACAAGTAGACTTTCCCAACAGTGAGTGTGCACATGTTTATGAAGATTATCACTGTGTTCATGCATTCCCTACAAGTGTCACACAAGTTCACTTTCCCAAAAGTGAGTGTGCACATGTCATGAAGATTATGACTGTGTTCATGCATTCCCTACAAGTGTCACACAAGTTCACTTTCCCAACAGTGAGTGTGCACATGTTCATTAAGATTATCACTGTGTTCATGCATGCTCTACAAGTGTCACACAAGTACACTTTCCCAACAGTGAGTGTGCACATGTTCATGAAGATTATCACTGTTTTTATGCATTCCCTACAAGTGTCACACAAGTAGACTTCCCCAACAGTGAGTGTGCACATGTTCATGAAGATTATCACTGTGTTCATGCATTCCCTACAAGTGTCACACAAGTAGACTTCCCCAACCGTGAGTGTGCACATGTTCATGAAGATTATTACTGTGTTCATGCATTCTCTACAAGGGTCACATAAGTACACTTTCCCAACCGTGAGTGTGCACATGTTCATGAAGATTATCACTGTGTTCATGCATTCCCTACAAGTGTCACACAAGTAGACTTCCCCAACAGTGAGTGTGCACATGTTCATGAAGATTATCACTGTGTTCATACATTTCCCTATAAGTGTCACACAAGTTCACTTTCCCAACAGTGAGTGTGCACATGTTCATGAAGATTATCACTGTGTTCACGCATTCCCTACAAGTGTCACACATGTAGACTTCCCCAACAGTGAGTGTGCACATGTTCATGAAGATTATCACTGTGTTCATGCATTCCCTACAAGCGTCACACAAGTAGACTTCCCCAACCGTGAGTGTGCACATGTTCATGATGATTATCACTGTGTTCATGCATTCCCTACAAGTGTCACACAAGTAGACTTCCCCAACAGTGAGTGTGCACATGTTCATGAAGATTATCACTGTGTTCATACATTTCCCTATAAGTGTCACACAAGTTCACTTTCCCAACAGTGAGTGTGCACATGTTCATGAAGATTATCACTGTGTTCATGCATTCCCTACAAGTGTCACACAAGTAGACTTCCCCAACAGTGAGTGTGCACATGTTCATGAAGATTATTACTGTGTTCATGCATTATCTACAAGTGTCACACAAGTTCACTTTCCCAACAGTGAGTGTGCACATGTTCATGAAGATTATGTCTGTGTTCATGCATTCCCTACAACTGTCACACAAGTAGACTTTCCCAACAGTGAGTGTGCACATGTTTATGAAGATTATCACTGTGTTCATGCATTCCCTACAAGTGTCACACAAGTTCACTTTCCCAAAAGTGAGTGTGCACATGTCATGAAGATTATGACTGTGTTCATGCATTCCCTACAAGTGTCACACAAGTTCACTTTCCCAACAGTGAGTGTGCACATGTTCATTAAGATTATCACTGTGTTCATGCATGCTCTACAAGTGTCACACAAGTACACTTTCCCAACAGTGAGTGTGCACATGTTCATGAAGATTATCACTGTGTTTATGCATTCCCTACAAGTGTCACACAAGTAGACTTCCCCAACAGTGAGTGTGCACATGTTCATGAAGATTATCACTGTGTTCATGCATTCCCTACAAGTGTCACACAAGTAGACTTCCCCAACCGTGAGTGTGCACATGTTCATGAAGATTATTACTGTGTTCATGCATTCTCTACAAGGGTCACATAAGTACACTTTCCCAACCGTGAGTGTGCACATGTTCATGAAGATTATCACTGTGTTCATGCATTCCCTACAAGTGTCACACAAGTAGACTTCCCCAACAGTGAGTGTGCACATGTTCATTTAGAATATCACTGTGTTCATATATTTCCCTACAAGTGTCACACAAGTTCACTTTCTCAACAGAGAGTGTGAACATGTTCATGAAGATTATGACTGTGTTCATACATTTCCCTATAAGTGTCACACAAGTTCACTTTCCCAACAGTGAATGTGCACATGTTCATGAAGATTATCACTGTGTTCATGCATTCCCTACAAGTGTCACACAAGTAGACTTCCCCAACAGTGAGTGTGCACATGTTCATGAAGATTATCACTGTGTTGAGGCATTCCCTACAAGTGTCACACAAGTAGACTTCCCCAACAGTGAGTGTGCCCATGTTCATGAAGATTATTACTGTGTTCATGCATTATCTACAAGGGTCACACAAGTACACTTTCCCAACAGTGAGTGTGCACATGTTCATGAAGATTATCACTGTGTTCATGCATTCTCTACAAGGGTCACACAAGTACACTTTCCCAACAGTGAGTGTGCACATGTTCATGAAGATTATCACTGTGTTTATGCATTCCCTACAAGTGTCACACAAGTACACTTTCCGAACAGTGAGTGTGCACATGTTCATGAAGATTATCACTGTGTTCATACATTTCCCTACAAATGTCACACACGTACACTTTCCCAACAGTGAGTGTGCATATGTTCATGAAGATTATCATTGTGTTCATACATTTCCCTACAAGTGTAACACAAGTACACTTTCCCAACAGTGAGTGCGCACATGTTCATGAAAATTATCACTGTGTTCATACATTTCCCTGCAAGTGTCACACAAGTACAGTTTCCCAGCAGTGAGTGTGCACATGTTCATGAAGATTATCACTGTGTTCATGCATTCCCTACAAGTGTCACACAAGTTCACTTTCCCAAAATTGAGTGTGCACATGTCATGAAGATTATGACTGTGTTCATGCATTCCCTACAAGTGTCACACAAGTTCACTTTCCCAACAGTGAGTGTGCACATGTTCATGAAGACTATCACTGTGTTCATGCATGCTCTACAAGTGTCACACAAGTACACTTTCCCAACAGTGAGTGTGCACATGTTCATGAAGATTATCACTGTGTTCATGCATTCCCTACAAGTGGCACACAAGTAGACTTCCCCAACAGTGAGTATGCACATGTTCATGAAGATTATCACTGTGTTCATGCATTCCCTACAAGTGTCACACAAGTAGACTTTCCCAACAGTGAGTGTGCACATGTTCATGAAGATTATCACTGTGTTCATGCATGCTCTACAAGTGTCACACAAGTACACTTTCCCAACAGTGAGTGTGCACATGTTCATGAAGATTATCACTGTGTTTATGCATTCCCTACAAGTGTCACACAAGTAGACTTCCCCAACAGTGAGTGTGCACATGTTCATGAAGATTATTACTGTGTTCATGCATTATCTAAAAGGGTCACACAAGTACACAGTGAGTGTCACCAAGAAGATTATCACTGTGTGAGTGTGTGCAACAGTGAGTGTGCACATGTTCATGAAGATTATCACTGTGTTCATGCATTCCCTACAAGTGTCACACAAGTAGACTTCCCCAACAGTGAGTGTGCACATGTTCATGAAGATTATCACTGTGTTCATGCATTCCCTACAAGTGTCACACAAGTAGACTTCCCCAACAGTGAGTGTGCACATGTTCATGAAGATTATCACTGTGTTCATGCATTCCCTACAAGTGTCACACAAGTAGACTTCCCCAACAGTGAGTGTGCACATGTTCATGAAGATTATCACTGTGGTCATATATTTCCCTACAAGTGTCACACAAGTTCACTTTCTCAACAGTGAGTGTGCACATGTTCATGAAGGTTATCACTGTGTTCATACATTTCCCTATAAGTGTCACACAAGTTCACTTTCCCAACAGTGAGTGTGCACATGTTCATGAAGATTATCACTGTGTTCATGCATTCCCTACAAGTGTCACACAAGTAGACTTCCCCAACAGTGAGTGTGCACATGTTCATGAAGATTATTACTGTGTTCATGCATTATCTACAAGGGTCACACAAGTACACTTTCCCAACAGTGAGTGTGCACATGTTCATGAAGATTATCACTGTGTTCATGCATTCCCTACAAGTGTCACACAAGTAGACTTCCCCAACAGTGAGTGTGCACATGTTCATGAAGATTATCACTGTGTTCATACATTTCCCTATAAGTGTCACACAAGTTCACTTTCCCAACAGTGAGTGTGCACATGTTCATGAAGATTATCACTGTGTTCACGCATTCCCTACAAGTGTCACACATGTAGACTTCCCCAACAGTGAGTGTGCACATGTTCATGAAGATTATCACTGTGTTCATGCATTCCCTACAAGTGTCACACAAGTAGACTTCCCCAACCGTGAGTGTGCACATGTTCATGATGATTATCACTGTGTTCATGCATTCCCTACAAGTGTCACACAAGTAGACTTCCCCAACAGTGAGTGTGCACATGTTCATGATGATTATCACTGTGTTCATGCATTCCCTACAAGTGTCACACAAGTAGACTTCCCCAACAGTGAGTGTGCACATGTTCATGAAGATTATCAGTGTTCATGCATTCCCTACAAGTGTAACACAAGTAGAATTTCCCAACAGTGAGTGTGCACATGTTCATGAAGATTATCACTGTGTTCATGCATGCTCTACAAGTGTCACACAAGTACACTTTCCCAACAGTGAGTGTGCACATGTTCATGAAGATTATCACTGTGCTCATGCATGCTCTACAAGTGTCACACAAGTAGACTTCCCCAACAGTGAGTGTGCACATGTTCATGAAGATTATCACTGTGTTCATACATTTCCCTATAAGTGTCACACAAGTTACTTTCCCAACAGTGAGTGTGCACATGTTCATGAAGATTATCACTGTGTTCATGCATTCCCTACAAGTGTCACACAAGTAGACTTCCCCAACAGTGAGTGTGCACATGTTCATGAAGATTATTACTGCGTTCATGCATTATCTACAAGGTTCACACAAGTACACTTTCCCAACAGTGAGTGTGCACATGTTCATGAAGATTATCACTGCGTTCATGCATTCCCTACAAGTGTCACACAAGTAGACTTCCCCAACAGTGAGTGTGCACATGTTCATGAAGATTATCACTGTGTTCATACATTTCCCTATAAGTGTCACACAAGTTCACTTTCCCAACAGTGAGTGTGCACATGTTCATGAAGATTATCACTGTGTTCATGCATTCCCTACAAGTGTCACACAAGTAGACTTTCCCAACAGTGAGTGTGCACATGTTCATGAAGATTATTACTGTGTTCATGCATGCTCTACAAGTGTCACACAAGTACACTTTCCCAACAGTGAGTGTGCACATGTTCATGAAGATTATCACTGTGTTTATGCATTCCCTACAAGTGTCACACAAGTAGACTTCCCCAACAGTGAGTGTGCACATGTTCATGAAGATTATTACTGTGTTCATGCATTATCTACAAGGGTCACACAAGTACACTTTCCCAACAGTGAGTGTGCACATGTTCAAGAAGATTATCACTGTGTTCATGCATTCCCTACAAGTGTCACACAAGTAGACTTCCCCAACAGTGAGTGTGCACATGTTCATGAAGATTATCACTGTGTTCATGCATTCCCTACAAGTGTCACACAAGTAGACTTCCCCAACCGTGAGTGTGCACATGTTCATGAAGATTAACACTGTGTTCATGCATTTTCTACAAGGGTCACACAAGTACACTTTCCCAACAGTGAGTGTGCACATGTTCATGAAGATTATCACTGTGTTCACGCATTCCCTACAAGTGTCACACATGTAGACTTCCCCAACAGTGAGTGTGCACATGTTCATGAAGATTATCACTGTGTTCATGCATTCCCTACAAGTGTCACACAAGTAGACTTCCCCAACCGTGAGTGTGCACATGTTCATGATGATTATCACTGTGTTCATGCATTCCCTACAAGTGTCACACAAGTAGACTTCCCCAACAGTGAGTGTGCACATGTTCATGAAGATTATCACTGTGTTCATACATTTCCCTATAAGTGTCACACAAGTTCACTTTCCCAACAGTGAGTGTGCACATGTTGATGAAGATTATCACTGTGTTCATGCATTCCCTACAAGTGTCACACAAGTAGACTTTCCCAACAGTGAGTGTGCACATGTTCATGAAGATTATCACTGTGTTCATGCATTCTCTACAAGGGTCACACAAGTTCACTTTCCCAACAGTGAGTGTGCACATGTTCATGAAGATTATCACTGTGTTCATGCATTCCCTACAAGTGTCACACAAGTAGACTTCCCCAACAGTGAGTGTGCACATGTTCATGAAGATTATTACTGTGTTCATGCATTATCTACAAGGGTCACACAAGTACACTTTCCCAACAGTGAGTGTGCACATGTTCATGAAGATTATCACTGTGTTCATGCATTCCCTACAAGTGTCACACAAGTAGACTTCCCCAACAGTGAGTATGCACATGTTCATGAAGATTATTACTGTGTTCATGCATTATCTACAAGGGTCACACAAGTACACTTTCCCAACAGTGAGTGTGCACATGTTTATGAAGAATATCACTGTGTTCATACATTTCCCTACAAGTGTCACACAAGTTCACTTTCCCAACAGTGAGTGTGCACATGTTCATGAAGATTATGTCTGTGTTCATGCATTCCCTACAAGTGTCACACAAGTAGACTTTCCCAACAGTGAGTGTGCACATGTTTATGAAGATTATCACTGTGTTCATGCATTCCCTACAAGTGTCACACAAGTTCACTTTCCCAAAAGTGAGTGTGCACATGTCATGAAGATTATGACTGTGTTCATGCATTCCCTACAAGTGTCACACAAGTTCACTTTCCCAACAGTGAGTGTGCACATGTTCATTAAGATTATCACTGTGTTCATGCATGCTCTACAAGTGTCACACAAGTACACTTTCCCAACAGTGAGTGTGCACATGTTCATGAAGATTATCACTGTGTTTATGCATTCCCTACAAGTGTCACACAAGTAGACTTCCCCAACAGTGAGTGTGCACATATTCATGAAGATTATCACTGTGTTCATGCATTCCCTACAAGTGTCACACAAGTAGACTTCCCCAACCGTGAGTGTGCACATGTTCATGAAGATTATCACTGTGTTCATGCATTCTCTACAAGGGTCACACAAGTACACTTTCCCAACCGTGAGTGTGCACATGTTCATGAAGATTATCACTGTGTTCATGCATTCCCTACAAGTGTCACACAAGTAGACTTCCCCAACAGTGAGTGTGCACATGTTCATTTAGATTATCACTGTGTTCATATATTTCCCTACAAGTGTCACACAAGTTCACTTTCTCAACAGAGAGTGTGCACATGTTCATGAAGATTATCACTGTGTTCATACATTTCCCTATAAGTGTCACACAAGTTCACTTTCCCAACAGTGAGTGTGCACATGTTCATGAAGATTATCACTGTGTTCATGCATTCCCTACAAGTGTCACACAAGTAGACTTCCCCAACAGTGAGTGTGCACATGTTTATGAAGATTATCACTGTGTTGATGCATTCCCTACAAGTGTCACACAAGTAGACTTCCCCAACAGTGAGTGTGCCCATGTTCATGAAGATTATTACTGTGTTCATGCATTATCTACAAGGGTCACACAAGTACACTTTCCCAACAGTGAGTGTGCACATGTTCATGAAGATTATCACTGTGTTCATGCATTCTCTACAAGGGTCACACAAGTACACTTTCCCAACAGTGAGTGTGCACATGTTCATGAAGATTATCACTGTGTTTATGCATTCCCTACAAGTGTCACACAAGTACACTTTCCGAACAGTGAGTGTGCACATGTTCATGAAGATTATCACTGTGTTCATGCATTCCCTACAAGTGTCACACAAGTAGACTTCCCCAACAGTGAGTGTGCACATGTTCATGAAGATTATCACTGTGTTCATGCATTCCCTACAAGTGTCACACAAGTAGACTTTCCCAACAGTGAGTGTGCACATGTTCATGAAGATTATCACTGTGTTCACGCATTCCCTACAAGTGTCACACATGTAGACTTCCCCAACAGTGAGTGTGCACATGTTCATGAAGATTATCACTGTGTTCATGCATTCCCTACAAGTGTCACACAAGTAGACTTCCCCAACCGTGAGTGTGCACATGTTCATGATGATTATCACTGTGTTCATGCATTCCCTACAAGTGTCACACAAGTAGACTTCCCCAACAGTGAGTGTGCACATGTTCATGAAGATTATCACTGTGTTCATGCATTCCCTACAAGTGTCACACAAGTAGACTTCCCCAACAGTGAGTGTGCACATGTTCATGAAGATTATCAGTGTTCATGCATTCCCTACAAGTGTAACACAAGTAGACTTTCCCAACAGTGAGTGTGCACATGTTCATGAAGATTATCACTGTGTTCATGCATGCTCTACAAGTGTCACACAAGTACACTTTCCCAACAGTGAGTGTGCACATGTTCATGAAGATTATCACTGTGCTCATGCATGCTCTACAAGTGTCACACAAGTAGACTTCCCCAACAGTGAGTGTGCACATGTTCATGAAGATTATCACTGTGTTCATACATTTCCCTATAAGTGTCACACAAGTTCACTTTCCCAACAGTGAGTGTGCACATGTTCATGAAGATTATCACTGTGTTCATGCATTCCCTACAAGTGTCACACAAGTAGACTTCCCCAACAGTGAGTGTGCACATGTTCATGAAGATTATTACTGCGTTCATGCATTATCTACAAGGTTCACACAAGTACACTTTCCCAACAGTGAGTGTGCACATGTTCATGAAGATTATCACTGCGTTCATGCATTCCCTACAAGTGTCACACAAGTAGACTTCCCCAACAGTGAGTGTGCACATGTTCATGAAGATTATCACTGTGTTCATACATTTCCCTATAAGTGTCACACAAGTTCACTTTCCCAACAGTGAGTGTGCACATGTTCATGAAGATTATCACTGTGTTCATGCATTCCCTACAAATGTCACACAAGTAGACTTTCCCAACAGTGAGTGTGCACATGTTCATGAAGATTATTACTGTGTTCATGCATGCTCTACAAGTGTCACACAAGTACCCTTTCCCAACAGTGAGTGTGCACATGTTCATGAAGATTATCACTGTGTTTATGCATTCCCTACAAGTGTCACACAAGTAGACTTCCCCAACAGTGAGTGTGCACATGTTCATGAAGATTATTACTGTGTTCATGCATTATCTACAAGGGTCACACAAGTACACTTTCCCAACAGTGAGTGTGCACATGTTCAAGAAGATTATCACTGTGTTCATGCATTCCCTACAAGTGTCACACAAGTAGACTTCCCCAACAGTGAGTGTGCACATGTTCATGAAGATTATCACTGTGTTCATGCATTCCCTACAAGTGTCACACAAGTAGACTTCCCCAACCGTGAGTGTGCACATGTTCATGAAGATTAACACTGTGTTCATGCATTTTCTACAAGGGTCACACAAGTACACTTTCCCAACAGTGAGTGTGCACATGTTCATGAAGATTATCACTGTGTTCACGCATTCCCTACAAGTGTCACACATGTAGACTTCCCCAACAGTGAGTGTGCACATGTTCATGAAGATTATCACTGTGTTCATGCATTCCCTACAAGTGTCACACAAGTAGACTTCCCCAACCGTGAGTGTGCACATGTTCATGATGATTATCACTGTGTTCATGCATTCCCTACAAGTGTCACACAAGTAGACTTCCCCAACAGTGAGTGTGCACATGTTCATGAAGATTATCACTGTGTTCATACATTTCCCTATAAGTGTCACACAAGTTCACTTTCCCAACAGTGAGTGTGCACATGTTGATGAAGATTATCACTGTGTTCATGCATTCCCTACAAGTGTCACACAAGTAGACTTTCCCAACAGTGAGTGTGCACATGTTCATGAAGATTATCACTGTGTTCATGCATTCTCTACAAGGGTCACACAAGTTCACTTTCCCAACAGTGAGTGTGCACATGTTCATGAAGATTATCACTGTGTTCATGCATTCCCTACAAGTGTCACACAAGTAGACTTCCCCAACAGTGAGTGTGCACATGTTCATGAAGATTATTACTGTGTTCATGCATTATCTACAAGGGTCACACAAGTACACTTTCCCAACAGTGAGTGTGCACATGTTCATGAAGATTATCACTGTGTTCATGCATTCCCTACAAGTGTCACACAAGTAGACTTCCCCAACAGTGAGTATGCACATGTTCATGAAGATTATTACTGTGTTCATGCATTATCTACAAGGGTCACACAAGTACACTTTCCCAACAGTGAGTGTGCACATGTTTATGAAGAATATCACTGTGTTCATACATTTCCCTACAAGTGTCACACAAGTTCACTTTCCCAACAGTGAGTGTGCACATGTTCATGAAGATTATGTCTGTGTTCATGCATTCCCTACAAGTGTCACACAAGTAGACTTTCCCAACAGTGAGTGTGCACATGTTTATGAAGATTATCACTGTGTTCATGCATTCCCTACAAGTGTCACACAAGTTCACTTTCCCAAAAGTGAGTGTGCACATGTCATGAAGATTATGACTGTGTTCATGCATTCCCTACAAGTGTCACACAAGTTCACTTTCCCAACAGTGAGTGTGCACATGTTCATTAAGATTATCACTGTGTTCATGCATGCTCTACAAGTGTCACACAAGTACACTTTCCCAACAGTGAGTGTGCACATGTTCATGAAGATTATCACTGTGTTTATGCATTCCCTACAAGTGTCACACAAGTAGACTTCCCCAACAGTGAGTGTGCACATATTCATGAAGATTATCACTGTGTTCATGCATTCCCTACAAGTGTCACACAAGTAGACTTCCCCAACCGTGAGTGTGCACATGTTCATGAAGATTATCACTGTGTTCATGCATTCTCTACAAGGGTCACACAAGTACACTTTCCCAACCGTGAGTGTGCACATGTTCATGAAGATTATCACTGTGTTCATGCATTCCCTACAAGTGTCACACAAGTAGACTTCCCCAACAGTGAGTGTGCACATGTTCATTTAGATTATCACTGTGTTCATATATTTCCCTACAAGTGTCACACAAGTTCACTTTCTCAACAGAGAGTGTGCACATGTTCATGAAGATTATCACTGTGTTCATACATTTCCCTATAAGTGTCACACAAGTTCACTTTCCCAACAGTGAGTGTGCACATGTTCATGAAGATTATCACTGTGTTCATGCATTCCCTACAAGTGTCACACAAGTAGACTTCCCCAACAGTGAGTGTGCACATGTTTATGAAGATTATCACTGTGTTGATGCATTCCCTACAAGTGTCACACAAGTAGACTTCCCCAACAGTGAGTGTGCCCATGTTCATGAAGATTATTACTGTGTTCATGCATTATCTACAAGGGTCACACAAGTACACTTTCCCAACAGTGAGTGTGCACATGTTCATGAAGATTATCACTGTGTTCATGCATTCTCTACAAGGGTCACACAAGTACACTTTCCCAACAGTGAGTGTGCACATGTTCATGAAGATTATCACTGTGTTTATGCATTCCCTACAAGTGTCACACAAGTACACTTTCCGAACAGTGAGTGTGCACATGTTCATGAAGATTATCACTGTGTTCATACATTTCCCTACAAATGTCACACACGTACACTTTCCCATCAGTGAGTGTGCATATGTTCATGAAGATTATCATTGTGTTCATACATTTCCCTACAAGTGTCACACAAGTACACTTTCCCAACAGTGAGTGCGCACATGTTCATGAAAATTATCACTGTGTTCATACATTTCCCTACAAGTGTCACACAAGTACACTTTCCCAGCAGTGAGTGTGCACATGTTCATGAAGATTATCACTGTGTTCATGCATTCCCTACAAGTGTCACACAAGTTCACTTTCCCAAAAGTGAGTGTGCACATGTCATGAAGATTATGACTGTGTTCATGCATTCCCTACAAGTGTCACACAAGTTCACTTTCCCAACAGTGAGTGTGCACATGTTCATGAAGATTATCACTGTGTTCATGCATGCTCTACAAGTGTCACACAAGTACACTTTCCCAACAGTGAGTGTGCACATGTTCATGAAGATTATCACTGTGTTTATGCATTCCCTACAAGTGTCACACAAGTAGACTTCCCCAACAGTGAGTGTGCACATGATCATGAAGATTATCACTGTGTTCATGCATTCCCTACAAGTGTCACACAAGTAGACTTCCCCAACCGTGAGTGTGCACATGTTCATGAAGATTATCACTGTGTTCATGCATTCTCTACAAGGGTCACACAAGTACACTTTCCCAACAGTGAGTGTGCACATGTTCATGAAGATTATCATTGTGTTGATGCATTCCCTACAAGTGTCACACAAGTAGACTTCCCCAACAGTGAGTGTGCACATGTTCATGAAGATTATCACTGTGTTCATATATTTCCCTAAAAGTGTCACACAAGTTCACTTTCTCAACAGAGAGTGTGCACATGTTCATGAAGATTATCACTGTGTTCATACATTTCCCTATAAGTGTCACACAAGTTCACTTTCCCAACAGTGAGTGTGCACATGTTCATGAAGATTATGACTGTGTTGATGCGTTCCCTACAAGTGTCACACAAGTAGATTTCTCCAACAGTGAGTGTGCACATGTTCATGAAGATTATTACTGTGTTCATGCATTATCTACAAGGGTCACACAAGTACACTTTCCCAACAGTGAACGTGCACATGTTTATGAAGATTATCACTGTGTTCATGCATTCCCTACAAGTGTCACACAAGTAGACTTCCCCAACAGTGAGTGTGCACATGTTCATGAAGATTATCACTGTGTTCATGCATTCCCTACAAGTGTCACACAAGTAGACTTCCCCAACAGTGAGTGTGCACATGTTCATGAAGATTATCACTGTGTTCATACATTCCCTAGAAGGTTCACACAAGTACACTTTCCCAACAGTGAGTGTGCACATGTTCATGAAGATTATCACTGTGTTCATACATTATCTACAAGGGTCACACAAGTACACTTTCCCAACAGTGAGTGTGCACATGTTTATGAAGATTATCACTGTGTTCATGCATTCCCTACAAGTGTCACACAAGTAGACTTCCCCAACATTGAGTGTGCACATGTTCATGAAGATTATCACTGTGTTCATGCATTCCCTACAAGTGTCACACAAGTAGAATTCCCCAACAGTGAGTGTGCACATGTTCAGGGTGATTATCCCTACAAATGTCATGTTTAGGGTTTCTCCTCAGCATGCTTCACATTGTTTGTCAATGTCCTCCATGTCTAACAAGTTGTCAACTGAAATAAAATGAAAGCAATGTCATTAGAAGTTCGTAGCCATTGTTTTAGGTGTACAGGTAATTAACGGATTATAGTCATGGCACAATTGGGGCAAGTTACAGTATGTTGATATTACTTTGAATTAACAACTGTGTTTTTTGTATGAAATCAAATCAGACAGGAGACAAGCAAAACAAATGTATTGTAATCTTCCTAAAAATAGCAAATGCCTCTAATTTTATTTATGTACCTATATATGTGTATGTATGTATGTTTTGTATGATGTATTGGTGTATGCATGAAAAGATATATGTATGTGTATGTGAACATACAGTATTTATAAAACATAACTGATCATGTTATATAATTCTAATTTTAAGTGATAAATTGTGCCTACTTCACCCATGACATGTTTCTCGTGATCTGAAGGTGTTGGAAGCTGCAAGTAGAACATATGTTGTTGCATAGGGGGTTGCTCACTCTTAAAACATCTCTATCTTTCTGGCAATGTTGTTCTTTTCTGTCTTTATTGCATTAACATCAAGCCTAAAAACATAGCATTGTTGCATTTCTATTACGGCTTCAAAAACAAAACAATACAGGCAAATGTAAATATATAAAATAAAGGTTATACCTACACACACACCACACACACCACACATACATACACACACCACACACACCACACATACATACACACACCACACACACAAACATACCCATTTGACGTGAAGTCAAGACTACTGAATGCTGCCATTATTTTCACACACGTCACATTTGTATCCAATCATTTATAACAAACAAGTTTCACATAATGCGTGTGTGTGTGTGTGTGTTTGTGTGTGTGCGTGTGTGGGTGTGTGCGCGTGTATGTGATTAATTATAAAACAGTATGAGCACTATATAGCACATGGCTGGAAATGTGACAGAAATTGTAATTCATCTAAATATATGTTTGATTAAATACATTGTTGTTGTTTTCAAGCAAATCAAAAATAAGTATAAATTTCTTCATATTATGTGCAAAACTGCAGGTACCTTAAACTCTTTACATTTCAGAATTTGAATATGACGAATGCGTAAGACAGCACCACAATTAATTTTCTTTGTACGTTGAACGATATTCTTGTGCGCCTCTGACCCATTTGTATATGGTGATCCTAGCAATTAATACATCATGGATTACAGTATTTTATATTGGTCATAAGTCTTGAATTTCACCAATTTCTACATGATCAGCCAGTTAAAAATAATTAAAAAGTATTTTGTATGCAGTAACATAGCAACACTGGTGAATGTAAATCAAAGCTGTACATTAATGTTTAATATAATAATTAAAAACTACTCCCACCAATTAAGTTGCACTAACTGCCATGCTGGATTCCTGTTATTTCCCTGTTTCCAGCCATTGTTTTCCATGTTGGCATAACAAACGAGTCCCTCCGAGATGATAAAGGGCACCCCATCAGCTGCATTGTGGGGACAGAGGTGTAGCTCGAACGTCCTTCCAGTGCATATCATTCTCTCGCAGATTGTCTAACAGAAGAAACATTAAAACAAAGATTATGTGTTGCAAAGTCAAACTAATTAGTTCTCAAAATCATTGTTATACTTTCACATTTTGAGGGGATATAACAACAAAACTGCACAATCCAATTTTCAAACATCGTTACTGAAAGGAAAAGCAACATTGGAGGTGGATAATCACACAAAGTGTCTAACCTGATGGATTGACATCAAGTTGCCCAAACAACCCAAAACAAACATGCCCAGAGATTAAAGAACTTACCAGCACTAATGTCGAGTACACCATAGTCTCCCTTTCTTTTTAAACCTACAAATTTGGTGTTAGTGTTCAGTTCGTATGTACGAATGAGAATGTTCACTTTTTCTTTATCACATACGTAGCCAAAGTATAGGGAAAATGACCAATCATACAATGTCATCCATCCACATTGTGTGTCATCTTGAAGTTGATAGCTGAAATTTCACATACATGGGTGATTAACCGCTGTAATTATTACGTGCACATTTGTGGGTCTGTGGATGCGTGTGTGTGTGTGTGTGTGTGTGTGTGTGTGTGTGTGTGTGTGTGTGTGTGTGTGTGTGTGTGTGTGTGTGTGTGTGTGTGTGTGTGTGTGTGTGTGTGTGTGTGTGTGTGTGTGTGTGTATGTGTGTGTGTGTGTGCGTGCGTATACAGGTGGGGAAGAAATTGTGTGTCCGATCGTTTTTTGACGTTTCAGCAAAAACTCTGATCAAAATTAATTACCTACGAAAATAGAGCAGCAAATTCTGCAAACTAAAATTTCATAAAAGACGCCTTCACAAAAAGTGCCACTATCTGTGTATCTTGTGAATCGGTGCGAGATCAGGCAGTTTATTAAAATAGACTAAGTCTAAGAACATTAGAACACTAGACTCTAGAGTTTCAGTGACTCGATTTTTGACCTGGCATGAATTTTCCAGTCATGAGTGTATACTGATGTTGCATAAATTGGTCATAGTTAATGGAATAATTATAAGCCGTTTTGCAAAGAAACCAGATCAAATCTTTACAAAAGTATCAATATTATAAATCACTAGCTGTTTGTTATTTAATCAACACAATGCAAACAAAGTTACAACAAAAGTTGCTAAGCCTATGTGAAACGCTTACAATTTGTTGTTTGTGTAAAGTTTCTAATAAGGCTTAAGCCTAATTACATGGTATTTAAAAGCGGCAGGTGATACACATATGTATAATACAAACATAATAAATAATAAAATTGCACAGTAGTAAAATTACGGCATGACAGTGACATATATCATACTCATATTGTTCATTGGACTCTGGACGTCAACTCAAACTCAAAGCGACAACGGCCATCACAAATGACAAAGTTCGCGCGTCGCGAAATTCGAGTATTGACTCCATTCGTTTTCGTCCGTTTTCTCACCTCGTAAGACACATGTCATAATTAAATTAACGGTTCACGCAGATAAAAGTCATCGCTTAGTACGTACGCGTTTTCATCTTGAAGTTCTTCCCCTTCAATCATTCTCAAGATGCACATTCTTGAGATGGAAGAAGGTACACACGAATCTCTGACGTCAGTAGTAAAGTTAGCGCCACCGAACGATGGACCGCCAACTGTACGTTGAGGGGTAGCACGAAGCGCGCTCCTTTTACAGGAGATGATGCTGTCGCATGCGAGCTGATCGCCTCGTAAAAACAGTAGGCCCTACATCGCTGCGATTAACACCGCAAGAGACCTGTCTCACCGATGTCGCATGCGACAGAACGATGTAAATATTATTGCTATATGAATATTTCTGTCAGCCAGCCAGCCTGCCAGGCAGAAAGAGGGAGACGGGAAAAAGACAATTTGGGGTGAAGAGAGAGGGCGGGAGGAAAGAGTGAAGAGAGAGGGCGGGTGGAAGTAGCAAGCAAGAGACAGAATTAACAACTATCGTAGACCACGTAGAAAAGACCTGTTAGGAACCCACGAATCTCACCTACATCCCGTATTAATAATACAATACGAGAAACAATAACTATAGTTTTATTATGAATATATATACATAATTTACAATATACATATCTTGTTCAACAAAATAATGTTTGTGTGTGTGTGTGTGTGTGTGTGTGTGTGTGTGTGTGTGTGTGTGTGTGTGTGTGTGTTCGGACCTTATCTAGTATACACTACTGATAAGTCCGATTTTATATAAGGTTTAATAAATACACCCGTGTTAGCGTAATATCAATGATAATGTAACAAATTAAAAACCTTCTTGTTTGGTAATGTTAGTACATATTAATGTGTTGTCAATTAATTCACACTGCTTTGTATAACTATGTACCATAGACATATTATAGTCTGGTCATGCCTTCTGGTACTCGTGCATGCGCGTGCATGCTTGCTTGCGTGCGAGCGTGCACAACTATTCAATAACTCCCACCAAGGGTATAACTACACATTTTCTTCAGAGATCAGGAATTTCGCAAATTCAATATACATCCAGTTGCATAAATACGGTAAAGATTAAAATAAATATACATTAAAATGACGGATTGTTTGAGCGTTCCGGTAATGTTATGGCTCCCAAGAGACACCAAACTAACAAACAAGTCAACTTACATCCATAGAATCTGATTATATCGACACACCACAAAACAATATTGTGAATCACAGACAGCTAATAATAACTCGAACATGTCGAGACCTCCTTACGTCGAAACATTGTTGAACCAACACGTTTTATTCTAACTCTCGGTGACGTTGATTTGACGTTTACCGTTGAATGTTGCGCTACGGATCGATATGTGTAATTCGGTGTCCAGAGCAATGTATGTCACACACATCAAACTCTCGATAAAAGTAAAGCCACAACAACAACAACGGTAAAACACAATATAAACAATATCAGTCCGGCTGAAGCCTAAGCAAATCATCGCACAGGAAATTCACCCTCTAAAGAATACCCCTTAGACAAAATACCAGCGAACGTAACATCGGAAGAAACAACTTCTTGTCGTTCACAGTTTGTAATCATCATTCATGATTACATATAACACTAAATACAATCTCTCCCGTTTATAATTCAGTTTGTTATTCAGTGTTTCACCAATTTCGTATGACGGTGCAGGAAGATGTATTTTGGCGTAGTTGTGGGTCTCGCTGTCCGATTCAGAAAAAGTGCCACCGAGATCAATTCCCAGATGTCGCAACTATGTCTGTCGACGTTATTGCACAAACCGAAATAGGCACCATCTCTAGCTGCTTGGGAAACGTGCCAACGATATCGGCGATGACGTCATACTGCCTGCAGGTGGTGGCGCCATCTACCGGTAGTGTCAACGTTTTTACCCAAAGCCACTACATACTGCATCGCGAGCATCGTTTTCTCTACTGAGCGCAGCATTTTGGTCATAGCGAAAGCGGTTTTCTACCTACGCTACGTGTTTTTCACATCAACTATATCAGTGTTGGCGTTTATTTACTCAATGCCAGCTTTCTGTGTTCTCCCGTCAACTTCGTTTGACGCGGGACACGGAAACATCGGCAGCACTAAGGCGGCGACACCGATATTCACGTGTTCTCTCGCGGTTCGCAGTCTTGCTATGTCACGTGATCAACAGTTTGCATCGGTTCACGTCATTTGCAGACGCGCTTTGCATCACGGGAAACTGGGGAAGTTTGCGTTGTGCCCGAGATGCAGCGTAGCATCTGGGTAGTTGCGCAGCACGTACAGCGACCAATCATACGACCCGTCGTCATCGCTCGGCACGTTGCAGCTACGCAGTATGAGCGAGACGACGCCGAAGGTAGCGGCGTTGACGGGGAAAGCGCGAATCACCGTCGAGCCGAGACCGCGCGTGAACGCCGACACCCCCATCTCGTAGTACGACTTCCGGCAGCAGTCCCAGAAGCCGCTGTATTTGTTCGTCATATCCGCCTGGATGCGAGACTTGATGACATCAATCGGGTAGGTGGAGACCCAGGCGAAGATGCCGGCTGTGCCGCCCGCGAGGAGTAACATCGGAATGCTGAGATGATGATGAAGCTGGGCGTCACTTTTCACGGTCGCCATGGGTGGCGTAACCGTTGCACCGATACGCACGAACAGTCGACACAGGTACTCGTACGAGCTGAAGTAGACCCCGAAACTGGGCACCTCGCGACACGCCGTAATCGTGAGGCCGCGGAACACGCCTCGCACGCCCTCGGCTCGGAAGATCTTTACGAGGCAGTCAACCGGGCCCGAGTAGGCGTGACGTACATGCACAAACTTGAAGCGCGACTTGCCTTGACCTTGTATTTGCATCCGAGTCTTGGCCAACTCCATCGGACTGCAGATGATCGTCTGCGCAAGACCGGCGAGCGCGCCCGACCGGAAGTGAGACCATAGACTCGTTTTGTCGCGCATGTGCCGGTGCACAGCCCCTTCGACGCCGAAGACGATCGCGTTGATGAATGCGATGCCATAGAGCGGCGAAGTGAGGCCCTTGTACAGACCTTTCACCTGCAATGGAAAGTTCATGTTAACACAAGACACTGGGAAGTCAGGCTTCTTATAATATGTATATATATATATTAATTGCACTCTTATACAAATGTCTATGTGTCCAACAAAGTCAAGAATATGAATTTAACTACAGTTATGAAAGTGATAAAATAATGGCATTGATGAAGATACAAACAGCAGACATGACAACTTGCATTACAGTGTATTTTGCATGCAAATAATGATCATAGCGATCGTGACGACGATGTTATGACGACGACAATTATTATCGTGGTGATGATGGTGGTGATTATGACAACAGTAATAAAAACATAATGAATATGATCATCATCATGAAGACTCATGCGATTAAGACGACGATGATGGAAGTTATATAATGGTAGCAATCTTTAATTAAATTAACTAGTATCACTCAATATAAACGTAGACATGTTCATGATAATGGTAAGACTAATATTAATGCATTATTATCGCATTTATGGTAATGATAATCGTATCATGATTATGGCAATAATAGCAATTATACTTTTTATTGTTATCAGTATCATCGTATAACCAAAATTATGAACATCGTCTTCTACATTATTCTACCCTTAAATAACAGGCTGCCAATTAACACGCCAGGTGGCGCTGCTGTCGACTAAACACGCTATGCATACAACCTGTTGCAGACACTCACCGACTCCTGTTTGATGATGGCCGCGATGCAGTCGTAGGTGCCTCGATACGCGGGGTTCAACGCGCTCTGTGTCTGCAGTCGTACCTGGCGCAGACAACGGGAAAAGTATCAACGTCACGCTTCAGTAGACCGACGGTCGGGTGACTTATGCTGTCCACGAATACGGACTAATGTCCGATGTCAAGGAACGGCCTTTCGTAAAATGACTATTAAACGATCCGTGTGGCTAAAGTGTATGCACCTCTGTAATGCTATTAGCACAACCAACCATAAGTGTATGCACCTCTGTAATGCTATTAGCACAACCAACCATAAGTGTATGCACCTCTGTAATGCTATTAGCACAACCAACCATAAGTGTATGCGCCTCTGTAATGTTATTAGCACAACCAACCATAAGTGTATGCACCTCTGTAATGTTATTTGCACAACCAACCATAAGTGTATGCGCCTCTGTAATGCTATTAGCACAACCAACCATAAGTGTATGCGCCTCTGTAATGTTATTTGCACAACCAACCATAAGTGTATGCAACTCTGTAATGCTATTAGCACAACCAACCATAAGTGTATGCACCTCTGTAATGTTATTTGCACAACCAACCATAAGTGTATGCGCCTCTGTAATGCTATTAGCACAACCAACCATAAGTGTATGCGCCTCTGTAATGTTATTTGCACAACCAACCATAAGTGTATGCGCCTCTGTAATGCTATTAACACAACCAACCATAAGTGTATGCACCTCTGTAATGCTATTAGCACAACCAACCATAAGTGTATGCGCCTCTGTAATGCTATTTGCACAACCAACCATAAGTGTATGCACCTCTGTAATGCTATTAGCACAACCAACCATAAGTGTATGCGCCTCTGTAATGTTATTTGCACAACCAACCATAAGTGTATGCGCCTCTGTAATGCTATTAGCACAACCAACCATAAGTGTATGCGCCTCTGTAATGTTATTTGCACAACCAACCATAAGTGTATGCGCCTCTGTAATGCTATTAACACAACCAACCATACGTGTATGCGCCTTTGTAATGCTATTAGCACAACCAACCATAAGTGTATGCGCCTCTGTAATGCTATTAGCACAACCAACCATAAGTGTATGCGCCTCTGTAATGCTATTAACACAGTCAACCATAAGCAAACGGCAACAAGTGCAACATGCATTATTATTTAAGAGATTAGCTCTTCTGTTCAACAGCTTGTAAGTGTACATTTTCACATTGTTCGTAACTTGTATAACTTCAATAACATAGTAACCACATCCAGTAATATTAATTGGGCTGAATCACTATTGGGCTGATCAAATTAAATTGTCTGAGTCATATATTTCTGGCAGCAACAAGCAGAATCGACAAAATGTTCAACGCCTTTCACGACGTTTGATGGCAGCACTACAAGATAGTTATCAGCATCACAAAATGGGTGTATGTTGTAACAAAACATTTAAATAACCAAGCATAGTCACTCGCGCAGCGCCCTCTGTTATTCAGGTGTGACGTAGTTATATTGTATGCGCTACCAGTTCAAAATCAAAATGGCGTATCGGTGAGTGACTCTGCTTGGTTATTTAAATGCCTTGGTTGTAAGCTTCTGACACAAGAATATACACTAAGCTACCCATGTTGATTGTGGAGAAAACATTGTTATACATAATAAAGATGTATGACCGTAACTCTTTCATTTAAAGTTTCGTTCCGCGATCGTCCATCTTTTAAATACAAATAAATATATATATATATATATATATATATCACTTCACTCAAACTGTTTTCAGGTAATATTGCAATTTTAAGATAACACTGCGCATAAGACGACACATTACATCCGCGTGTTGTATGTTTATTGTTCCGCTGGCCGGACTTGGCGACCGCTAATTTATCGAATAACTTATCAAATTCCAAAATGTCATATACAGGTAGCATGTATGAAACTATTGTTCAAGTTGTACGTAAACTTTCTTAAAAATCAGCTTAAAATGGTAGTTTAACTCAGAGTGCAACTTTAAGAAACAGGAACGTTGCTGGTTACTATCCGACAAGGGATAGGTTTATTGTTCAGACTAAGAGACGCATTATTATATAATGGAAACAAGGATATTCACCTTGACGGTGTCGAAGGGGTGTCCAACGACGACGCCAGCCGAGCCTGGAAGGAAGAAACAACAACATTAACGTGAGGCACAGAGACGTACACTGAAAACCAAATAATAAATAATTTTCATATGTGAAATACAGCTATAAAATGGGTGTCATATGATGATTGACTGGATGAGATACAATGAAGCAAATAAAGAAAGCATTCGGGCAGTTGCAGTAGCCAAGGATAAGGCGTACGGGCAGTTGTACGAGGAACTGTAGGGGACAGAAGGAAAACAAACAATATACCGGCTGGCAAACACCAGGAAGAGGAGATCAGCGGACATAGGAAGGGTAGCCTTTGTCAAAGACAAAGATGGGGCACTACTCACCCAGGACGAAGATATATGGGAGAGATGGAAGAACTACTTCCATGAATGCTTAAATGTCGGGAATGAAAGTCAAGAAATGGCAGGGACCCACGCAGTACAGGGCCCAATTGAAGAAATCAAACTTGAGGAGGTGCAGACACATATGAGTAAGATGAAGAAAAACAGTGCGTGTGGACCAGATGAACTACCGATGGAGATAGTGAAGGCGCTCGGACAAGAAGGAGAGAAATGGATGTTAGAAGTGCTAAATCAGGCCTTGAGAGATAGATGAATGGAGAAAAAGCGTAATTGCACCAATTTACAAACAGAAAGGAGACCCTTTAAATTCTAACAACCTCCGAGGGATAAAACTTCTTAGCCACATTCTAAAGCTCTGGGAGAGGGTGATAGAGAGGAGGTTGAGAGGAATGGTGGAGAAAAATGAAAGACAGTCTGGATTCCAACCGGAAAGGTCGACAGTGCAACCGCTGTTCTGCCTCAGGATACTCCAAGAGAAACACAGGGAGTTCAGAAGAGGTCTACACATGGTGTTTTGTGGACCTGGAGAAGGCATATGACAGAGTTCCTAGAGAGCTGATCTGGTATAGCCTCCGAAAGAAGAGCATACAAGAATACTACATCATCATCATAAAGGACATGCATGAAGGATGTACGGCACGCATAATAAGAAATGTTAGAAAGACAGAGAAAATCAAGATTGAAGTTGGTCTACACCAGGGTTCGGCCCTTAATCCTTTACTTTGTATCATTATCCTGGACGTGATTACAGAGGAGATCAAGAAGCAGACACCCTGGGCAATGTTACTCGCGGATGACCTGGTGTTGTGAGATTCAGACGGAGGTAGGATAGAAGAGAGATTGGAGAGAAAAAATGAAGAGATGTGGGCTAAAGATCAGCAGAACGAAGGCGGAACACCTTCCGCCAACGGGGCACACAGAGCCGGTGAAGATGAAAAAGTATGGGTCTCAGGTAAAGGTAAACCTCCCAACAGTACATACTTTTAAGTACCTTGGCTTTGTCATAGACAAGGAGGGAGGTGTCAGTAAGGAAACTACGAGCCGAGTGTCAAAGGGGTGGGCTAGGTGGAGGGAACTATCTGGAGTGATATGTGATAAGAAGGTGCCACAAAAGATGAAGGTCCTGCTCTACAAAACGGCAATTAGGCCGACACTATACGGCTGTGAAACGTGGCCACTATCGACAAGAGACGAAAGACGACTGGCAACAACGGAGATGAGAATGATTATACGGGCTATGGGTGTAAGCCTGCAGGAGCACCGGAGGAATGAGGACATCTTAAAAGAAGCCGATGTGGAGAGCAGTGTTGTCATTATGAGGAGAAGAAGGCTGGAGTGGTTTGGTCATGTAAAAAGAAGGAAAGAAAGGGAAGACATAAGAGCCACCATGGAGATGAAGATAGAGGGGAAACGAGCGAGAGGGAGGCCCAAGTTGAGATGGCAGGACACAGTGAGGAAAGATTTAAAGGCATGGCAGATGAAGGAAGAATGGGCTCAGGTCAGAAAGAAGTGAAAGGGACTCTGTAAGACCCGCCACCTCGCACAAGGAGAAGGCGAGGAAAGGTGAGAGAGGTGAGAATATGATGATTAACTGGTCTGTCGTTCTCAAATGTTATACAATTCCTGATGGTAAATATATTACAACAATCCACATTAAAACAAGGGATAATACCATAGTTAATTTATACCTTTTTTGAGATTGGAAACAATAATAATTGAAACCCAGAAATAGCTACGTGTAAGTGGACCAATGAAAAGCTTTGTACGGTCTCTTTAATCCATCTTGGACGCAAGCCAGCATCAACATGAGTGTCATTCAATATCGTTAAATCCCCACTGCGAACACTCGCGTTGAACTTAACCACTGATAGGTGTTGCATCAGCCAAATTGCTTATGCTAAATGAACGTTATATACATATGCAAAATGATCTACGGCAAAAATGACCTTCATGTATGCACAAACTTGCAAAACATCATATGCAGCCTTGACTTCATAAACGAAAACTGTTTTTGTAGCACATCGGTTAGCATAGGCTCGTGCGTATGCAGACTAAATGTTCTCGGCGGCGTGACAGATGTAACCGAAGTGTCATCACGAATTGGGTGTTGACTATCAAATTAACAGCTCTTTTTCACGCGTGACCCAGTTATGTTGGTATAAATAAATTACCACAAATCAGTAAGAATTCTCAGCAATTCTTTTCCACATTTCTTTTGAAAAACAATTGTATAGCAGCCTCGTTTTCGATCGAACACAACGCTTTCCTGAATAAGATACTTCTATGTTGATGTACAACAGAGTTCGATCTGTTTCCTCACGTTTGTAAAATAGCCGTGGTCGCAATAAAAATTAAACCAGTAACACCCCAGAACATGTATATAAGAACACAACATCACATTGGTGCAGCGATACAGACAGTCGGTAAATCATGGTGGAATAGCAATGGAGCTAACCCTCGCAATGCGCGGCACACGGATGCTAGTCGCATAGGCACAGTGCGCAAGAACCACGTAGCATCCGTCACCTGCATCGAGTAGTGGTCATGTCGCACTCGCTGTTACCCGAGACCAGTGTAGTTGACAGTATACCATGACACTAACATCAATGAAATAGTGAAACTTTAACACTACTACTATTACTATAGTAATAAAGCGGTAAAGTGGAGTAGAGTACTGTAGAGTTGTGTAGAGTAGAGTAGAGTAGAGTAGAGTAGAGTAGAGTAGAGTAGAGTAGAGTAGAGTAGTGTAGTGTAGTGTAGAGTAGAGTAGTGTAGAGTAGAGTAGAGTAGAGTAGTGAAGAGTGGAGTGGAGTGGAGTGGAGTGGAGTGGAGTAGAGTGGAGTGGATTGGATTGGATTAGAGTGGAGTAGAGTATCATAAAATAGAGTAGAGTAGGGTAGGGCAGGGTAGAGTAGGGTAGGGCAGGGTAGGGTAGGGTAGGGTAGAGTAGATTAGGTTAGGTTAGGGTAGGGTAGGGTAGGGTAGGGTAGGGTAGGGTAGGGTATGGTAGAGTAGAGTAAGAGTAGAGTAGAGTAGAGTAGAGTAGAGTAGAGTAGAGTAGAATAGAGTAACGTAGACCGCCGTTGAGTAAAGAAACGGACAATAGAGCAGCATTGCACAAGTTGCTATAGTTATCAGTACGGTTGGTGTACACCTATGACGTCTACTTGTGACAAACAAAGACGCACGCAGTTTTTAAGAGTTAACTGTTAACTAACAAAAAACGAACGACTTTGCCGACGGCTGCGACAAAACCACAGACGTTGCCAATTCATGTGTGACTGGTAGACAGTCGACTTGCCGTCTGGAATGTAGTGCTTCGGGTGACAATCTTGTTTGACAGTGTGTATACAAGACAACATTATTGACGGCCACTGCTTATTACCGTACTTTACATATTACCGTCTAAATCAACAATTACGTTCCACTTGGTAAGTGAACCAAAACGTGGACTAGAAAGTTTTCGAGAGTTCATCTCTGTCTTATAAAAGCATGTACAATGCTTTCAAGAAACATAACGTATCGCTTAGCGGAACATTTTGATACTGTTTCACTTACAATAAATTTGTGTTATAGTACCTCGGTTGGCTAAGATGATACCCATCGAAAATGTGTAAGTATCGTAATCTATCATCTATTACTATTTTCTGAATTACTTACAGAAATAATTTTTTTATAGGATGGTTACCATATCTTTCAAATTCCCGTTTCAAAGCATTGTGAAGGTTTGTTTATTATAACAACTAAGTTTAACACATGAAATGCAGCATAATTGATTTATACCTGCCTTGAGATCGGAAAAAATAAAAATTAGTGCATTTTAATTACATAAACACTCAATGAGCTCCGTATTAACTAACCAATTGAAATCGTTGTGTATTCATTTTAACTGATCTGGGACGCATGTCAGTTTAAACATACGTTTGTGATTCAATACCGCCAATTCTCTACTATGGCTACCGGAGATGAACTTAGCTACTGACATATAATGTTGCATCAGCCTGTCGTTCATCGACACGTCCTCAATGGTATATCAACAGTCTATTGCATCAGCCTGTCGTTCATCGACACGTCCTCAATGGTATATCAACTGTCTATTGCATCAGCCAGACAACAACAATCGCTTTAATATGGAACACCCGATTCTTACATCATACAGCTTATTTTTACAACCGAGTACGCCTTTTGTACCTGTGTTTTTTGGTACACAGATCATATCGGCACGGAGGTTTTGTGGTGTGAAAATGCATAGCTCGTAACGTTTGACGATCTACTGTTGACGGTTCAACGACACGGCACGACTTTGAGCGAATACTACACAGGTATCAGTGACCGCCCATCGCGGTGCAGTTCGCACCGACTTGTCGCAGGTTTGGTGTTAGCAATAATATAGGCACTGGCGGGTCATTATAACCTTTCCTTAATAGGAGGCACTCCGTTCCTATAATAGCCACAAAAAGAAACTGTGCATTATAAAAATTTCATTATATTGTTAAAAAAGTGGCTTAAACTGTCCACACAAAAGTGTTATGTAAGTGTAGCCTTTAGGGTCAAAATTTCAGCGGCAAACTTGAACGTCACAAGATTAACAACGGGTGTGTCCTCCATCTGCGTTGATCACTGCAGTGCATCAGCGCGTCGTTGATGAAATAATGTGAGTATGGAACCTTTGTGGAATGTCAGGCTTGTGCTTCGTGTGTTTTTCCAGTTGGGTGTACCAGCAGCTCTCCAAACGTCTGCATTATGTAACCATGCCTGTTACGTGAGACCCTACAGGAGCATTTTCTTTGTTTTCACACAATGGCGTTGCCTGACGTTTCATTATGTAACTTTCCAATGGAAGTCATGTTATGGTATAATCTGCATGTCCCTGTTTCATGTTAATCGACATTGATCAAAATCAATCCATTGCATTACATGTCAGTGCCTTTCTTCCTATGCACAGTTTCTTTTTGTGGCTAGTATAGTTTTACATTGATTAATTAATATAATGTTCTTAAGACTATGATAACTATGTTGGAGGTATACTTGGTAAGTGTTGCTTGGTAAGCGCATAACAACGTTCGCAACTTAGAAGTTACGACCCCGCAGCATGTTCAAATGGTAAACAAAGCATCCAGTTTCAAAACAAACTTCATTGGCAATAGTGTCGAGGTGGGCTGATCGTTCAAATATTTCCCATTTTCCTACTTTCAGCGCAACAGATTTCCTGTTACTGCCTCCCTTTAACGATTCACGTTATACTAACACGCCCGTAACCGGGGGGGGAAGGGTTCGTCTGAACCCCCCCTTTTACGAAGCCCCCTTGAAAAACGAACCTCCCTCCCTTTAACCCTCACCGATACCCTCACCCCACTCCCGTTTTCCCGCTAAACCAGCTGCATAGCAATCAATAATAAATTTTAGCTGTTCAGTTAAATTTTTTCAGAATTAAATTAAAATCAAAATTTCGGACTAATTCCATGTAAAAACGACCCCCCGTTCAATGAATTTTGCACATAATTAAAACTTGTAAATATGATACATGTTTTGGGGGGTTCGGATTAATCCCACTTTTACGAACCACCTCCAAAAACGACCCCCCGTTGGAACCCTCATACCCACCTCAGTTTTCCCGCTAAACCAGGTGCATAGCAATCAATAATTACTTTTAGCTGTTCAATGAAATTTGCACAGAATTAAAACTTGCATATACGATCACTTTTTAGAGGGGGGATTTCAGCATTATCCCAGAGAAGTACTTAATTCATAGGCCTAGTCCCAGCAGTGTTGTGCAAGCAGACGCCTGAACTTGCAGAAATAATCGCCATGTAGAAAAGTGATCTGCCATCTACGAGCGTGCTACCAGAAGAGTTGCATCGACGAGAGCAGCGCTATCTCGGCAAGGAACCAAAGGACTGCCCAAACAGCGGTGCAAAGGCAAACAAGGAATACAATCGCCGCCTGTACAATCGTTGTAACGTCTTGTGAATGCGAAAGAAGTACCAGCGCTCTACGACGCCTGACAACCTTTATGCGGGCCAGTATGAGCCAATGTCGAACGTCTATCCTCGCACTGATGCACACCCATTAAAGTCAGGTACCTTAGCGACATTTTTTGGGGGATATGTGAACAGACTGGATAAAAGCACCAAACTTTTTTCCACAACTTCCTTAGTTTGGTATCTTTAACGTTTTGATCGGAGTCAGCAATTATATTTGATGGGTCCGTTATTTGTCAGCCCATATCAATCAAAATCTGCCGTTTTATTACATTTCTCCATTGGATATGGATACAATCCGGGTAATGTCACCAAACTTTTTTCCCTGGTTTGTTTTGTTAGTATCTTTAACGTTTTGATCGGCGTCAGAACACTGTTTGGATGGGTCCATTATTTTTCACCCCTTCATCATCATTGTGCAGCCGTAGTGTCCCGTGGTTGGGCGAAGGCCTCAGCATGTCGTTTCCAAATCTGTCTGTCTTGCGCTATCCTCTGCCAGATGGTGCCCTTCCAGTACTCGTATAGTTCGTCTCTCCACCGTCTCGCCGGTCTTCCTTTCACCCCTTATCAACCAACATTTGCCGTTTTACCACATTTCTCCATTATATATATAGATACAATCAGGGTAACTTTACCAATGTTTTTCTTTGCATCATTTGGCTATTAACTTTAGGTTTCTGAACGGAATCATAAAATTTCTTGGGTAGGTCTATTATTTTTCATCCTTAATCAATCAAAATATCGGCCCTTTTACCACATTTCTCCACTGGATATGGGTACACACTGACTTACACCAAGAACATTGTTTTTTTGATTCCATACGCAATTAATTTAAACTTTTTGATAGGAGCCATCCATTTTTGAGGGTGGTTCCATAATTTACCCCCTTGAGCCGAGATATGTCGTTTTTATTGGAATTCGCCATATTTCAGTACAGCATGTATTGTTAGGAAACGGCAACTCTAATAGACGAAAATATAAAAAATAATACAATTGATAGATCTTCGCGCCATTTCTTTTGCTTGCCATATAATACAGCTTTGCATCATAACTTATTTGAAATTTATTATTGAAGGAGCAATACAAATGTTGTACTTTAAATTTAGTCAACTTTTTCCATATCCCTTAAAAAATGTAATAAAACGACATATATCAGTTGAATGGGAGGGTGAAAATGTATGGACCCACCTAAAATGTGCTGACGCCAATAACAAAATTGAAATATCAGTGTTACGGGAAACAGCCAAATATGTTACATTTGTTCTGTCTGCAACATATGTCATGGGAAAGTGTAGTAAAATGGCATTGGGCTAAGGGTTCGGTGGTGGTTGAGAAATATGGGTCCACCCAAAAGATATGCAAATTTTAATCAAACATTGAAATAGTGTTGTTCAACGAAGCAGTAAAACAATCGTGTTGATGTTTTTTTTCTGTAAGCCCAATATAATCCCGTGACAAAATGTAGTAAAGAGGCATATTTCGGTCCAATAAAGGGTAAAAATAATGCATCCATCCAAACAATTTCTACTTCCAATCAAAAAGTGAAATGTTATTATTTAATGAAGCAACACAAAATATTTGGCGTTTTTGTCCGGTCTGTGCCATATCCCCTGGAAAAATATAGTAATATGGCATATATCTGTTCAAACAGGGGTGAAAACTTATGGACCCACCCCAAAAAATTGCTGATTCCGAACAAAAAGGGAAATCTTATTGTTCAAGGATGCACCAACAAAATTAATGGCGCTTATATCCGCTCAGTCCCCATCAGGTTGCTAAGGTACCTGGCTACTAGGGTGTTCCTGCTGATGACAATCAAACGGTGAAATATTTTGCAGACCGTTTCCCAGAGAAACTGCAACTAAAGAGTCTCCTGTATGAAAAGCTAGCAGTAGGTTTGCCGTTTATTTGTGACGTCACTCACATCAATATTGGTCGTCAAGTCGAGTAGGCCTATATAATACATTGGTCTGCATAAAAAAACATCGATCTGCCTAGCGCTATATACATATCTGGTCAGCGTTTGTTGTCGTTAGGAATATATATATATATATATTTATATATATATATATATATAACAAAACATTAAAAACGAAACCCCCTCAGCATAATCTGGTTACGGGCATGTACTGCTATGTTTCAGTATATCACAATGGTAACACGCTATGCGCTTTACAGGAGGTTCAAGCCGAAAGTCAGAAATGTTGGTTTCACAATAGGTGGAAGATGGGAGGTGAGAATGATAGCAGGTGCGAGATGGACTCTCATATGGATTAGCTCACCAAATAGGCGGGATACGGGGGGTTGGGATCCCAAAATGTGGGAGACGGTAGATTGAGACCTCTGTTCAGCACACACACTTATACCCCTATTGATATATTTTTTTAATGCTTAAATGATTATTCGTTCTTATACGTATTCATATCGATTTTAGTCGACGGATCATTACCACTCTATAGGCCAATATAGTACATTCGGATTCACATTACACACCGTGGTGTTGTTTTATAGTTATAGCTTAGGTCGTAATAAAAAACCTGTGCCACAAAATATACGACCCTATATTTAACCCGCCACAGACGCTGACCGTGTGCAGGCAACTGGTAACTGAGGGGTCCATTCATAAAGTACGCCATGCAGTTGCTAAACGTTTGTGAGAGTCCCCGGTCCGCGTAGTCACTGTGGTGACCTATGTAGCATGGCGAATATACATCCCGCAACACTACCTATGTTCGTTTTGTCAAAGACCCCTAAAGCTTCTACCCATCCTCAAAATGCATACTATTTTTTATTTTCTTTGTATGTTTCACAATCATGTAGAATGTATATGCTTTGCATAGCAAATAATAAAGAAGAATAAATTGTAATGATAACGGTCAGTGAAATGAACTTTAATATTGCATAGACGGAATTCGTAGACGGTTGATTGAAGCAATTAAAGATACACCGTCAGAACGTGTGTTAACGTAAAACATGATAATTTATATAACGCATGTGTAAATTGTCGAATTTAATACACTGACCGCCCAAACGTATCTAAATGAACGACAGGTCACCACATACTATGACGTCAATAAATAACCCAACTGTGGTGCAACATGGTGAAATCCCGTCTGGCCAGCAGGAGAGCCCGACAGCCCGACGACAGCCCGACAGCCTGACAACCGGCCGGACAGACGGGCGATCCGGACAGACGAACAACCGAACAGACGCATAAACGAACAACCGGACAGACGGACAGAAGGATAGCTGGACAGCTGGATAACCGGTCAACCGTCAATCGGATAACTGGACAACCGGACAACCAGACAATCGGACACTCGGATAACCAGATAGCCGGACAACCGGACAGCTGGACAACCGGTCAACCGGATAACTGGACAACTGGATAACCAAACACCTGGACAGACGGACAACAGGACAAACGGACAACCAGATAACGGAACAACCGGATAAGCGGACAGCTAGACAGATGGACAACTGGACATCCGGACAGCCGGGATACCACGACGTACCAGTTTACCGGATGAGCCCACACACATAATAACAACACTTGTTTACTAACTCGTGGATAACACAGTTGTCACGCCAGCGTGTTATTTATGCACTGAAAGGCTACAAGGATAAAACCTGGAGAGTGCTGAATCACGCCTGACCTTGACCTACATACGATGTGTTTTCGGGTGTAACGGTCTGACGACACACATTCAGAGCGCCGACTATATTTTGTCGTCCTATTCATTATTCTCGATCAGCTGTTACTTATTTTGAGCGCACGTTAGATGCGGTTGGCACCAGATATCTCTGAAAGACGCTGTTGCGTGGCCCATTCAGGCACTACAAGACTTATGGCGTTGTTTACTATATTGTCCTTGACTCTTTACACATTTATTTAGATGTGGTGAGAAAACTTCGGTTATTTAAAGAGATACTTAACCTAGATAGTTTTTTGATATTTTGTGAGTACAAGCAGAAAGGGGGTTATATGTAATGTAAATAGTTTCTTCGATTTATTTGATAACGTGTTTATGTATTCATAGTAGTGTTCACACTGTTGTTTAATGAGAGTAAACCAGAATATGGACATTGCCCACCGGTGCATGGCTATCGTATGGTCAAGAAAGACCAACTTAAAAACATCTCAACGGGAGGTCGAGTCGCGAGTATTGTGTTTACCAGATTCGTAACGTCAAAAGACAATGGTCGGGCGTGTGTCGGGGGCAGGTAAACTAACACATGATAATGATCACGCAATGACGTCACAACATACATACACGTTGTCGACAACGACGACGACAAAGACCACCACCACCACCACCACAACCAGTATCACCACCACCACCACCACCACCACCACCACCACAATCACAACCACTATCACCACCACCACCACCACCACCACCACCACCACCACCACGTTTGAAGTACTAATGTCGTGATTCACTAGGACCAATAAATCATTATGATAATATTCTAAGAAAGCTCCATTTTGCCAACTGCATCTCTCTCTCTCTCTCTCTCTCTCTCTCTCTCTCTCTCTCTCTCTCTCTCTCTCTCTCTCTCTCTCTCTCTCTCTCTCTCTCTCTCTCTCTCTCTCTCTCTATATATATATATGTATGTATATATGTATATATATATATATATATATATATCTCTCTCTCTCTCTCTGTCTGTCTCTCTCTCTCTCCCTCTCTCCATCTTAAGTTCGGTTTCCTCTTTTCCTTCTACTACCGTATTTTTATTTTTCAAACTGTCTTTATCAACCTCTCCTCACTCATCCTCTACACACGTCACGCCCATCGCGCTCTGCTCTGCAATACCTCAATTTTCGTGTCTTTCTTCATTCCAAAATATTATCTTAATTCCCCAATTTCCTGCTATCTTCTCGTATCATTTTATTTGTTACACGCTCATGTATGTGTACATGATTAAATGTACGACTGCGTATATGTGATAAACATATGTCACATAATTGCTCACAAGTGATGGTATTATCACGAAGGATATTGTCTCCGTTAACAACAGAAACGATTGATTATGCGACAACTTCAATAGGTTAGCATAATACGACGTCTCGAAAATATATGGATTCCCACCAGTAATATAATTATCTAGGATCGAAGAGATAACTTTTCGCACAAACAATGTAAATTTGCAAATAACATATGTTTGTGAATTATAATAGTACAGTTGGCAGCGGATTTTTATAATAAAAAATATTATTTTTGTGATATCCCTGTTGAATTTGGTTCATCTGCCGACCAATGAAATCCGGAAATATTTTAGTAAAGAGACTGATGTTTGATCGCATGTCGAGACGATTTGAAAAGTTGTTTATTTACACCGGGTGCTCCCAAGACTCTCTCAACCTCATCTTCAACAAAGACCGACCTTTGTCGCACCTTGAACTGGGTCTACAAAGTTCCCTGGACTGGCCCAGGGTTGCGGCGTTGCGTCAGACACATTAGATTACAAATCAAATCAATCAAATATACGTTCATCTACCAGGGTTGTCTTTCTGACTACATAATTACTAGACCCGTCTACAACCGAACTCTCATAAGTGTTGAAACGTGTTTTAGATTCCCGCGCACCATACCAGTGCAGGTTTTAAAGTATCGAAGAAACACCGTTTTGTGATGATACATTTCGAAATGAAAAGGTTATCTAAAGGAAAACAAGAAGTGTGTTGATAGATCCCTCAGCACAGAAAGAGTGCGACATTAGTGGACATTCAAGCTATAGATGTGTGAACAACGAAGAAAAACGCCGGCTGCTCGTCCGTCAGTAGTGCGACTAGACGTCAGAAGCGTCGCAAACTACGCAACTTTCTGAGAAGACGAATTAGTGTGACCACCTTATAAAGGGACCACAAGGAAGTATAGTGTTTACCACATATGGGGTCAAATACATTGAACAGTATTTAAATACAAATACTCCTGATGGATTCAAATACAAATACAATTACAAATACTTTGTAATGCAAAAGTATTTAAATACAAATACATTAAGGAGTATTTCAAATACTTTAAAAATACTTTTTATAAGAAAGCATATACCAAAAACAATAGCAAATCTTATATTACGAGATAATTATGTTGTTTATTGACATAATTTCATGATGATATGTATAATTATTACGTGAGATATTCCTGGCAATATCTGGTATGCTGTAAAATTGCAACAATGTAGGCAAGTAATGATCTGGCTTGGGAAGCCCCTCCCTACCTTCCCCTCAACCCACAGGGTGCAAATATTATGTCTTTTCAGTTCACACAAGCATAGACACAATAACAGGCCTTAGCAGCTAGCAGGGTTCCTTAGCAGGGGCAATAAAACCATGATCAAAAGACAGGCATGGTAGTGCAAGTTCTGTTGTTGCAAATTGCATCTTGGTCACAGGTGACAACTAACAAATTGATCTTGACTTCACCGGTATGCTCTCATAATGTTCTCACCGGTCAATTGTCAAATCAACCAGTAAAATGTTTGACTCTCAAGAAGTTAAACAAGATAGGTGAATACAAAATCTAACTTATCATTTATTAATAACCATGCTGACATAGAAGTATTTGAAATAGTATTTGAAAGTATTTGGAAATTTCAAATACTTTATGGAAGTATTTAAATACAAATACTTTCATTTCATTAGTATCAAATACAATTACAAATACAAATAATTTCAAATACAAATGTATTTGACCCCATGTCTGGTCTTTACACAAGTCACTCATTGAATTGTTAGATTACAACCCAATAGCCACGATAGACGTCTGGTTGTTTGGGAGACGACCTCGACTTGTTACACTCCGCAGTAAACACTAGATGCGATAAGGATATGAGTGATATTTAATTAGATTCCACGAACAACGACTGCGTGTTATTGCAGTGCAATCACTTGAAAACTTGTCAAACTACTTCTATTTGGGTTTACACAATAACATAAAAAATACGTCCATGATTCGTATAACAATTGACAATCTAATCAGCATATTTAGGGGTCCAATGAGTACACAAATAATGCTACCCCCGCATACATACAATACATGCATCTTTTGCACTATCTCGACTATCGTCGTCAATTGGTTGGACATAAAAAGTTTGATAATTAGTTACGTCAGGTAAAACAATATGGCTGACCTGGTTGGATGTAGTTGCAACCCAGAACGATATCCTGATAGATTAACTGATTAATCGCACCAGCGACGGTTTGGGTTACGTCTCATCCGGTGGGTAATGGCAGCAGGGCCATATCAATGACAGCTTATACTTTTTACTCATATACCACAGGGCGTTCAACTTGCTCAAGTCAGCAATCGACTGAGCTTTACACAACGTCCTTGACCATATACATTATGACATTCCAAACTGACATCTTGGATAGATATGCTCCATTATAAACTTGTCGCTTGACCTAGTGCATTATGGTATGTTCACGCCACTCAATATTTGGGCCTCATGTGCGTGAAAACACAAAGGAGTGGACTCATTCTCGCACCATATTTGTGCCCCGCTCGTCCGAGACATTGCGACCCAGACGTGGTTACACCTGGACTCAAATCCAATTATTCAAACCTCGCATTTCTGCACACATAAATAACTTAGACACCGATTACTAAACTGAAATTTCCTCTAAAAGATTTAGGAATGTCTGCCGATTTTTTCAGTCACGCATAGAAATGTCAAAATGACGTCAATGGTTCAGTTTGAACACAACAACTCGACACAAATACATTATGTGTGTGTGTGTGTGTGTGTGTGTGTGTGTGTGTGTGTGTGTGTGTGTGTGTGTGTGTGTGTGTGTGTGTGTGTGTGTGTGTGTGTGTGTGTGTGTGTGTGTGTGTGTGTGTGTGTGTGTGTGTGTGTGTGTGTGTGTGTAGAGATACTATCTTTGTCAATTAAAGTTGGAATCCCTTGAATAAGTACTGGGTCAGGGTGCGATTGTTGGCTGAATCTATTCATGCGTGACGTCACCACGGAAATTTGTAAAGATTACGGGCGTAGAGGCTGGCACTCACTGTTACGTCATCTCTGAATGGCCGTCCGACAGGGTTCGGCGCGTCACTGACGTTGTTTCCTCGTAGTCTGAGGTCAATCTTCATACATTAAACAATCGTGTCAAATTAGTAAGTTGGAACTCTTCGTTTTGCTTTTCAAAAAAGACAAATAAACCTGTAAACGACGAAGTCTGATTGTTTGTGCCGTAACGCCAAGCTATACATTATATTATAGTCAAACATCTTGACCGCTCTAATATATTTTAATTAATAATTTGTTTTCATTAATATAATGTTATCGTCGTGTGTGTGTGTGTGTGTGTGTGTGTGTGTGTGTGTGTGTGTGTGTGTGTGTGTGTGATCGTGTGCTTGCGTGCGTGCGTGTGTGTATGTATTGAATATTGACCTTGCCGTAAACTCGATAAAGAAGCGGTATTTATCGAGTTTAAAGGTAGCGGTATAAAGAATTTACCAAATTGTAGATAAAACTAAAACACGTTTAGGCAGTCAAGATATGGGAATGGATTTTAGTTAAAACTATAATAGCGATAAAATGACGAGACTCCGTGCCTTGCAGATTCAGATACATAACGGGAAGCACAGACGGTGAGTCGTGGTAGCGGTATTCTCGAGTTTTCTTCCTCATTTAACAGATTGTCGTAAAAGAATACGTCGGCTGAGTGCGTCTATTAGTGGGCCAGCGTCCCAATTGACAGTCAATTGTCATGACACCGCAGACAGCTGGACGTCCCGTTGTCAATGTCCACAGGTCGGGTATTTGTGACCGGTCACAACAATAAGAGGTCCCAACAAGTCGCCTGGAAAATCCCCAACTTGGTTCTGCTCCACTTCAGCAGAGGCCAAAATATTAGTTTTGACTCGAGCAAGACGCAGTAAACCCGACTTGGGCAACTGTCGTCAAACATAAAAACGTTCGCACGTGAAAACCCTAAACTCGGTTCACCATACATGTTTTGGACATCTAGAAAATAGCGAAAATAACTTTCGTCTGGCGTCGTTAATAGATTTTTGAACACTATAACAGGCCCTCGCCGTAGTGTACCTTAGATTTAGTTCTCTCAACCATTTTAAACACACTCCAAACATTTGAAGAGACACATTTGTATTGCGTACAAAACAGGATAATTAATCACATAAGTCTATACCGTGAACCTACACCATGCTATATATGTCAGTCTTAATGTATGTTACAGAGTATAATTACAAAGTAAAATAGCGTAACATGTCATTTTGTCTAACATGTTATATTTAGGCCCTAGAGTTACCCGAGCCGCCGTTATCCATGGGTACTCGAACGGATGATGCAATCGCCACTTTCATTCACAACAAACACACCGCACCACGATCTACAAACACGGAAACTTTGCCGACTTACCACCAACACAACCGGCGAAGAAATCGAGAGCCATATCAGTAGGGTGTTAGACGCTGGGTAGATGTGCGTACCCCAATCGCTGGAAGGGTTCTTTGGAAATTTCCACTGCTCCGGACACAACTTCTGTGAGCGTGCGAAAGCTTAGACTGAAGACGGCCCTCATGCGTGTGTGTTTATGTTCGGAGTTAATGTCAAGGCCGACTCAGCGAACCGTGACCGGGTGTCCGTTTACATACCTTCATAGGTGAGTAATCACCAATTCACGATGGTCCTCGATTTACACCAGAGAGTATAGCAAAGTGCTGAAACATCGTGTTGACAACAAAAACATATTTTGTTGTGTTTTGTCGCTGCTGCGAAGAAATGCGGTCGCCTAACCGGGTTTGTGGTGTGTGGACGGTTCAGCCAACCGGCTAGCCCGTTTACGTGGGTGTGTACAAACGCTGCCAATCGGCTGCCAGAGTCGGATTTAGAGCAAGTTCACGTAAATAACTCGTAAACCGTCATCAAAGACACCACGATCGTCCGGTGTACGATTATTTTTTGCGAATATGGAATTATCTTAATTTACGTGTGCAGCATGTAAACGCGCATCGCACGACCGCGTGCACACGCACGCACGTATCCACACCTCCACTCTTCTCTCTCTTCCTCCTCCCTTTTTCTCTCTCTCCTCCCTCTCCCTCTCTTTTTCTCTATCTCTCTCTTCCCCGCCCTCCCTCCCTTCGTCCGTGCGTCCGTGCGTGCGTGCGTCCGTCCGCCCGTCCGCCCGTCCGCCCCTCCCTCCCTCCCTCCCTCCCTCCCTCCCTCCTCCTCCTCACTCCTCCTCCCTCCCTCCTCCCTCCCTCCTCCTCCTCCCTCCTCCTCCTCCTCCTCCCTCCTCCTCCCTCCCTCCCTCCCCTCCTCCCTCCTCCCTCCTCCCTCCCTCCTCCCTCCTCCTCCTCCCTCCCTCCTCCCTCCCTCCCTCCTCCCTCCTCCCTCCCTCCTCCTCCTCCCTCCCTCCTCCTCCCTCATCCCTCCTCCTCCTCCTCCCTCCCTCCCTCCCTCCTCCTCACCCTCCCCTCCCTCCCTCCTCCCTCCTCCCTCCTCCACTCCCTCCCTCCCTCCCTCCCTCCTCCCTCCTCCTCCCTCCCTCCTCCTCCCTCCCTCCTCCTCCCTCCCTCCCTCCTCTCCCTCCCTCCCTCCCTCCCTCCCTCCTCCTCCCTCCTCCCTCCTCCCTCCTCCTCCCTCCCTCCCTCCCTCCTCCCTCCCTCCCTCCCTCCCTCCCTCCCTCCCTCCCTCCCTCCTCCTCCCTCCTCCCTCCCTCCTCCCTCCTCCCTCCCTCCTCCCTCCCTCCCTCCTCCTCCTCCACCCTCCCTCACCCTCCCTCCCTCCCTAAACAAACAATGGACCGTTCATTTGGGGCTCGTGGTCGAAATAATAGTCACTTGATTTACTGCTGGTAATTGGAAGCCGTTCCCAGTGATTGCGGGCGCTGGCCCAACAATCACACTCTCCACAGGCTGCCCTCCTGGGGTGCGTCTTCTGGGGTGGCCACCTAGTACCTACACTCCTAAACTGGACGGGTCTGGAGTACAGGGAAGCATTCCCTGTACGTGTCGTCATCTCGTACAGCCACTCCCACGAAAGAACACGACACGCGAACGATGCATTCTATTGTGTTCGTTGGAGAGAGAGAGAGAGAGTACGTTTGATGACGTCAATGGCGATTGAAACAGTGTCATTGTCCCACTGGTGTCAACACCACGGCAGTTTAGGCGATGTTGGCGAGATGCCAACTTCCGTCTAATGATCTCATGTTATTAACGACAGACATACGTATTGGCGTATTGTGCGTAGGTGTTTATGTATTCATCTGCCATTTGGTGTCAAGAAAATAGCCGACAGGACCAGTTTGAGTGGTAACGAACCAGTAGCGCAAAGCCATGCCCCTTCTGACGATTAACACAATCCTACCTAGCATTTTGCGTCATAATAATTTAGCACGGACAATTAATGGGTGACTTCGCTTCGCTCGCAACTACCCACCGCAGTCCGAGATTCTTTACTACGACGAATTATTTGTAGCAATTAAATGTTTAGCAATTTTACTAGCTACTGGTAGATCAATGTTCACCCGGGTGTCAGGTTTCGAATGACGTAATCTTTGACGTTAGTGCATACTAACTAAAGACTGATATTTAAAAATAAACCTTCAATCGTTTTTAAGTACTGGTTCATCGCACCTATTGCAAATAAAATTTGTAAATAATAAAACACAATGGGCCAGATTCTTTCCTCCGGAAGGGCGCAATATTTCCTTGGGACAACAGAATACATTACGCATTCAAAGGAAATTGTTTAACTTCTTGCGTTGGAGAGCTAAACTAATCCGGACAATCCTTAGCGATATGATACACCAAGGACACGGGTGTGTACATCCCGTTTTGCAGTCGAAACGTACACGATACGCAGTCAGTCATGTTTTGTAAGGTCTGCGGCGTGTACGTTTATTAATAACCTCAAGGGATGGGCAAATTTGTGTGATTTTCTCAATCTAACTATAATCGAGCTGGCGCGCGCGTGTGCACATGTGTGTGTGTGTGTGTGTGTGTGCGTGTGTGTGTGCGTGCGTGCGTGTTTGTTTGTTAGTGTGCGCATGTGTGTGTGTGTGCGTTTTGTGTGTGTGTGTGTGTGTGTGTGTGTGTGTGTGTGTGTGTGTGTGTGTGTGTGTGTGTGTGTGTGTGTGTGTGTGTGTGTGTGTGTGTGTGTGTGTGTGTGTGTGTGTCACTCCATTGAGGCTCATCATCAACCTCCAACTGCACACCCTTGAGGCTCACCACTAACATCCAACTGCACCCCCTTGAGGCTCACCAACAACTACCATTTGCATCCCTTTAAGGCTCACCAACAACCTCCAACTGCACTCCCTTGAGGCTCACCAACAACCACCATCTACACCATCTTGAAGCTCACCAACAAACTCCATCTGTATCTCCTTGAGGCTCACCAACAACCTCCATCTGCAGCTGTTTGTGGCTCACCAACAACCTCCATCTACACCCCCTTGAGGCTCACCAACAACCTCCAACTGCACCCCCTTGAGGCTCACCAACAACCTCCAACTGCACCTTCTTGAGGCCCACCAACAACCTCCAACTGCACTCCCTTGAGGCTCACCAACAACCTACAACTGCACTCCATTGAGGCTCACTGATAACATTCCATCGACACCTCCTTGAGGCTCAGCAACAACCTCCAACTGCACCTTCTTGAGGCCCACCAACAACCTACAACTGCACTCCCTTGAGGCTCACCAACAAAATCCAACTGCACTCACTTGATGCTCACCACTAACCCCCAACCGCACCCCCTTGAGGCTCACCAACAACTTCCATCTGCACCCCGTTGAGGCTCACCAACAACCACCATCTACACCATCTTGAAGCTCACCAACAAACTCCATCTGTATCTCCTTGAGGCTCACCAACAACCTCCATCTGCAGCTGTTTGTGGCTCACCAACAACCTCCATCTACACCCCCTTGAGGCTCACCAACAACCTCCAACTGCACCCCCTTGAGGCTCACCAACAACCTCCAACTGCACCTTCTTGAGGCTCACCAACAACCTCCAACTGCACTCCCTTGAGGCTCACCAACAACCTACAACTGCACTCCATTGAGGCTCACTGATAACATTCCATCGACACCTCCTTGAGGCTCAGCAACAACCTCCAACTGCACCTTCTTGAGGCCCACCAACAACCTACAACTGCACTCCCTTGAGGCTCTCCAACAAAATCCAACTGCACTCACTTGATGCTCACCACTAACCCCCAACCGCACCCCCTTGAGGCTCACCAACAACTTCCATCTGCACCCCGTTGAGGCTCACCAACAACCACCATCTACACCCTCTTGAAGCTCACCAAAACCTCCATCTGTATCTCCTTGAGGCTCTCCAACAACCTCCATCTGCAGCTGTTTGTGGCTCACCAAAAACCTCCATCTACACCCCCTTGAGGCTCAACAACAACCTACAACTGCACCCTCTTGAGGCTCACCAAAAACCTTCAACTGCACCTTCTTGAAGCCCACCAACAACCTTCAATTGCACTCCCCTGAGGCTCACCAACAACCTACAACTGCACTCCATTGAAACTCACTAATAACATTCCATCGACACCCCCTTGAGGCTCAGCAACAGGCTCCAACTGCACATTCTTGAGGCTCACCAACAACCTACAACTGCACTCCATTGAAGCTCACTAATAACATCCCATCGACACCCCCTTGAGGCTCAGCAACAGCCTCCAACTGCACATTCTTGAGGCCCACCAATAACCTACAACAGCACTCCCTTGAGGCTCACCAAAAACCTCCAACTACACACCCTTGACGCTCAGCAACATCCTCCAACTGCACCTTCTTGAGGCCCACCAATAACCTACAACAGCACTCCCTTGAGGCTCACCATCGACATCCAACTGCATTCCCTTGATGTTCACCAACAACCTCCAACAGCATTCCCTTGAGGCTCGCCAACAACCACCATCAGCACCCCCTTGAGGCTCACCTACAACCTCCATCTACGCCCGTTTGGGGCTCACTAACAACCTCCATCTACACTCCCTTGAGGCTCACCAACAACCTCCAAACGCATTCGCTTGAGGCTCACCAACAACGTCCAACTGCACTCCCTCGAGGCTCACAAACAACCTCCAATTGCATTTCCTTGATGCTCACCAAGAACCTCCATCTACTCTCCCTTGAGGCTCACGAACAACCTCCAAATGCATTCGCTTGGGGCTCATCAACAACCTCCATCTACACCCTCGTGAGGCACACAAACAACCTTCAACTGCACTCCCTTGAGGCTCACCAACAACCTCCAACTGCACTCCCTTGAGACTCACCAACAACCTCCATCTACACTCCCTTGAGGCTCATCAACAACCTCCATCTACACCCCCTTGGGGCTCACCAACATTCTCCATCTGCACCCCCTTGAGACTAACCAACAACCTCCATCTACACCCACTTGGGGCTCACCAAGATTCTATATCCACACCCCCTTGAGGCTCACAAACAACCCCCAACTGATCCCCTTGAGGCTAACCAACAACCTACAACTGCACTCCATTGTGGCTCACTAACAAAATTCCACCTACACTCCCTTGAGGCTCACCAACAATCTCCAATTGTATCTCCTTGAGGCTCACCAACAACCTCCATCTGCAGGTCCTTGAGGCTCACCAACAACATCCATCTACACCCCCTTGAGGCTAACCAACAACCTACAACAGCACCCCCTTGAGGCTCACTAACAACATTCCACCTACACCCCCTTGAGGCTCACCAACAACCTCCAACTGCACCCCCTTGAGGCTCACCAGCAACCCCTAACTGCACTCCCTTGAGGCTCACCACCAACTTATAACTGCACCGCATTGAGGCTCACTAACAACATTCCATCTACACCCCCTTGAGGCTCAGCAACAACCTCCAACTGCACCTTCTTGAGGCCCACTAACAACCTAAAACTGCACTCCCTTGAGGCCCACCAACAACCTCCAACTGCATCTTCTTGAGGCCCACTAACAACCTACAACTGCACTCTCTTGGGGCTCACCATCGACATCCAACTGCACTCCCTTGATGTTCACCAACAACCTCCAACAGCATTCCCTTGAGGCTCGCCAACAACCACCATCAGCATCTCCTTGAGGCTTACCAACATCCTCCATCTACACCCCCTTGAGGCTCACAAACAACCTTCAACTGCACCCCCTTGAGGTTCACCGACAACCTCCATCTACACCCCGTTGGGGCTCCCTAACAACCTCTATCTAAACTCCCTTGAGGCTCACCAACAACCTCCAAATGCATTCGCTTGAGGCTCACCAACAACGTCCAACTGCACTCCCTCGAGGCTCACAAACAACCTCCAATTGCACTCCCTTGATGCTCACCGACAACCTCCATCTACTCTCCCTTGAGGCTCAACAACAACCTCTATCTACAACTCTTTGAGGCTCACCAACAACCTCCACCTGCACTTCCGTGATGCTCTCCAACAACCTCCATCAATTCTCCCTTGAGGCTCGCCAAAAACCTCCATCTACACCCCTTTGAGGTTCGCCAGCATCCTCCAACGGCACTCTCTTGAGGTTCACCAACAACCTCCTTCTACACCCCTTGAGGTTCACCAACAACCTCCAACTGCACTCTCTTGATGTTTACCAACGTCCTTCAACAGTACTCCCAACAGTACTCTGGCTCACCAACGACATCCATCATCCATCTACATCACCTTGAATCTCACCAACAACCTCCAACTGCACTCCCTGGAGGCTCACCAACAACCTCCATCTACACCCCCTTGAGGCTCACCAACAACCTCCAACTGCACTCCCTTGAGGCTCACCAACAACCTCCATCTACACCCCCTTGAGGCTCACCAACAGCCTCCAACTGCAATCCCTTTAGGCTCACAGACAACCTCCAACTGCATCTCTTTGCCAAATTGATGGGGGAAGGCAATATATATTTCCACCCCACCCACCCTAATATTGTTCTTTCTCACTGGTTCCGACGCCTATGTATACGTGTACAGTCGAACATGGAAGTCATTTTTATATAGTGTAATGACTGTACCGAGATACGTCAATGCTGACCACTAACAAACCAAAGTACCGGTCGATCGAAGTGCACGCACGACAGAGTGCCAGCGTTTCTGGAAAACAAACGCGCTACCGTTGAAGGAAGTTGTGAGTGAGTTATCAATAGAGTAATTACACAGAAATTCGGTCAGCTCTACACGGAATTTCTGCATAGATGGAAACAATAACATGCTCCCATGAACATGACATTTGCTCAAGATGGAATGCCATTGTGAAGGTTTCTGTGGAAGGTACGCCAACTCCAGCCGACAAATGGTGGTGACGATGTGATTTGCAACTCAACGGATGAAGCAAAAGGTACTTTTGACATTATTCAGTTTAAATCAGAACTGGCATGGACGGTGAAACAGCCGAGCTTGGCATGTATGTGTATCAGCAAAGATAACAAAACATACGGAAACCTGAAAATACCCATTCTCCATAAACTGTATGATATGCAGAATTACATCAAACGTTCCAGTGATACCTCATTCGATTTCTCAGAGAGGCAATCCACGAGGCATTCCACCCACACTCGGTTTTTGTTTGCTAACACAATTTTTCCAAGTTTCAACTACATAATTATAGGTATTTATACATCTCAGTGGAGGATTCGAATCAAAGGTTTCTGAAACGAAAGGCTGAAACTCCACGGCTGCGTGCGGGACTACTTTGCGCTACTATGACCAACTGGTTTTCAAGGCCATGACAACTGAGTCACGCTTCCTTCTGAGGTCATAACAGTATTTTATTTTCTTCAACTTCTTGTTTGCTACATCGCCTTGACTTGCTAACTATACATGCGGTCTCGCAGGCGAACACGAACGTTTTGCTACAGAGAGAGCAACTATGTAATGTACATAAATGACATGTTAATAAACACAAGATGATTCTGGTCTCTAAATTATAGGATATTGTAACGTTTCGATGTTGTTCTTAAACGCATCCAGGCTTCAGACGAGCAATGCGTTGAGAGAAGGAGTTTCAAAGTCGAACAGTAACGTACGGAGGAAAAACGAATATCAGTGGTAATTGCGTATGGCGTGATGGCTAAGGTAGACTGAAGAATGTCGTTATCCAATGACAAGATTCACAGTAATATATTTGTTGGTATTCTCGGCCACTAGAATAACACATTTGTTGGTATTCTCGGCCACTAGAATAACACATTTGTTGGTGTTCTCGGCCACTAGAGTGAGTAGACCAGGGGCCGGCAACCTTTTTGAAAAGAGGGACTTGGTGATTTGGGATAGGTCAGCGGGCAGCACATTATCACTAGCCTAATCGTCGTGGAATATAGGTAGTATCTATATAGGCATTCTAGCTCTAGTGCATCGAAGCTGAACTTAACAATTTTGGAGGTGTTATTATTATTATGAAACATCATGACTGATGTTGAACAATACACTATTGAAAATACACATTATTCAAGGTCATTATCGTTGTACAAATGACGTGTTGACCAAGTGCTCCACGTCCAAGTCAGTTTGGCCTGTGTGATCACTTTAAGAAACTGTTCCGTTGGCATATGCGTTTGAATGTAAGATGCACCTCACTGAATGTCACTTTGAGTGCCACGGAGCCACATTATATTTTGGGTGAACTTCATCTGCATAGCTTCGGGCGCGTTATCGAATATAATATTATGAAATTCCAATCTCAGCAGCTCAATGAATGCTTAGTACGTGTCCTACCTTACTGATTCGTTTTCGGGAATGTTGAGAAATGCAATACTTGTGTCTCCCACAATCGCGAGTTGATTTCGAAAGCGGAAACAAACCGGAAGAAACAAACTAAAAGAGTTATTTCGTTAGATGTTCTCGTCCCATAAGTCGGACTGCTTGAACATTCATCAGATTGAGATGTGCCACGATGTCGACAAGAAATGAGACTCGCAGATGCACCTGGGGGGTCTGCGGTGTCAGTTAGGCCTACCTCGGAAAACGTTTGCTCCACGAACAGTCTAATTCCAAGTCTCATATCGTGCACCCTACCCTGCATAGCACCTCGACTCAGCCAGCGCACTTCGCAGTAGTAGAAGCGATCTTGGGTTTTTGCGCATTCGTCTCTGTTAGAAGGCGTTTGAAATACAGGAGGTTTAACTTCAAGCCACGAACTCGAATGTAGTTCACGGTTTTCACGACGGCGCCCAGTACCATTTTCATTGGTTTCAATGATTTGCTACACGTGCTTTCTGAAGAGATGCACAGTGCCACCTGCATCGTGTCGAACCTTTCCAATCAACGAAACAACTTTTGTTTCTCCTCACACGGAAGGTACATCATGCAAATGTAGATATATATATATATATATATATATATATTGTCATCCCGCGGGCCGCATTGTGTGCAATCTCGCTTTTAGTCCTTGGGCCGCATGAAATAGTTTCGCGGGCCGCACTTGGCCTGCCCGCAATTTCCCAAGGAACACCCACGCATGTGGCGTCATCGGGTGCATATCTTAAACACTTACGCTAGTGTCAACACCGTGTGTATTACTTAAACGCAATTGCAGCAATGCGGGTCCATAAGTCATATTTTCCGTTACATTGAATGAATGAATGAATGAATGAACGTTTTATTAAAAACATTGGCAACAACAATATATATATATATATATATATATAAATATATATATATATATATATATATACAAAACAAACAAGTTTACTATAATACAAATGAAAATGTACACTGTACATTGTTTGAATGGGTTAAACAGGAAATCATTGATATTCATGTTCCATATTAGAAGTTGATACACACGTCGTTGTATTTATTACATGTACTTGTACTGTTGCTATCAACACCTTACTTTAATGATTTTAATATAAAAATAAGAAAAGAAAAGAAAAATATCTACCTTTACCTCATACCTGGCACTAAATCCCTTTTATGAATTGCATGACATTATGTCAATGCGTTTTACTATCAATGTATACTATATGATGTCATTCGTGTTATATGTCTTCATACTTCCATTTTATCACATTTAACAAGTATTTTCCAATGCACATTATACCATTGAATGATCACTTTACCTCACGGTGTTAGATTGTGTAAGTTTACTTTGGAATGCGATGCCCTGTTGTCATTTTTTATTTGCGTCAAATCTAAAAACAATTTCAATTATTACATTACCTAATTATAGGTGATTCTCGAAATAAGCCCCCATGTGTTTCTAGGGAATCTCCCGACTTACTTGGTGAAACCACAATTATGTTCATACTTGTAATATCACTGTAACCGAGTAACCAAATAAACGTTCATTCATTCATTAATTCAAATTATATGATAAGTACACATGTTAACACATATGATACTCACCACATTAATAATATAAAATAACATAATTACATTTGTTTATGATTGTATTTAGATTTCTAAGACCAGATATTTCTTAAATACAAGGTTCTTGCATTTACGTTTAAAATGCAGTCACAGTATTTAAAATAATCACAGAGAATTCCATGCATAATCGCACTCCATTCACATAAAGAGACGTTGATCGCATGGTGGAACAAGCACTTTGTCGTTCTAAGTCATGATTAGCTTCCACTGAGCATGCTTTTTCTCGTCTAGTAAACAAACATTGACTATTTGATGGCAAACAGTTATAGTATTCGCTGTACATAGATAATAAAGTTGATAATTTTACGCCATCTGGAAATTTTAGAACATGCAATTGTTAGAAAAGTGGGTTCATATGATCCAACCGTGTCGCACCATATATATGTATATATATATATATATAATGCGGATTATTTTTTTGTAATAAGAACATACAGTTAGTATATGTCGGATTCATGTTTTGTCATATCTCTACACAGTAATTTAAATACGGCGAAAAGAGAGAACTCTATAAAATACACCTACTATTCAGATGCAGATTCCTGTGCAGATGACTGCATGTAAGACGTATTATTGCTGTACTATTTAACATTGATAGCTGATTAATATAAATAATGACTGGCGTTGTTGCAAAACAGTGGCGCCATGCAGTGGATCGGAACAATTAAACTTGAGGACATGTTTAAGGTAAACGGATACTGCCCTCTGGCGGTAATGTTCTAAACATAGCATCAAAGCGATAGCATCAGAAGAGTTCGCGCACTGGGGGACTGTTTTTGTGATTGTGTTCGTTGAGTGAATAAACGGAAGGACGAATGCTGGTTGCTAGTTACGCTAACAACACGGAGATGAATCGCTGCTAAATGCGGGGCTATATTCGGCGCTGTTTTCCGTCAGTACTAAGGTCAGTTTAGATAATGACATCGGCTCACTGACACTGACAGTGTCAGTGACAGACACTGTCAAGCCATATACCACGCGTAATCGCAGCGACTAAATTCGAAATAAAAAACAGCTGCCGATCAATATTGAGCTATTACACCACGCTGCCTGGTATGCTTGTGGTAATAATGTTTCTGCCGCAGCCCATAAACACAGGCACTTGGGACGTTCTGTTAACTGACAATTATGTATAGATGTTAAGGCTAAGGCTATGCCTATGGCTAACGGAATCCGTCCAACTGCTCGTAGAATTCTGGCAGGTAAAGTGTTAATGTTAACCAATAGAGTTTACGAATTAGTCTTAGTCGCAGCCTTAGTCTTAGGTACATTAAGTTGATTAACCACCCTTCGACGCTTCGTGCCAGTAATTTAAAATGAGTAAAGTCGCCAATCTGGTACATAAAATTATGACACTAGTCTACTTACTCTACTACATATTAGCAATATACTACAATAGGCACATAATATAATAATAATTGTAAATTAAAATGTTAAAGAAGTGAGTAATAATATCAATTCGAGTTGTTCAATTAAAGTTAAATGATGTTGTGAGTGAACAATCCGAAACTCTGGGCAATAATTGCAGATGCTACTCGGTACAAAGGGCACATCGGACTTTATAATGTGTAGACTGTTGTGTTTACATAAGTCAGGCTTAGCCACTGCGTTTGTCTATTGTATATTTACTGTTGCCACGGTTGTCTCAGTTCATGTGTCATATTACATATAACTAACTATAAGGCTAAGCCATTCCCATGGCCTTGTTTTAAATATAAGCCGAATGGGCCAGTGACTTTGTTACATGTGTTACGTAATCGACTAACATAATTATTATGTAGCAGTGTCAATGACCCACTCATTATTTTGTTTATCATGTTATGTGAGACATGGTAATTATAGGCTATATAGCCCAACGTAGCGGTAGCTGCAATTACTAGTATTAGAACTATTAGTCTCTGTAATCTGCAGAACAACTGGTGGAACCAATGTAAGTTTAACACCTCTAGCATTTGGTGTGTACTTCGCGTGACACCAATAGTTCAAGGCTTCATCAATTCATACATAGTTAAATATTTAAGTAATACAAGCTGTCTGCCAATCTGAAGACGTAATATGATCTAGACAAAGGTATATTTCTATGCAATTGAATGTTGTGGTTTGACGGTGAAAACAAATAGCAGCCATGATCCACACACCGGGTATCTTACAGTTAATTTTGCACTTGTGTACATTTATTATTTTTACCAAATGTAGTTCACCTGTTACAGTTTTATTGTGATTCTTAATGTGTACATCTTTTCATCACAGCCAATTCTCCACCTCAATGCTGCTTCCTGGCAGTCTGTTCACGTGGTGACCCCTTGTGGTCGGATACTTAGGACACGATGGATGCAGGAAGTCTCATCCATGATTACATAGCTGGTGCGATTGGTGGTGAGTTTGTCCCTTTTTTTCTACGCTCACCGGTTTCATGGTTTGCATTCTGTGTTTCCTCTGTACAGCATATGGAAGGACTCTTAACGTCCGTGGATGAGTGGAAGACAAGCCCTTAGCCAGAAATAATTTGTTGCCAATCTTGAATTGATCAAAAGTGTGTCTGTTAACACGCGAACGGCTTGGGTGGAAACCATTCATGTCAGTCAGCCGTTACTGGCCAGTTCTGTTTTATTAGATAAACCAGTTTCATTTAAGCCATTTAATAATGATAATAATAATAAGATAACTTCTATTGCACCCAAGCTCAGAGGCGCATCAAGACAAAAGGATTGGTCTGTCTCAAAATCCATAAGCAGTATTCCAGTTGTCAACAGATAGGTCAAGGCGCTGGAGAGCTATGGTGGATAAGCAATGTTGTAAAGATAAGTTTTTAAATGACAACAGAATTTTTAAATATTTTCAACTGATCTAACCCAAAGAGTTGGCGCAGCAACAGAAAAAGCCCTAGTTCCAATGATAGTGTTGACTCTAGGAACAAAAAGTAGGTCAGAAATAGATGATCGAAGCTGGATAGGTTTTCTCTCACTGTTACAGGAGTAAGCCATGAATGCAAATAAGATGGTTGTTTACTAGACAGTGCGTGGTATGTAATTGTACAGTATGGTTGGCATCAATTATAATTGTAATTCGTAATTGTGTAATTAATTACAATTACGGTGCAATTGTAATTGCAATATTTGAAAGTATCGTAATTGTAATTGATTTATGTGGTGTCGTAATTGGTCATTGTAATTGACTTAATTGTTCAATTACAATTCAATTACTTTCCCATAGTTTCTCCAGTTGTGGGTGAAACTCCCAGAACTTTTTTTTTTCATTATAAAACCAAGGCTGTTTCCCTCTCATACTCCCCATTTTTTGGGGTGTTATAGTCAGACAGTGACTCTTTCTGGTGAACATGGGCAGATAACAGCTGTCTGCCAGTCCTGGCACAGTCATGTTGCATAAAGCATTTAGCAGTGTCTTTCCAAACAATCAGTCAGCCATGGACAGACACAGTGCCAACTGGTCTTTATTTGCCTTATTGACTTGGCACATTGGAAGCACTGATAGAGAGATAAAAACATGGCTTCTCTTCCATTTGGGCATATAGAGCTGACCCATTGAAGCACTAGCTCTAGCAGTAGCAGGCTTCAGCAGTTGACAGGTGTCAAGTAGGAGGCCAAGAACAAAAGATACACCTGTGGTCCAGTGCTACACAGGCTAGCTGTACAAATTGTAATTTAGTTAAATAAGGCTGTGCACTAACACTGTCCTTTCACCTTGGAATTATTTTCTAGTAAGCTTGTCGATTACAATTATAATTGTAATTGACAATTATAATTGTAATTGTAATTTAATATATTTTGGGACGGTAATTGTAATTGTAATTTGAAATGCAAAATAATTGTAATTGTAACTGTAATTGAAAATTATCCAGTCATGTAATTATAATTGTAATTGATCAATGTAACTGAACTCAACCCTGTTGTACAGATCTTAAATATTATATGATATCATACAGGAAGCCAATGTAAAGACTTCAAAAATGGTACAGAGCGAGAAAAACAAGATCTTGTAACTACCCTTGCCAGAAAATATTGGACACGTTGAAGTTTTGTAATATTAAAAAATACTAATATCCTTGCTAGTGGTATTATAAAGGAGGGAGTTGCAATAGTCAAGTCTGCTGCTAACAGGCGCTGTTGCAATAGTTTTAGCAACAGAGAATAACATATACCGACGAATACGACAAAGATCACGAGTATAATAAAAACAGCAGCGACTCATTTGAGATATATGTGTTGTCAGAAATTGTTACTATCAAAGATCACTCCTAGATTTTGCACTGAGGTTGTTGGCGTGATACGCTGATTAAAAATACGCTAGGGAGAAAACCATCAAGTTTACTATGCTGCATTGGAGTAACAATAATGATCAATTCAGTTTTATTTGCATTTAATTTAAATTTGCTTTCAGTCATCCAATGGAAGATATCTTGGAGGCAATCACTAAGTTGGTTTAGGGAGTGATTTGTATCTGGGATAGCCAATGAAATGTAGATCTGAGTATCATCAGCATAAAGATGATGATCCAAGTTATGTCTTTGTATAACAGAGCTTAGTGGCGTTGTGTAAAGAATAAAAAGTAAAGGCCCAAGAACAGAACCCTGGGAACACCAACTATAGTCGGCAATGTAGCTAAAAAGCAGTTCCCAATCTTTATGGTTTGGTATCTATCAGTTAGATATGAAGAAAACCAGCTTAGAGCTGTGCCAGATATACACTTTAATAAACGTTCAATGAGAATGTTGTGACCAATCGTGTCACAAGCAGCACAGAGATCTAGTAAAGTAAGTGCAGTCACTTTTGTTCAAGTTAATGTCATTGTGAACCTTTACAAGGGTGGCCTTCTCTGTTGAATTAAACTGTCTATATGCTGATTGTGACACATTAGTTAAGACATTTGTGCTAATGTGAGACCTTAGACAACTTGTTACTTTTCTAGTATTTTGAAAATAAAGCTGAGGTTAGATATAGGTATATAACTGTTTAGGTCTTGTTTAGGCAGAGATGACTTCTTAAGAAGTGGAGTGACTTGGGCGTATTTGAAATCATCAGGAAAACAACCAGAGCAGTGAAGCATTTATAATATTTATTATAGGTCCAATTAATGTATCAAGACATGCTTTTAGCAGTATTGTTTGAAATGTATCAAGTGCACAAGATTTATTTGGGGAGGACATAATTATTTTCGTAACTTCATCAACTGTCATCGATAATATATACAGCAATGATTTAATTGGTGCAAATTATCAATTGCATGGAATAATATATACAGATATTTCTGACCACCTACCAATATTTTTGCTCACTAAACATACTGATAGCACAAAGGTAGAAATGACAATAGCGACTAGAATATATAATGCGCAGACTACTGCTACATTCAAAGAGAGTATAGATAAAATATGCTGGGATGACGTTTATGCATGCAGAGATCCACAAGAATGTTATTCTGTATTCATTAATGAGATATTAGTTGCATACAATAATTCATTTCCGTTAGCTAACACAACTATTAGGAAAAGAAAACATAAACCGTGGATTACTATTGGACTCCGACACTCCATTAGAACTAAAAACAAATTGTATATGTATTACTTGAAAAAACCGACTGTCTTCAATGAAACTAATTATAAAAGATATAGAAATAAAATAAATTGTCTTATTACTGTAGCAGAAAGAGAATACTATCGACATGAGCTTCAACAGCACAAGGGTAATTTAAAAAAAACCTGGATAGTCTTAAAGAGTATTATAGGAAGGAAGGAAGCATTTTTATCTAATGACAAATTACTAATTGACGGTAAATTAACAAAAAAAAAAATGCATAGCTGATACATTTAATGAATATTTTACAAGTATAGGTCCAGAACTGGCTGATAAAATACCAGTCATATCAGAGAGACCTGATGACTACCTCCAAGGAGTCTATAAAAATTCAATGTATTTGTCGCCAACCACACCAGATGAGATAAAGGGAATTATTAAGAATTTTAAAAACTCTAGTCCTGGATGGGATGGCATAAAACCTATTATTGTCAAACAGGCCTTCTCCAACCTACTTGATCCTTTAAGTTACATTGTAAATTTATCATTTGATCAAGGATATGTTCCTGATCAACTAAAAATAGCTGATATAGTTCCTGTTTTTAAAAATGGCGATACATCATTAATTAATAATTACAGGCCTATTTCTGTCTTGCCTGTATTTTCAAAGGTTTTTGAAAGATTAATGTACAATAGATTAATGAATTACATAATGAAACATAACATCTTGTCTAATTCCCAATTTGGATTTAGGAAAGGATATTCTACTGATATGGCTATTTCACTGCTAATTGACAAAATTAGTAAGGCAATTGATACCAAAGAGCACGTAATTGGGTTATTTCTGGATTTAGCCAAAGCCTTTGATACCGTTAATCATAATATATTATTGAGAAAATTAACACATTATGGAATCAGAGGAAATATACTCCAATGGATTCGTAACTTTTTAAGTAACAGACAACAACGAGTAAAATTCTATGGAACAAAATCTTCCCTTAAAAACATAACATGTGGTGTTCCGCAGGGTTCAATTCTGGGACCTTTACTCTTTCTTATCTATATAAATGATTTATCTACTTTATCTGACACAACGTTTACCATTATGTTTGCTGATGACACGAGCATCTTTATACAAGGCAACAATATAGATGAAATGGAAAATGTTTTGAACTCTGAAATAAAAAAATTATCTTTATGGCTTAACATTAATAAACTTTCTTTGAATATACAGAAAACTCACACAGTGACCTTTAGTAATACGATCAGTATAAGAGAGAGGTGTAATAACATTTGCATAGACGGCATACAAATTAACACTGTACATGAGATAAAGTTTTTGGGTTTGCTTATAAATAATACATTGAATTGGAGCACACACATTAAATATATATCAAATAAAATTTCTAAGAATATTGGTATTATAAAAAAGGTGACAAACAAATTAGATAACAAATCATTGTTAAACCTGTATTACATGTTTATATACCCATATATTACTTATTGTAATGTCGTCTGGGGAAGGGCCCCGAATATATACCTTGCTAAAATTCATTTACTCCAAAAACGAGTTTTGCGTGTAATAAGTCATGTAGGATTTATTGAACATACGCAGCCTTTATTTACATCTTATCAAATAATGAATATTTATGACGTAAATAAATATTTATGCTGTATTCTAATGTACAAGCATAATAGGGGTATGTTGCCAGATATATATCATGATGTATTTGTCCTGCAAATATCCACACATAAATATAATACAAGACAGGAAGTAACATATAAAATACCATACTGCAAGACTAATTGTAGACAACTGTCTTTGGCTTATGTTGGTCCTAAAATCTGGAATACATTTATTACAAATAACTATTTACAATATTGTACATCTATTCATATGTTCAAACAAAGGACCAAGCGTCTAATTCTAGCAAACATATGCTAAATGCTGCTTTAATGTAATTTTGTCATGTTAAGATGTACCCGGTGTTCAGTGTTAGGTACTCGTATAATGTTGTCGTGTTAAGATGTACCTGGTGTTCAGTGTTACGGTACTCGTGTAATGTTGTCATGTTAAGATGTACCTGGTGTTCAGTGTTACGGTACTCGCATAATGATGTCATGTTAAGATGTACCTGATGTTCAGACTTATGGTACTCGTATAATGCATTATTAAATAAATTGTTAGTTTATTATGAAGATGTTTTTTTTTTTTTTTTTTTTTTTTTACACGAATCATAGATTTCATTGCATATATGACATGAATAAGGAACACAAGCAATGTGTTGCTTCGTTCCATTTGATACGTAATGTATACATTTTTCATATTACTGCTACATCTGATATACTTAACATTATGTATCAATAAAGATTATTATTATTATAACTGTTGCAGGTTCAAATGATACAAGTAGAGAATTTATTTCTGGAAAGTCCACAATGACATTACTTAAAGTATGACGTGGGAAAGCAGAATGAATACTACTGATTTTATTCTTAGTGTCCAGAGAACGAGTCACATAGAGACTTAATTGATACATTATCAGGTAGCAATGGAGCAGGCCGCCTATGTAGAATGATATTGATTCAGTTCCATAACTGATGTGGATTATCAGACTTATTTATGACCATATTTGTATAATAATCTGATTTTGTTTTATTTAATTAATACCGATTTATTTGTTTCACTATCAATTGTGCCAATGATAGTAATTAATTACAGTTGTAATTTAATTATGTTTCAGGCACAGCTGGACTGGTAATTGGCCACCCTTTTGACACAACAAAAGTAGGTATCAGCTGAGTATGTGACTACTGAGTATGTACAGGGTGTATTGATAATAAATAGGGGCAACAAGCCATCATCTGTTGTTGTTAAATAACCATTGATGGACACCATGAACAACACTTTTTAATCAGTAGTCACATAAATATCACACAAACATTTATGCAGGTTTCTTATACAATGAATTCCAAAAGTAAAACAATAATTTCATTCTTTATCTGGCAACTACGACAAGTATTTTAAAAGCTGTCCACGAACACCACATTTTGTCATGGTCATGAGAGGTTCATCTGTGTTTATTTCTAACTATTTCTTACCACAGGTCCAGCTACAAACACGAGAGGGAAAGGCTGCATTCAGGTCAACTCTGCAAGCAATGAAACACATCAGTACACTTGGATGGGTAAAAAGCCTTTAACTGTCCATGTCACATGTACCGGGCTGCCCTGTTGTAATTGTTTATCTAAAAAGGACCATTATTAAATCACTCGACTCAACAAAATTGTTGACATTTTCCAACGTGACGTAACTTAAACTTTTGTAATCTTTAAGATCATTCTAATATATTTATTTAAACTTGATCTTATTGTTTACCCTAAACATTACATTATATACATATGTAAGTCAGCAATATTATTTATATTTATAATGTATAGTTGATGGGTAAAAATGATCCCATTAAAATACATTTTATTCCCATGCATTTTTATTAAGGACAAACAATAATGTGAATTTCAGAGTCATGGTTTTTTTCGTGGTCTTGGCTTCCCGTTTGTGTCATACGGTGTTGTCAACTCAATCTTCTTTGGGGTCTACGGCAACACCCTGAAGGCCCTCACTGGAGGGGACAAAGCCAAGGCCACCTACTCTGACATCTATTGGGCAGGCTGCGTGGGGGGCACTGTCCAGCTGGTGGTCGGGTGTCCAGTGGAAGTCATCAAGGTCATCCTGCAAGCTCAGCTGCCAAACGGTCAGTTCTCATGTCCGCACTCATGTGTAGTAATAGTTGTTGTTGTCATTTGTGTTGACTTATGATAATTGGGCACAGCATGAGTTTTCTTGGGTTGAGTTTCGGTACCACAATTACACATGAAGTAACCACGTGACCAGATGTGACCTTCAGATTACCATTTGTCGCATATTAATTAATAGTGTCTGAGCTACTCTCACAACCGTTTTCATAACCACACGTGTTCATCTTGTTGTTTCAAACTGTAGCTCTCATGGTCACATGATTATCTTTTCTTAATTTTATATTAGTCTGTGCAAAAAAATTGTTGCTACTGCATAATATATTCAGTTCAGATACGCAACGATTTTATTTGCGTTTCGACCATAACGCGCACTAAACTTTTGCCGCGTCTTGCATCCTGCAGCTAAATATAGCACAGCGGGCAGACGGCGCCAGCTGGTTCAACTCAGTGCATCTTTAGCCAACGGTAAGGGAAGTGTTTTGTGTTCCTTCCTACCCCAAATTTGTGGCTATATCAGTGCCCTATGGATTTGATTAATAAAACAATCAATTGTCATCGTAATGGGTCGAACAAAGTTGGATATCGCAGAGAAGGCGCATATCTTGGCTTTTGTAAACGAAGGATTGAGCAACCGCGACATTGCCATGCGTTCAAGCTGCAGTATGCAGGCCATCCGTATGCTCAAAAAGGCGGCGGCTGGGCTCCCCCCGAACGCCATTCCCAAGAGGAAGGAGGGCTCTGGTCGGCCTAGGAAGACGTCGATGAGGACAGATGTGATGTTGAAAAGAGAGGTGATGTCCTGCCCGACCGTTACTGCAGGCGAATTGAAGGCAAACCATCCGGACGTTCTGGTGGGTGTGTCGACGCGAACCATCCAACATCGACTCCAAAAACACACGAAGATGCCGTGTCACAAGGCGGCGAAGAAACCTCTCATCACGGCCCGAATGAGAAAGCAGCGACTTGATTTCTGCAGTAAGTACAACAACTGGACTGTAGAGCAGTGGAGACATGTGATGTGGAGTGATGAGAGCACTTTTAGGTGCATCCGGAGGACAGCAGCACGTGTGAGGCGACCCATTGGCACGAGCCGGTACGACCCCAAGTACACCCAGAAGACCGTCAAACACCCGGATGGAGTGATGGTTTGGGGGTGTTTCAGTGGACAGAAGGGCCGGGGAGGCCTATACTAAGAACGTGATGATGAATGGAGTTTGTTATGTGGATGTCTTGGAATCTCATCTGAAGAATGCCTGCTACATCCATGAGTGCACCGACTTCATGCAAGACAGCGCCCCCTGCCACAAGGCCAAAAGTGTGTCAACATGGCTCAAGAAGGAGAAAATTGAGGTGCTGCAGTGGCCAGGAAACTCCCCGGACCTTAATCCGATTGAAAACGCCTGGAATCAGATGAAGAGAAAGCTTTCCTGCAAGAACACGAGCAGTGTTCCCCATCTGTGCGAGGAGATCAAGAAGCTGTGGGTTCTGGACATGCACCTTGACTACTTCCAGAAATTGAGTGACAGCATGCCCACACGCATCCAAAAGGTCATCCAAGCCAAGGGCAATGTCACTAAATACTAAATAAAGAAAGTGAATGTCTTGTGTGTTTCATGCACCTCTGTACCTAAATATGAATATAAAATACTAATAAAATAGGTTTTTTCGTCACAGCAGCAATTTTTTTGCGCAGACTATAATCATTGATGAGTCACATGACCATAAGAAATGCAGTAGATTTGAAGCAGATAAAGCATTGAGACATGTTGCCATTTGTGTGTTGTGTTTTTGTTGCATGTATTTATATTTTCTGTTGTTATTAACTTGAATTACTTCTTATATTTCACGTCGCCATGCATGGTTTCATTGTTGTGAATTAATACTTGTACAGTTTGTTTGTTACCCAAACCGTGTGCGTTCATGACAGTTTTATATGCATCTAGCTGGCTTAACACAACAGGTCATGTGCAGTAACTACGTTCAGAGGGAGTGGAACTGTATGGGTATATGATGTTGCGTTAAAATGTGATTGGGAATTTTGAGACTGATACACTTTGTTGTATGTCATTAACTGACCTGCAGTAGAGGTTTTGTTAAAACATTTTTTTTATAAAATCATCATGCAAAATGTTCCCTATCATTTTATGTTATAATTTGCATTGCAAATATATTGGGTTAAATCACCACTTTAGTGCTGCCACCTTGCAAATGTCATTGACAAATAGCCTGGAAACATTCGCTAGGTGGTGCCAGTGGACAAGTTTTCACACAATAATTTATATTGCCTGAAAGAGGCATTCATGTTTTCTAGATGACCAACAAAGTGGACTATTCTATACAGACTGATTTAAACGGATTTATTCATATTTTGTAGTAAAAATATCTGTGCAAACAAAATACAATCAAACCTCGCGTTATGGTCACCTCGGTAATACAGCCACCTAGTAATTAAGGTCACCCTAGGACAGCCATGTAATATTTCAGTAACAGTTAAGTGTAGGAACTTAGCCCTGCCAATATGTTCACGTCGCTAGTCAGGTCACTTTGGCCCAGTCCCAAGGGCCTTAATAGAGAGGTTACACCAGTATAACAGAGAGTTGCATTCATGTGTGTTCATTATTGCATCTGTTTGTTTGCCTTATTACCGTTTGACAGTTTATAACCACAGCACAGCAACCTGAGTGGTAGTATACGCAAACTGTTGTGTTTCCAGGTGTGGCCTGTCAGACTGGTGCTGCCACCTATTTCCGCGGTCCCGTTGATTGTTTGCGTGCCGTGTATAGACATGGTGGTGTCCCCGCCTGCTATAGGAGCTTAGGCGTAGTCGCTGTGCGCGACATAAATGCAGCCAGTATCTACTTTCTCGTCTACGAGTGGCTCTATAGCCAGCTGATGCTACGGCAGCTGACAGACACCCATGGTATCGTCGCCAGCTTCGTCGCTGGCGGTGTCGCTGGCATATTGTCGTGGCTTCCTGTCATGCCTTTGGATGTCGTCAAAAGCAGAATGCAGGCTGACCATAGCAGGGCAAAATACAGCAGCGTCTGGCATTGTGTAGGCCACACGTATGCCACGGGTGGCATGCCAGCGTTTTTTACCGGGGTCAGCGTGACGATAGTACGCGCGTTCTTGGTCAATGCTGTCACGTTTGTCGTGTACGCTCGCACTCTTGATCTCCTCGGCTGATGGCAGCGAACACCGGACGGTCACGGTGAGATGTTTTTGGTAGTTCAGCAATGCTGCGATTTCTACCCTGCTGCCAAAGATCCGTGGTTTGCGTAACATTTTTGTTCTTCCCCGACTTGTATCATTACTGTATGCACACGTGGATGTTGACGCAAACTTTGATTTGCTTATAAGAAATGTGGTCTGGTTTGTCCTTGAAAACATGCATTAAAAAACAGTCTGGACGTTTTTATTATCACGATCTGAAAAATGTGCTGTTCTACTCTGGGTTATGATATGTGTAGAACTAGTTAATTTGTGTTCTAGTAATAATTACTCCTGGATTTGGCCAACCAACGTGCGTGTTGTTTTTTAACTGTTTTGATACTAGCAGCATGAACACTTATAATTTTTGTGCCTAAAAACTTTTCACAATGGTCTTTTCCCTTGCACAAAGGTAACGTTCCAAACAACGATGGTCGTGCCCCTTACACGATGGTCATGATGCTTCCACCGACCAGAATACATGAACATGCTGTAAAGTTGCTGCAAAGTGCTTATCAAAGTTCGCCATCAGTCACGTGATAGTGTATGAATACAAGTGTCCTTGTAGGTTGAAGTGTCATCCTAGATCTATCTGCAGTCTCTCTAATGATCATGGTTCAATCTGGACCTCATTAGAAGATACCTTGTTGCCAGTTACCAGGAGGAGATAACATGCATATCAACCACAAACTTTGCGCAAATTTAATCATGTGTGTTTTGTTTTGTGTTTGAAGTAATCTCTGAGTTACTGGCGACACAGGTGCGCTTTCCATAGTGGTGTTGGTAGCTTGTGGTAGCTACAAATATAACATGCTTTTTGTTTCTTACTGCTATCTTTTCAGCTTGAACATATATGCAGTACCTGGGCTAGCTTTCTCTGCAGCTGCTCCCAACATCTGGAACAAACTTCTCATTGTGTTAAAATCCATTATTTTCCTCTACATGATGTACATTGTGCTTTGGTAAAACACTTGCATCGTAATCATCATAGTTGTTGTGGTTTATGAAATTGCTGAATGGTTTCTTCCATTTTATTTATCAATAACAAGATTTATAATTCCAAACAACACGTGACAATGTTCGTAATTATTCAACATTATGTTCGACACAATACAGTAAGTGCAATTGAGATATTTTCATGAATCATCAGAACTGCCTGCCTAGATAGTATTAATTTCACAGTCAATTTACATTTGTTTACCTTATGTTTCCATCGCTATCAGCAATCTTCATAAGACAGCTACTGCTACAGCTGCCTGTTTAGTTACTAATTAAGATTAGATACAACTGAGTAGACTGGTAGTATTAGTACCATTTTTGGCACAGGATTGCCTGGCTAGATTAACCAAAGATGTACATTTACAAAGATACGTTATGAGCACTAAGGCCAGACTTTTTATATTACATGTTTTACGGGCCCACAGTAATTAATTTCCTGGACCTAGAATAAAAAAAGTTCACAACATTAATTTTTATCGCTGCTGATATAATTATTTATTAACTGAACATATTAATAATATAATAAATAAAATATCTTGCTATTCATGAGAGGAAATGCCCTGCTACTGTACGGGGTTTGAATTGAGCAGTTTTGGCCACGTGGCCTTTTAACAATGGTAGCTACCGCGCGCGCGCATGCTTTTCTTTGAATATGACGTTAACAACTATTACAAAATACTGTCACCACTGCACAAAATTATAACCTATCAGCCGTACGCTGCGACTAGCTGTGATTTGATCCATGGGAGTGCCCGCGATGCATCCGATAGCCCAAGGGCTCGAAGTATTTGTGCATTGCACTCACCCAGACGCTTCCATACAATGTTTTATTACTTCGGCGGCATCTCAATTAAAATCTCTTTTTTACAAATATATCGTTCGTTTATCGGCTGTCAAACTATGCCCAGTTTCGTGACTCATTTGCATAAGTCTAAGCCTAAATAAGGAGATCAAAATTTAACAAGATTGCCATCCAGAAAATTAACTCTAGATGGCAGGTGGACAAGGAAACCTTTTGGCTTATCGAGAGTCCAACACTTTTATTTACATATATCCCGCCCTTCTGAGGTATGTGTCGATTTTATTTTTAAACATATTCGTGCTACTAGCACCAACACAATCAGGAGATAATCTGTTCCATTCATTTACAGTTCTTTGTGAGAATGAGAACTTTCTTATATCTAATCTGTACTGCTCCTTTACTAATGTAACTTCCTGTCCTCTGGTTCTTAACCGAGAAAAAAATATTTCTATCAATATTTTCATAACCATTCAATATGTTAAACACTTCTATCTGATCTCCTCTCAATCTTCTGGTCTCTAGTGTTGTCAAACCACATTTTTTTAGGCGTATTTCGTAACTAAAATCCCTCAGTTGTAAAGTTGATGCAAAGTGCTTATCAAAGTTCGCCATCAGTCACGTGATAGTGTATGAATACAAGTGTCCTTGTAGGTTGAAGTGTCATCCTAGATCTATCTGCAGTCTCTCTAATGATCATGGTTCAATCTGGACCTCATTAGAAGATACCTTGTTGCCAGTTACCAGGAGGAGATAACATGCATATCAACCACAAACTTTGCGCAAATTTAATCATGTGTGTTTTGTTTTGTGTTTGAAGTAATCTCTGAGTTACTGGCGACACAGGTGCGCTTTCCATAGTGGTGTTGGTAGCTTGTGGTAGCTACAAATATAACATGCTTTTTGTTTCTTACTGCTATCTTTTCAGCTTGAACATATATGCAGTACCTGGGCTAGCTTTCTCTGCAGCTGCTCCCAACATCTGGAACAAACTTCCCATTGTGTTAAAATCCATTATTTTCCTCTGCATGATGTACATTGTGCTTTGGTAAAACACTTGCATCGTAATCATCATAGTTGTTGTGGTTTATGAAATTGCTGAATGGTTTCTTCCATTTTATTTATCAATAACAAGATTTATAATTCCAAACAACACGTGACAATGTTCGTAATTATTCAACATTATGTTCGACACAATACAGTAAGTGCAATTGAGATATTTTCATGAATCATCAGAACTGCCTGCCTAGATAGTATTAATTTCACAGTCAGTTTACATTTGTTTACCTTATGTTTCCATGGCTATCAGCAATCTTCATAAGACAGCTACTGCTACAGCTGCCTGTTTAGTTACTAATTAAGATTAGATACAACTGAGTAGACTGGTAGTATTAGTACCATTTTTGGCACAGGATTGCCTGGCTAGATTAACCAAAGATGTACATTTACAAAGATACGTTATGAGCACTAAGGCCAGACTTTTTATATTACATGTTTTACGGGCCCACAGTAATTAATTTCCTGGACCTAGAATAAAAAATAAAGTTCACAACATTAATTTGTTATCGCTGCTGATATAATTATTTATTAACTGAACATATTAATAATATAATAAATAATTATATCAGCAGCGATAAAAAATTAATGTTGTGAACTTTATTTTTTATTCTAGGTCCAGGAAATTAATTACTGTGGGCCCGTAAAACATGTAATATAAAAAGTCTGGCCTTAGTGCTCATAACGTATCTTTGTAAATGTACATCTTTGGTTAATCTAGCCAGGCAATCCTGTGCCAAAAATGGTACTACTACTACCAGTCTACTCAGTTGTATCTAATCTTAATTAGTAACTAAACAGGCAGCTGTAGCAGTAGCTGTCTTATGAAGATTGCTGATAGCGATGGAAACATAAGGTAAACAAATGTAAACTGACTGTGAAATTAATACTATCTAGGCAGGCAGTTCTGATGATTCATGAAAATATCTCAATTGCACTTACTTTATTAACTGAACATATTAATAATATAATAAATAAAATATCTTGCTATTCATGAGAGGAAATGCCCTGCTACTGTACGGGGTTTGAATTGAGCAGTTTTGGCCACGTGGCCTTTTAACAATGGTAGCTACCGCGCGCGCGCATGCTTTTCTTTGAATATGACGTTAACAACTATTACAAAATACTGTCACCACTGCACAAAATTATAACCTATCAGCCGTACGCTGCGACCAGCTGTGATTTGATCCATGGGAGTGCCTGCGATGCATCCGATAGCCCAAGGGCTCGAAGTATTTGTGCATTGCACTCACCCAGACGCTTCCATACAATGTTTTATTACTTCGGCGGCATCTCAATTAAAATCTCTTTTTTACAAATATATCGTTCGTTTATCGGCTGTCAAACTATGCCCAGTTTCGTGACTCATTTGCATAAGTCTAAGCCTAAATAAGGAGATCAAAATTTAACAAGATTGCCATCCAGAAAATTAACTCTAGATGGCAGGTGGACAAGGAAACCTTTTGGCTTATCGAGAGTCCAACACTTTTATTTACATATATCCCGCCCTTCTGAGGTATGTGTCGATTTTATTTTTAAACATATTCGTGCTACTAGCACCAACACAATCAGGAGATAATCTGTTCCATTCATTTACAGTTCTTTGTGAGAATGAGAACTTTCTTATATCTAATCTGTACTGCTCCTTTACTAATGTAACTTCCTGTCCTCTGGTTCTTAACCGAGAAAAAAATATTTCTATCAATATTTTCATAACCATTCAATATGTTAAACACTTCTATCTGATCTCCTCTCAATCTTCTGGTCTCTAGTGTTGTCAAACCACATTCTTTTAGGCGTATTTCGTAACTAAAATCCCTCAGTTGTGTATAATTTTAGTTGCTCTCCTCTGAACTCTATCTATGTCCTTCCTGCAATATGGCCTCCACACTTGAATAAAATATTCTAAATGAGGCCTAACTATTGTTTTGTACAGCGGTATTATTAGCTCTTTTTCCTTATATGTTATATTTCACATAATTAATCCAAGGATTTGATTTCCCTTTGAAGTGGCAATACCGCACTGCTCTGAAACCTTTGTATCAACACTAATGGTTACCCCTAAGTCCTTTTCTTTTACAGTAGTACTTAGTACAGAACCTCCCATTGTATATTGTACATCTCCATTCCCATGTCCTGTGTATTTACATTTCCCAAAATTGAACAACATTTGCCATTTTTCAGACCATTTTATCAACCTTTCAAGATCAACTTGTAAATGCTGTCTATTGCCATCATGTTTAATCCTTCTAAACAATTTTGTATCATCCGCAAATTTCAACACTGCTTGTTATATCATCGTCCAAATCGTTGATATATATAAGAATATTATAGGTCCCAGTACTGATCCCTGTGGTACCCCACACAAAACTGATTTCCAGTTTGAAGCCTCCCCATCAACTACTACCCGTTGTCTTCTGTCAATTAGCCATTTTTCTATCCAGTTAATTATACCATTTCCGATGCCATGGGCCATTAGTTTAAGCAGTAATCTTTGATGTGGCACTTTGTCGAAAGCTTTCTGAAAATCTAAGTAGATGATTCTACTGGTGATCCCTCATCAGAGAAGCCTGAAACTGGAGGCATAGATAAAGACAGCAGAAATAAATCGGCAAAGAACAGCCTGGAAAACTGTTCTGAATCAGGATATAAATGCATTTGTTTAAATGCAAGGAGCATAGTAAACAAAAGAAGTGAACTAAACATTATGGTAGAAGATATTGACCCTCACATAATAGGTATAACCGAATCGTGGGCCACCACTGATATATCAGATGCCGAATTGGGACTAATAGGATATGTAATGTTTAGGAAAGATAGAATAGGAAGAAAGGGAGGTGGAGTTATTTTATATATTAAAGAATCTATCCAGGCTTATGAAATAAAATTAGAAAGAGAAGCAGATTGCGAAGAAGCTGTTTGGTGTAACATAGTTACAGGAAACTCAACGTTAACAGTTGGGTTAGTTTATCGAAGTCCAAACATAAGCATAGAAGAGAATGAAAAAATACAAAACGCTATAAGGGAAGTAAGCAAACGGAACTGTATTATTATGGGGGACTTTAACCATGGGCATATACAATGGAAATCTCTACAGAGTATGGGGAGTGAGGACCACAAGTTTTTAGTTTTAGTACAAGATAGTTTCCTTTCTCAACATGTGCTAGAACCAACGAGGGGAGAGAATGTGTTGGACTTAGTTTTGTCCTCACAGAAAGAATTAGTTGACAATGTCAAGATATGTGAGCCACTGGGGAGTAGTGATCACAACCAGATACATTTTACCATCAAAGTAAAATCAGAAAGGAATAGTAAAAAGCAGTATAGGAGAAATTTCCACAAAGGAAGGTATAAGGACATGAGGAAATATTTAGCAAAGATAGACTGGAATAGCACACTGAAGAATAAGACAGCAACCGAATGCTGGAATATCTTAAATAGTGAAATTAAGTGCATAGTCGATAAATTTGTACCTTTCAAAAAACAAGGGAAACGGTCTAAAAAGAAACACTTATCGAAAGAAGCCATTAGAAAAATTAAGTATAAACAAATGATGTGGAAGTCATATAGATGTACTGGAAATGATGAAGACTACAACATTTATAAAGAAGCACTTAATCAAGCTACAGCTGAAATTAGAAATTCAAAGAGATGCTATGAACAAAAATTAGCTAGTAATATAAAACATGACAGTAAGAGTTTTTATGCGTATATTCGAAGCAAACAGAAAGTTCAGGATAAGGTCGGTCCTCTAGAAGATAGTGCTGGAAATACAATATCAGAGGGATTCTTAATGGCAGAAGACCTGAATGAGTATTTTAGTTCAGTGTTTACCAGGGAAGATATTAGTTCACTGCCAGTACCAGAGGCTAAGTTCAAGGGGGCAGATTCAGACTATTTAGGACAGTTAGTTGTAACCTCGGAAATGGTAGCTAAGAAAATAAGGGCTATGAAGGATAATAAATCACCTGGAGTGGACGGGATTCCGCCCAAACTACTATTGGAAATTGTAGAACAAATTAGCGTACCGCTTGCAACAGTTTTCAATTTGTCATTAGAAGAGGGAGTGGTTCCTTTAGAATGGAAAGAGGCAAACATTATACCGTTATTTAAAAAAGGTTCGAGAAACAAGTCAGAGAACTATAGACCAGTGAGTTTAACATCAGTGATTTGCAAATTATTAGAAAGACTAATTAAAGATCACATGGTGGATTTTCTTGTTAAACATAACTTGATAAACCCATCTCAACATGGGTTTTTAAAAGCGAGGTCATGCTTAACAAATATGTTATGTTTTTTGGAAGACATCACTAGGTGGGTAGATGAGGGATCACCAGTAGATATCATCTATTTAGATTTTCAAAAAGCTTTCGACAAAGTACCACATCAAAGATTACTCCTTAAGCTAAAGGCCCATGGCATAGGAAATGGTATAATAAACTGGATAGAAAAATGGCTGAATGACAGAAGACAACGTGTAGTAGTTGATGGGGAGGCTTCAAACTGGAAATCGGTATTGAGTGGGGTACCACAGGGATCAGTACTAGGACCTATATTATTCTTAATATATATCAACGATTTGGACGATGATATAACAAGCAAGGTGTTAAAATTTGCGGATGATACAAAAGTGTTTAGAAGGATTAAAAGTGATGGAGACAGACAGCATTTACAAGATGATCTTGATAGGTTGATCAAATGGTCTGAAAAGTGGCAAATGCTGTTCAATTTTGGGAAATGTAAATGCCTCCACACAGGTCATGGGAATGAAGAGGTAAAATATAAAATGGGGGGTACTGTTCTAAGTACTACTGTAAAAGAAAAGGACTTGGGGTTAACCATTAGTGCTGATATGAAGGTTTCAGAGCAGTGCGGAATTGCAGCGTCAAAGGGAAATCAAATCCTTGGATTAATTAGGCGAAATATACGTATAAGAAAAAAGAATTAATAGTACCGCTGTACAAAACAATAGTGAGGCCTCATTTAGAATATTGTATACAAGCATGGAGGCCATATCGCAAGAAGGACATAGATATGCTAGAAAGAGTACAGAGGAGAGCGACTAAAATGATACCAAATCTGAGGGATCTTAGTTACGAAATACGCCTAAAAGAATGTGGTTTAACAACATTAGAGACCAGGAGATTGAGAGGAGATCACATAGAAGTGTTTAAAATATTGAATGGTTATGAAAATATTGATAGAAACATTTTTTTCTCAGTTAAGAAAAATAGAAGGACCAGAGGACATGAAGCTACATTAGTAAAGGAGCAGTGTAGATTAGATATAAGAAAGTTCTCATTCTCACAAAGGACTGTAAATGAATGGAACAGATTATCTCCTGATTGTGTTGGTGCTAGTAGCGTGAATATGTTTAAAAATAAAATCGACACACACCTTAAAAAGGCGGGATACATGTAGATAAAAAGTATTGGACTCTCGATAAGCCAAAAGGCTTCCTTGTCCACCTGCCATCCAGAGTAATTTTCTGGATGGCAATCTTGTTAAATCTTGTTAAATCTACACACTTAGTGATGTCTTCCAAAAAACATAACATATTTGTTAAGCATGACCTCGCTTTTAGAAACCCATGTTGAGATGGGTTTTTAATTTGCAAATCGCTGACATTAAACTCACTTGTCTGTAGTTCTCTGACTTGTTTCTGGAACCTTTTCTAAATAAAGGTATAATGTTTGCCTCTTTCCATTCTAAAGGAACCACTTCCTCTTGTAATGACAAATTGAAAACTGTTACAAGCGGTATGCTAATTTGTTCTACAATATTCAATAGCAGTTTGGGCGGAATCCCATCCACTCCAGGTGATTTATTATCCTTCATAGCCCTTATTTTCTTAGCTACCATTTCCGGAGTTACAATTAACTGTCCTAAATAGTCTGATTCTGCCCCCTTGAACTTAGCTTCTGGTACTGGCAGTGAACTAATATCTTCCCTGGTAAACACTGAACTAAAATACTCATTCAGTATTGCCATTAAGAATCCCTCTGATATTATTTTATATTTCCAGCACTATCTTCTAGAGGACCGACCTTATCCCGAACTCTCTGTTTGCTCGGAACATATGCATACAAATTCTTGCTGTTATGTTTTATATTACAGGCTAATTTTTTTTCATAGCTTCTGTTTGAATTTTTAATTTCAGCTGTAGCTTGGTTAAGTGCTTCTTTATAAATGTTGTAGTCTTCATAATTTCCAGTACGTCTATATGACTTCCACATAATTTGTTTGTACTTTAATTTTTGAAAAATATGGTCATTATATATAACGATGTTTCTAAATTGTATTTATCCAGACAGATCTCAATCTGTTTTCACTTATATAATTGCAATATATTACCGTACAATATATTTACAATTAATAAATTATATATCCATTACATTATATTTGTTTGGATAAATTTCATTTTTGTGGCGAATAAATAGTTACTACAAAAATAAAAATTATTTACAAACAGTGCATTATAGTATAAAATGATTTTGTTTATATTACTTCGTGAAAACATAAACAAAAAAGTGTATAGAAAATCAAAGGTTTGCATGCTGTCAGGATTGAACCGGCGTCGCCCGATTGTAAAATAAATGACAAGTAACCAACGCGCCTACCCAGTGAGCTAGCGGGACCAACGGAAACTCCATGACTGATTTAAGTTGTTATGATAAATTGTACAACTCCGTCATATATCGATATTCTAGTGATATTATACACGTTACTTTATGTAGCTGGATACAATATATGTTTGCTATGTATGTTTATTGGTGTAGATTATTTCCCGTTGGTTGCATTCGATATAATTATTCTGAAAACGAGCCCAAGCTCGGCGAAACCTAGTCGACTTGTAGGCCCATTCACATTCGTTGTTTTGAATAAAATTTGATTCATGTGGAACAGTAACATAACTGCTTGTTCCTCTATGATGACTAGTGTTTGTATTACGTCGGAATATTGCACAATAACTCGTTCTGACGCTCGTTTCGACCCAAAAGCTATACTTGTAAACATGCTCTGAATGCATGGAAAGGGTCGGCCTGATCCGAGTTTGAGTCATAAGTGACGTCACATCTCGGCACCCGAAAAGCGCGCCAAACTATGCATATTCGAAAATGTCCGAATGCACACCATACTCAGAACTCAGAATCAGTTTATTTGACCTATAAATACGACATATACACAATGAATAACATGAGTACTAGATAAGGTCGGGAGACTCCCATTAAGATATACAATATCGCTAGCACAGGAGCCACCCCATAAATATAATCAACATCAAAATTTACATGTCACAAATCAGAATAGCATATGCCTTGTTTTACAGTTGATAATTACTCAGTGTATCAACATACATACATAATACAAGGACTGATTAAATGTACTCTTGTACAAATTGACGTACACATGGATACTTAGGAATACATTTCAATACGTATTACGAATTACATATAAAGCATTTATGAATATGACAACAGGATTCATAATTTAATATAAAAAAGTTTTTTGTGTATGTTGAAAAACCATACAGACTGTGGGTGTAAATTTTATTAATGACAATACTTGGTGTATTGTTAACTGTCTCAACTATGTTATGTCTAATGCATTTTTTGGCAAATTCATGTTTGAATCTGGACATATACAGATTATTTCTTTCACGTGTGCAGTGCTGATGAATATTATAGATGTGTGTGTTTGGAAATACATTGAAGTAGTAGGGTAAAAGATTATTAATTAATTTATAGTAAAATTTTAATTGTTGGATTTTATAAATGTCATCCAACTTTAGCAACTGAAGTCGTTTAAAAATAGGACTTGTGTGAGCATTATATTTACTTAAGGATATTATTCGTATTGGTTTTTTCTGTAATTTGAAAATTCGATGTGCCTGGTGACCCCATAAAAGTAAGCCATAATTAATATGAGGGAGAATAAGAGCATTGTACATAATATATAATGTATTAGGTGGTAAAAAATGTTTAAGTTTATTTAGTATGCCTATTGTTTTGGAGATTTTATTTGCTATTTTGTTTATATGACTCTGCCAGTTTAAATGGTTATTTATTGTGATGCCTAAAAAATTGAAATCGTTTACACATTCGATGTTTGCCCCATCTATTTGTAACACAGGGTATTCTATTTTCTTTTGAGGCATATGAAAAATCATGAATTTAGTCTTGTTGGCATTTAGTGACAATTTATTAGCTTTTAACCAATTACTAATCTTTGTTAGTTCTTTGTTAATATTTTCACTTCGCATTTGGCCTTCTGAATCATTAAATGTTTTTAGTGTACTAGTGAGGGTGGTGTCGTCAGCATATGTTATGAATTTGAAAAGTTCACTAGAAAGTGCTATATAATTTATATATATAATAAATAAGAGCGGCCCTAAAATTGAACCTTGAGGGACACCAGTGTTGATGACTATTTCCTTAGACTTAACATTTTCAATTTCTAAATACTGCTTACGATTTTGTAAATAACTCTTACAAAGGTCCAGAGCCTTGTCATTTATTCCATAGTAATTTAACTTTTGTACCAATATATTGTGATCAATTGTGTCAAATGCTTTTGATAAATCAAGGTATATATTTATTGGAGTAACCGATTTATCAAGTTCTTGTATAATTCTGTCTATGATTTCGAGTGTAGCAAGCTCAGTAGAATGTTTCTTTCTGAACCCATATTGGCTATTATAGTATAACGCTTTAGAATGGAAGTAATCGTGGATTTGATCAAACACAACCCTTTCAAAAAAAATTGAAATCACTGGCAGGATAGAAATAGGACGATAATTGTTAAAGTCAGAAACATCACCTTTTTTGAAAAGGGGTATGACTTTTGCAATTTTTAATTTGTCTGGAAATATACCAGTTATTATTGATTGATTAATAATTAGAGTGACTGCTTTGCTGATATCATATTTTAGTAATTGTGTTGAAATACCGTCTTTTTCACAAGTTGATTTTGGAGGTAAACGATTAATTATATTAACAGTAGTTTCCATGTCAATCGGATTAAATCTGAAGGTGTGAGATATCGGGTTTTTCAGGTAATCTTTGTATGATTTACTTCCACTAGCAGTTGTTTTAGAGGCTAGAGTAGGACCAGCATTAGTAAAAAACGTGTTAAATTTGTTTGCAATAATGCATTTGTCACTAATCATTTCCCCATCGACCTTGAACAAATCTGGAAATTGGTCTTTCTTTTAACTTTTCTGAATAATTTCTTTAATTAAACACCACATCTTTTTAACACTATGCTTATGCTTTTCAAAACTGGATTACTAATGCATTTGCTTAGCTAATCTAATATTACTCTTAAGAATTTTATTATAAGTATGTAAGTCAGTTTTAAGTTCATGATAATGCTCAGTATTTACTTGAGTCGTTTTCATTCTCGAATACAATTTGTTTCTAAATTTTATCGACACAATAATGCCATTGGTAATCCAAGGAGTTTTCTTATGTTTATACTTGTTACATTTAATTATTTTAATAGGTATAAATTTATCCATAGCTGCAGTAACAATTTCATCGAGGATATTGTAGTTTTCATTTGGATCCGCATGAATATCTGTGTTAAGTTTATTATAAATATTTGAGTTTATTATTTCAATTTTAAATTTATTGAGCGAGTCAGGACTTTGTTGTTTTATTCATATAAACCTTGGTATTGCACTAGTGGTTTCAACATAATCCAGACTTAGAAAGTGATCAGAAATATTGCTCACTACAATACCAGCTGAGGATTTGAAGAATCCTTTTGACAAATTGCATAAAAAATTATCAATGAGTGTTCCATGATATTCTGAAAGTCGTGTTGGCATAGTAATTTTAGGGAAGAAACCATGTGAAACGATTGTGTCAAAATAGTCACATATTATGGGTTTTTCGTTAATTTTAAGCAAGTCAATATTGTAATCTCCTGCAATTACTATTTCACTTTTAGATTTTTGTAAATCAACTAAATTTGATGCAAACTCTTTTGTAAATATACGGTAGTTTTCGATAATATCTCTTAGTGGTCTATATATATTTCCAAGAATTTTTTTTTTCTTCATGGCACAACATGTTATTTCAATAAACTGACCTTCCCAAGTGTCTGTATTTGCACTGATATTTACAGATTTGTAATTCTATTTGTTGCCGAGGTAGATTGCCAAGCCGGCATGTGCACTACAGATTTTGCCTTGGCATATTAATGTATATCCATCTATTTGAAATAAAGAAGTGTCAGCCTCTTCATCGAGCCATGTTTCCTGTAAACATAGAGCATTGATCTCACAGCTACTACTTCTGAATGATTCAAGCTTTATTTTAATTTCGTCAATTTTTGCATTTAAACTCTGACAGTTTAGGCTTAGCACGATAAATTTGCTTTGTTTGTTCGTTAAATGGTTTATTAAATTATCATCGTCGAAGTATGGTGAATGTTGAAATGGTTCAACATCCCCATCTTCATTCATTTCATCCGTTTTTAATATGTGATAGAATTTTTCTCTAGACCACCAAATTGCGCTAAGAAAGAATTGTTATCAATCATATTGGAAAATTGAATAAACAATAGTGCTTTGTGTTTACAGGACACATCATATAAACATAGACTAGACGTTGTGAAAGAGCTGCACAAGCTACACCCTGAGCATAATACAAATACATTTTATAAAAGAGAATATTACGAATATTCCGCATGCATATATAACACAATGTACTTATTGCATCAGCGCAAGAAGAGTAAAAGTAAATTACAGCATATGTACTGCCACAACATGAACGCAGAGTGAGAATAAGCAAATAAGTATATCGAACAAAACACAACATGATTATTAAGCAACAAAACATAACATGATTATTAAGTAGACACTAATGTTTGAGGAAATACTATACATAGTGCACTGTCCCCCCCAAAAAAAAAGTAAAATATCTAACACTAAACGTAGTGAAAAGAAAATGTATAAACATTTATATAACATAAAATGTGGAATTTCTAATTCATTGAATTTTTTTGGCTTGGTGGACGTGGAAATAGATAGCAGGATGTAATATAACATGAATTCGAGCAATAGATGTTTTTATTCCCTTTAAATAGATGCAGCCTGTCCCACTGTCAACATATTGCAGCAAGTTCTCTGAGAAAACTGCTGCCCCCTTTCCACTTAGATGGAGGCCGTCTCTCATGTAGATATCTTCCCTCCCAACAAAGTATCCCCATAAATCTACGTATCCCACCCCCTCTTCATCACACATCTGCTCAACTAGTGCGTTGATCGCCATCCTCTTGCAGTTTCTTGCAGATCGCCGCCCTGCTTTCAATGCGGGGAAATTCAACTTTGGCAAAAAGGGTCGTGACTACTGACATAACTGACAGATATTCCAAGAAGACAGCGGTAGTTCTTTTGATACCAAACAAAATGGCGTACCATGAACGAACGTGGTGTGTTTCATCGATTCAAATTTTTATTGTCATTTCACATTTGATGGGCCTACTAAGTTAGTGCAAAAATCGTGACTTAGTGGAGAGTAACTGCTAAAACGACCTTTATTGTGAAGTAGATATGTCAATTTATCAGTGACAGAAATTGAACGAAACAAAAAAGTAATACAAATTATGTTTTATGCATTTAACACTGCTGTGTCTGTCATTAATAGGATTACAAGTTACACTGGAGATTAATATTAATTTTCAAGTAGCCACGTGTCTTATTATTTAAGTGCTATATATTTGAACATGCACTATGATATTTTTTTTGACATTTTTATTCCGATTCCCGCCACTGCTTTCTGGACAATTCTTCCCGTAAAACATGTAATAAAAAAGACAGGCGTAACATAGTCTGTACATAAGTTTTAGAGTATCCGGTTTTGGTACTTATATGTCATGCATGAAAATTTATCATATAAGGTTGTGTATTATTATGCATACATATTATGCGAATGAATGCCAGCATTTGCAGATATCGCTGGTAGGTGTCAGCACCCACTCATGACAATTGACCAACACATATATCTGTATCGTTAAAAGTGCAAAAATACTATAAGTTAGAAATGTGCAATATTTAGCGAGTAGTTTATATTGTTTATATAGTATTCACGTTTAAAACTATAATTACTGTTGAAATAATTACTGTTGTGGTTTATTGCCTTCTCCTATGTATTTTAATAATTATCAAACAATGTCGAATGTTATCGAACCATCCCAGTCATTGATACTATATTCGGATATTTTTGTAATAATGTTATTGATCTGATGTTGGCTCCTGCTTTTTTTAGTTGAAAGTACTAGGCACGAAGTAACACTTTTCAACATAATACACATGACTTCTTATCTATTGTCCATTCCTATCAGTTATTACAAGTGTAGAAAACGTCACGTCATTATAATTGTATAACCCATGTTAAGTAGAGGACTACAATCATTTCTGTCTAAAGTATATGAGTACACCTGTATACACATATGTAAATACGATGTTGATTTCTTTTAAGACATACCGGTATTCACGCTGCTAACACCCACACGATCAGCGGATAATGTATTCCATTCAATTATATAGGGAAAGCATACTTTCTGATTGATATCTACACTGTTCGTTCACTAACGTTCTACGGTCTGCCTACGTTGTAGACTGTACGCAGGCTGGCTTGAAGTACTTCGCTGGCCCGCGGGCGTGCGTCAGCTGGATCTACCGGGAGAACGGCATGTTCGGCTTTTACCGCGGCCTCCGAACCATGGCCGTGCGCGACATCCCCACCTTCGGCCTCTACATGGTCGTGTACGAGTACCTGTGCGACCGTCTTCCTCGCGGGGTCGGCACCACCATGATCGTCGGCGGCGTGGCTGGGATCGCCGCCTGGGCCGCTTGCTTCCCTTTCGATGTCGTCAAGAGTCGACTCCAGGCGGATGTGACGCACTCCAAGTACACGAGCATGTTGAATTGTGCCGTCAAGATGTACCACGAGGGCGGGATGAAGATCTTTTTCACCGGCCTCGGAGTGACGTGTCTCAGGGCGTTCCCCGTCAACGCTGTCACCCTTCTCTTCTACTCCAACACGTTGAAGTTTCTGGAGACCATGGACGCGTCGGCGTTATGAGAAACACTGTAGGTGCATTTACGTAGCCATTCCTAGGAAATGTTTTACTCCTGCAGCGTTTATACTGTGAATCCCGGTTGCTTGGACGTTTACGCCAATTCGGAGGTATATGTTATAGGAAATCGTTTGTTATACTAATTCATGTATATCAACAGTGTTTGAAAATGACGACAGTGAAGAATACGTTGTCGCATTAGTAACGGCTCTGTTCGGTTAATCATATTTGACAACGTTCAATTTATAAAATACAATTACATTTACTGCTCATTCGGAACACTTTGTTACCAAGGATCATATGATGCTGTATGCAGACGTTGTTATGTTGAAGCGAAGAACAACGGTTTCTCCTAATACAAAGGTACAACGGGTTAAAATAACGCTTAGCTTGTTTTGAAACCGGATGTTTTGTTTACTACTTCAACAAGCTGCGGGTCGTATCTTCCAAATCGCGAACGTTGTTACGGTCTTACTAAACACTATTTGACGGGCAATATACTTTCAACATAGTTTTTATAATCTTAAGAGCATTATATTAAATAATAAATGAAAAAACTAGGAACAAACTTCCCCCTTTTAAATATGTCATTGTGATATATCTTGCCATGTATATGTTCTGTTTTAAACATAACCACAGTGCCCGATAATGTGACGCAGTATCTGCGGATAAATAACCCGATAATGTGATGCAGAATCTGCGGATAAATAACCCGATAATGTGACGCAGTATCTGCGGATAAATAACCCGATGAAGCCTAGGGAAGGTTGCGACCCTGAATCAATAGTGAGGACGATTTTTGTTATATATTGTGCAATTTTCGTAGTTTGAATTGTCAACGTCAACTTCGATATGCTTAATTTTGTGGCACTTCCTGACGATTATTCTGATTAATATGGTAGAGTTCTGGAGATGAAAACATACTGAGGATGATTTTTGTGTGATTTTATTTGCAATTTTTATTTTTAAACATGTTGAATTTCTAAATGCTGGCGAAACAGTTGGAGCGTTTTTGTGTGTGATTTATTTGTTAAATTATTTTAAATTGTCACAATTCAAAAACGTCAATAACCACCTTTTAAATCATATCATTATATTTATGAAATTTAATTGTGTGCTGTTAGCTACGTTGAAACATTTTAACTTTGTGTGTGATATTCTTATAACAAAATCATAACTTGTTGTAAGTTTGCACGGTGATCCCAACTTCTTTTTTTGAAATCTTATGTGGACCAAATACATAAAGTGGTGTAGTTTCAGCCAAATCTGAGTGTTACAATTAACAGGATCGATTGTTTTTATGCATGTCCATTTTACGTGTATATTCTGGGCACGATTGCAACCATTTGAGTTTCGTTTCTACGCACAAATAGTAGGCCTACACAGTATTGATGCATAATTTGTTGATACACCCCGCTGTAGCTCAATGTACAAACCAGTGTTTTATCTATAGAGAATATATCGTTGTGTGCTAGAGAGCGGATTGTATGTAAACTCAATGATTGGTCAGCTTTGAAGTTGACTGTTAAAACGAAGAAACAAAACTACGTCTGTGATTCGGTTGTTCATTTACATGTTTATAGAATGTATAATTTATGTAGTCAGAACGACCACTTTTAACGAAACCAATTGTATTATAGAGTAAGTAATTTTGGAAGCAATATTTACATGTTCTGTCTGTAAAAGAGTCCGTGCACCTGGTTGTTTTACCGTGTGGGCAATGCGAAGCAGTCTTGTTTCTGGTGTAGTTAATGTTTTACACATTCCTTTATCCCGCCACCGAGGGTGCATGGTACAGATACATGGTAAATGGCAATAAGTACGGGGCAAAGGGTAACTGATACACGGTACGGGGCACAGAGTACACATGATTTATTTGCCAGCGACGTTCGCATCAACTGTGTTCGTTGTTGTAAGCACAATTCTTCTTTTGACAATACTATGTTGTTATGATGACATATGTTTATTAAGGTGTATGACGATGCCAGCATTTGCATAGCCGTGTTGAGGATGTATGCATTTTCATGTGTTCTCACCAAATAAACATTATTTATATGGCGTGTAAATGTATTATATGCTAATTTCGGGTTTTGTAATATAAGCATAAAACGTAAATTATTTATGTACATCTTTCTATGGTGTATGTCTGTGGAAGTTAAAAGACAATCACTTGATATGTTTTGTGCTATGTGGCGCAAAGGTATCAGAAAACTGTTTAATCTACCAGTTTGCACGCATTGTAATATGGTGCCAGTTTTAGCAGACTGTTTACCGATTCAAATTATGAATCGAATGGTATGATTTATGCAGAGTTGCTTGAAATGCAGTACTCCAGTTTGAAAATGCTCTCTCATCTAGCCCTTCAATGTAGTGGATCATATATGTCTAAAAGTTTTAACTATGTCATGTCCAAATTCAAAGTTGATGCAATGACATTCTTTAGAATGAAGTCTAATCAGTTTTATGGTATGATTCAAGACCACTACCAGGAGGGGCAAGTCAACGAACTAGTGTGTAGAGTCTCATTTGCAAAAGCACTTCTTTTTTAGCCATTGATTAGCTGCGCTCATTGCTTACTGTTTTATTTGCACAGTAACTTGTATACATTGATTTAATCGAAGTATACAATTTTTAGTAAGAATAAATGTATTATAATTATAAGTCATGAAATTAAGGTACAAATAGGAAGCATGCGGTACTGTTTATGAGATTAAGTTAACATCACATGCATATCGTGGCGACCACTGACCACACGTAGGTTGTACTAATGATTGTGATATTTGGTTTATGAAACAGTGAAATATATGGTTGTGTACTCGTGATCATGGTTAGAATATTATATATCAAATAAAGTTGTAAAACCATGTGGTATTTTGTGTCGTGCTGTTGCTTGAGTTATTTCGTTTAATTTGGCTAACCAAATATTTCAATTGTATTACTGGTTGCTACTGACCGCCTTATGAGTAGTTGTCTTCGTATTAAATGAGTAGGCATTGGTTAGGCTATTCCAATCTATTATATGATGCTAAATGCTTAAAGGAGACATGTGTGCTTAGTCGGTTCGATGACGTGTAGCTTGTAGTCGCGACGTTAACGGCATCAAACACCTGTTGCAAGACTAAAGCAGTTAATATATTGACTACGCTTACATAGTCCATATTTATGTAGTTATGTCAAGCCAAATACGATAGTATGTTTATACGTATACGTCTGTATAGATAACTGGCAACGTGTCATACGGACACATCATGTCCCCTGCCCTGTCGATGACGCCACATCTGACTCATCACTGATTCTCTTGTTAAGGTTTCGTCATAGGGCCTAAACAAATATTGTCAACACGGCATTTTCTACCAGCGGACGTCTTTGTGTCTGGTGAAAGTCTGCACGATGTTAAACTGTAAGCGTAAGATCGGTGCACACTAGCAATCGTCTCATCATTTCGCCTCTTTTATGACACCATATACAGCGGCTTGTAAAGTGCCAACAAGGAATGAGAAACCCTCAACATAATCGTCCTTAATGTCAGTGGGCCTATGTATGTGTACGCGTCTATCATACGATGACACATCTAGCTTGCGAACTGTTTAAAGTAATGGATCGGGTCCATAGAATGTTTCAATTTTATACCTACCCAACAACAAAAGACAATTTTTAACATTTGACCTATGACGTTACCTGTTACAACTTCATTTCATCAAGACGTATCCACCTATTATCACCAAACTGTGACACAAACGCTGTGATGTCACGACACCGTAAGTGGCGCCCTCACCCGCTGATCGTTCCCGGAAGTTCTTCCGATGAAAGTGATGTCTCCTGGCGTTAGATATATTGCTAACTGCGGTCGGGTGGAAGGGCGGGTGTTGACGGCCTACACGGTGCACCCCTCGTGCATCGATAGGGAAGTAACTGCCTCTTTTCCCGCCCTCTCCATCTTTATGCACGGTATAACTTGACGCGATGTTGACGTCTTTTCGCTTATCCTTGCGTCGTTCCTTCTTCCGTCTAATCTCGCGACTTTGCGTGACTCTCGTCAGCGTCGATTGCCTCGTCACTTCAGGCGACAGCACCCTCGCCAGGCGTCTGCCGCCGCACGATGTCCGCCAGGGGGCGAACCGCTTTAGTTCGCCGATCGGCCGCGGGGAGCGCATCCACTCGATCAGCTGATTGACGCTGATGACGTAGACATCGTTAAGTTTCAGGATCGACTCTAGGAACTGTAACATCCCCGCCAGACGGCTCCGCGGTCGCAGCCAGACTGCGTGCATGTTGACGCCGAGAGGCGCCCTGTTGCCGCGGTAGAAGCGCTCGAAGTTGCGTTGTAGGTAGGAAAACGCCCGACTCTGGTCGCTGACGGACACGGGACAGCCATCGACCATGGCGCATGGGCTGCCGTCCGGTCCGACCCAGCGGTTCAGCGGAACCGCCCACAAGCCTGGGAACTGATCGCTCGGACAGTTCTCGTTGGTGCATGACCTGGGCAGATACGGTCATCCGGTTATGTCAACAATTTTTTAGGGTAAAGGGCGTCGATCTATATAATTATTTACGTGTTTCCGCTCGCTATTCATAAGCCATAGTACTGTAAAGAATATATGAAAGGAACAATTAAAAAATGCCCGTTCTGGGTTGGAATGTGCTATACACCAATGGCAATAGTGAACTGACAAGGCACAACGGATATCGACGTCTAAGGAAAAACATGTTCCTAACAAGTATGGAACGTTCGCGGAAGACCCTATTATTATTACTTTTGTGCCATGGTGGCAGCCTCTTGGCTCGGGCAGCAGTTTCCAGGCTAGACGAAAACAACTATTGTTATCAGGGTTCCACTATTAAAATAAATCGCACAATTTGTTTGTGTGAGTTCGATGGATGTTGTCACATTTAAAAGTAAATTCGCAAACATCGTTGCAACCCGCTCTACGATGTAGGATAGCACATGCCAAAATAACGATATTTAAACTCCAAGAGGAGAAGAACAGTAGGCCTGAACGTTCGCCGAGATACGATGTATTATCATTATAGCATATATAGACGTCAGTTGGTTACTTAGTTTTGTTTGGTCAGCGGCAAAAGAGTCAGAACAAGACGGGGAATACATTATTATGGACGGACATCAAAGCATGGGTAGGCAACACGTATATATCTACACGAAAACTATGAAGTGAGAGCAACAAAAACCAAAGAGGAGAGGCGACCCATGGTAGCCGACCAGACATGAGATGGCCCCACATCATGCCCATGATGATAGACGTTACCTCCTCGGTGGTGTGTAATCGAGTGTAAAAGGCCACACGCCACCGTCAAGGTCGGGACCTGTCATAAAGGTAGCGTCGTACACGAAGCCCACGTCCGCCATCATCTGCGCAGAAATGATAAATGCGTTCTTCAATAGAGTATTCTCCAGTCTGTAGACGTTGTCGCGTGTATTAAGCCCCGCTCAGACTATTGACTTCTACAACAATCGCCGACAACTACAACTTTCCAGTTGTCAGTGTGAGCGCTCTTAGTTGTTGGGAACAACTTCTACAACAATCGCCGACATCTACAACTTTCCAGTTGTCAGTGTCAGAGCTCTTAGTTGTCGGGTACAACTTCTACAACAGGTGTTGTACCAAATTCGAAAAATAAATTTGCTCCAACTTTTGTCCATAGTCTGAGCGCTAACCACAACTCAGCGTCACGCACAGTTGGCCGTGTGAGCGCACAATTGTTGGGTACAACTTCTACAACAATATGTAATGCGTATTGACTCGGCCAACCAACCAATGCAATCGCCATCCGACACGGCAGAATGGGAATGAGCAAAAGAAGAGGACGTAATTGAAATGTGGCGGGCGTCCCCCATACTATATGCAACGTCAGCAAAGTCCTACACAAACAGGGGAATATTAAAATGAATAAGTCTGCGGTTGTTTCGCAGATAGCAACACATTTTAACACACCCAGTAAACTATTTTAATCGAATCAAAGTTACTACAACATTCAGACGCAGCGGCAGTGTAGCATTTACGATTATTCCAAGTACACTATTCAATAAGGAAACATTATGTGCCGTGAGAGACGTAGAGTGGGTTCAGATGTATTCCTGATTCACAAACACAATCACAGGGTTCTATTTTAAAAACGCGTTGTTCAGCCTTTTGCTGGTTAACATGTAGTCGATGCCTAGGCCTATTTCTACTAGTATATAAGTGTATTAACATAGGCTAGGGCTAGGCTTGGCTAGGGTGTCTACTAGCTAGGTCCGATCGTTTTGAAAACAATATTCCATAGGATATGTGCCATGAGAGCCCTCGAGGGATTCAATTGTATTTCTGGTTCATAGTGTTATATTTTCAAAATCGTTCATTCAGTAATTTCCGTATTAACATTTCAAAAGTTTGTTGTCAAACATTGAGTTCGTTATGTTTTCCGTGCTAATAACACTCATCGATTACTATAAGCTCGAGTGGCCGAGTGGTCATGACTTATGTTACTGTACTCAGTGGTTGCTGCCATTTTGATCGTGGGTTGGAATCCTACAGAGAAGTTCTTTTGTAATGTTTTATTTATTCGACTTAAAAAATGTTTATGATATGACTAAACAAATTCCGCTATTCATAAATTATGGAATATTTTCGTTGCAAATTAAATAATACAATTTATAAATTGGCTAAAAGAAATTGAAAGAAAAGAAGAATCTATGTAAAAAAATTGCAACAATGTGTCACCAAATTGCAACATTTTAAGTATTTAATATATTTTATTAAATATTACAAAAAAATCCAAAGGGTGGAAATTTATTTTATCGATTGAAGGCAAACGTGGATAGGAGAAGTTGCTTTAGTGAAATATTTACGGTTATATTGAACGACGCCATTGCATACCACATGTACCGATAATAGGCCCTATTTACGGTAAGCCTTCCATTATACATTACAATCAAGATACAATTACAAGATAACACACAGACACAAACACACACGCTACAGCCTACTGTCTCAGTGTCTTTTGCAAGTTTGTCTCTGCCGTCCGCATGCATGCTGCCTCATCACGTGTCGTCAGTAGGCCTAAACTCGTCTATTTTAGTGACATCTAAATCCTATAGGAACGACATGAGTTTGCACCTGTGGTGTACGCAGTTTACGCCAGGATCGTAATGTCATGCTGGCAAGTCGCCGACTGGTTAGTCCACAGTGTGAGCGCACCGGGAATCGGCGAAAATACAACGTTAAACGTTGCGTTGGCCAACTCATTTGTAGAAGTCAGTAGTCTGAGCAGGGCATTATTAATACTAAAATGGCGACAGCTGTCTAGCTGTGTCTTCGGCTGTGTTATGTATTAAGGTAACAGCTAGATACACTCGCTGTTTTCAGTATTTTGAAGTACCGTGTGAGTGTGTGTGTGCGTGTGTGTGAGTGTGTGTGTGAGTGTGTGTGTGTGTGCGTGCGTGCGTGCGTGCGTGCGTACGTGCGGTTAGGTGTGCGTGAATGAGCGCGCGCTAACATGTGTGTGCACGCGCGCGTATACATATGTATGAGTTTGCACGCGCCCGTACGTGCGTTCGTATGAAGTGTTTCTCTATTTCCTTGCTACGGGATGTCAAAGAACGACCGAGACGTAAAGAACAACGGTATCACTTGTTCCCACCTTGAACTGTTGGTTGCCCGCCACCTCAAGGAAAGGCACACGCAGTCCGCGCACCTCGCCAGGGGGTACTGCAGCAGCTCGAGTCAGGTGATGCCGCTGTCCGTTCAACTCCCTCTTGAGGTCGCTGTAGGTGGCGTTTCTCCACCACGTCTGTGGCATGCGGTGAGTGACACTGTGATGACACGAACACACGAAACGTACACGCTGATCATGTCACGTAATATTAAATCAATACGACAACGTAGACACTGTCGCTGCTAAATCCTCGGAAACCTGAACTCCCGGGCGTATCAAAATGAAAGGAGTGGGGAGGTGCTGCTGCACAATTTGAAAATTATGGCTGGTGCCTCACACTGCTCTCCGACATAACTGAAGACTTATTGAAAATGTCCGGAAATCAACCACGAGATGACGCAACTTTAGCTCGGAGGTTGCAACCAGGCTGTCCCTCACCAAAGACATCTTAAACAATCACAAAATATTGGGGGAGCCCCGACTCTATAAATATTGGGGATTTCAGCACCCAAGCCCCCCGTTCTGACGCCTATATAGGTTGTCTACGTTTATAGAACTGTACACATTTGCCACTAGTTGTTGTAACCACGAATCGCATGTTACCTGTGACTGGCGATCTCGTGTCCAGCGAGGTAGAGCCGCTTGACCAAGCTGTAGTCTGTCCACTGGTGCGACACGAAGAAAGTAGCGCTGACCGGACAACCGTTCGGGTTGGTGCGATTGGGCGGAAACAACTTCTACAACACGACGGAGTGTGAATGCATTCATATGTGAACACATTTACTCTTATTTGATACAGGCTCTACTGTTCAACGTTTGTGGACCTATACAGATGCGCACTCTGTTACATAGAGCCTACGACAGTGTAAGCGCGCGCGTGCGCGCGCGCGCGTGTATGTGTGTGTTTGCGCACACGTGCGTGCATGAATGTTTGCACGCGTGTGCGTGTATGTGTGCGGGTACGCGCGCTTGAGTGCATGCGTGTGTGTATGTGCGTGCGTGCGGTGTGCGTACGTACATCTGTTTTTATGTATATACGTCAGACCTGGGTTCAATTCACTTTTATCAATTTCAATTCAATTCCAATTAATATGTATCTACCAAGGATCAATTCCAATTAAATTCCAACTCAACGTACAAACAAAAAGGATCAATTCAAATTTAATTCATTTTTATTCAATTCCAATTCAATACTAACTCAAATCGGCAACATTAGCAAACAGTAGCCCTTTAAGATGTTTAATTAAGCATAAGCCAGGAAGTCCATAATAAAATGCCTGCTTTGATCTCAGAATGTGGAAGGATTCGAAGACTTTGGATTATTAGGGAAGCCTACGAGACCAGCAAACCATTCATTAGTCTTCATGGTCAGAGGGCTCCTTGGTGGATGGAAGCAACCGATCGGATATTTCCTTTCGACGGATGCCAGTCCAGCAGACAAGCTTGAAATGCTACTCGAGGAGTGTGTGCACAAAGTGAAGATTGTAGGACTTAATCCCAAAGTTATAGTGTGTGACCAAGGTAACGTTGCCCTGTACACGCGACTGGGAGTTACTCGCGAGGCGCCGTACTTTGTCCATGGAGACGAAAACATTTATGCCATGCATGACCACCACATCTACTAAAAAACACCCGATCTAATCTAGAAAAGTACGCATCAGGATGGCACATAAATTGACAATAAGTCACTTCGAGTTGAACAGCTTCTCAAAGATGAGAGTTAACAAGGCAGCACAGGTGTTGAGCCAATCGGTGGCGGCAGGTATTTACACATACGCATCGCTTGGAAAGCTTCCAGGGGAAGCTGTGTATACAGCAGAGTTTGTCGAAACAGTCGACTCACTGTTTGATGCATTCAACAACAGAACATTCGAAGACACAAAAACGTTGAGAAGACCCCTTTCAAATACCTCTGGACATATGTCATTCTTTAACAGTTGCATACCTCTGTTTGAACATCTTAAAGTGGTAAGTGCAAGAAATATCCTTTTCATTAAAGGATGGCTTCTTGCCATTGCATGCCTAACTCAACTGTGGGCTCACCTGAAGGAGACCACTGACACAAAGTTTCTATACACCTCTCGTGTCAATCAGAACATTGTAGAGAATTTGTTTTATTCAATTCGTCGCAAAGGTGGATTCAGAGACAACCCTTCGGCGAAGGAGTTTCGTTGTGCACTCAGAATGGTAATGTTCGCACAACTCATCAAACCATCTGATGAGGCCAACTGCTCACCAGACTCGGACAAGTTTGTGCTGACGCTGCAATCTCTGACAAACAAGAAGCAATTGCATGCGCGGCAACATAGTGAACATATGCAACCTACTAGAATGTATGTGCCAGATCTTACCTTCAACCTCCCTCAACAAAACACGTTTGCGTATATCGCTGGATACCTCTGCTGCAGATTTTTGAGGGAACACGAACTGCTCTCGATTTGTCATACCTGCAGAGCAATACTGTTGACCGACAATGCTGTTGTACAAGACCCTGTTCAATTGTTCACCCATTTCAAGGCATTTTATACTTCAAAGTCTGACTTCGATTCATTGATGGTTCCGTCTCAGAAGTTTCTAGACTTCTGCACGCAAAGTGAGAATGTGTTCTGCACAGAATTCGATAACATCGGCATGACGAGAAACAACATATGCCACCTTCTGAAGGAAGCAATGCACGGTCTGGCTGCTTTCAAGGAACTTCCTGTATGCAGCGAGCGCGTTAAGTTGCAGATTGTTGCTGTTTTCGTGAATGTTCGAATACAGTATGCACTGAAGTTCAGGAACATGGAACTGAAGGAACGCACACAAAAAAGGATGTGCAGGAAAGTGATAATTATTTCACACAAATGAGCCAACTTAACATTTTGGCAGCAACATGATGTTGACCACATCTGCTACATTCTGAAGAGATGCGTCTTGTGGAAACACGTACGGACCATCATGTACGCAGCGAGCCAGTGGACTCCTATTACCTCCAGGATTTACATTCGATGAGTGCCGATCTTGTCACCTTCCCTACATGTCTCATGAATCGTTCTACCTCAGCGTTCGCCTGTGGCCACAGTGGATTAATCAGTTGGTATTTAAAATTCATGTGTTTCGCGAACGAAGGTATGACACTGTTGGTGCTTGTATACTGGATGTGATGTTGCGTGAAGACTCTTCCAACATGACCACGTGATAACCTTGATTGAGGTCGAGTTTAGAAATCACATCTTATCGCGTGTCTACAGCCTAGACTTGCAGTGTGTTGTCGAGCAGCCACTCGCGGGTCGCCAGGTCCAGCGCTGTGATGTCTCACCAGTTGGGGCATCGTACATAGTGCAGTGGTTGATAATGTGGTCTGCTGATTGTTGGTCCGCACCACATTCGCATGTAGTTCTCGATTTAACTGTTATAGCCACACATTGACAATTTAGCCAGTTGATAAAAAATGTCTACTATATTTCTTCTGTCGTTTCAGTCTGCTCAGCCGGGGCTGAGGTTGTATCATTGTTTTGCCCATATGAATGCACGCGCAGGCACGCACACACATAATAAAGGCGCGCACATGCTCACATGCAATATTTTAAAGGCGCGCGCACACCCACCACCACCCCACACACACAATAATATACAGACTCGTGGCACTATTTGAGTGTTTCTCTATTTAAATTTCACGCGTTGTCAATTTAGCTAGTTTATAAAAGATACTCTGATTTATGCCCTTCTGAAATGTTAAGCACGGGTTTGACACTGTTGTCAGTGTTTTAGTATATCCTGTCATATGTTAACAATTTACTATTGACAGCCAAGGCGCGGATTCCAAAATGTCAGACGGCTAATCTGCTGTGTTGAACGTGGGACAGTTGAACATCAAAGGATATAGTAATTAACTCAGCCCGACTCGGCCGTGTTGCCAATACAGTTTGTTTTAAAAATGGATGTTCTGTTTTCTATTTGAATAAGTTCCCGTGGTGAACCATTCAAATTGCGACCGTTGCTATGGGCTTACTAAGCACAATTTGGTGGGCAGTATACCGTCAACATAGTTAGGCGCAGGCGCAGGCGCAGGCGCAGGCGCAGGCGCAGGCGCAGGCGCAGGCGCAGGCGCAGGCGCAGGCGCAGGCGCAGGCGCAGGCGCAGGCGCAGGCGCAGGCGCAGGCGCAGGCGCAGGCGCAGGCGCAGGCGCAGGCGCAGGCGCAGGCGCAGGCGCACGTAATATAGGCACGCACACGTTCGCATACATTTTTTTAAGAACAGTAAAAACCGCCCAAAGAAATTGGGGTTTGAGATTTTGTAGCCACAAGCCTATATATTATTTTTTAAATCACCCAAATCGTACCTATTTATTCAATCACCACGTTTCATCAGAATAATCACCAAGCTGTGATGCATCATATAAAATGAAAACTATTATTAAAGTAATCGTTGAAGTTTTTTACCTATCACAATTCAAGATAATGAAATTTGCAAACAAATCACGTAGAAACGTTGCAATTATTTATTTAGCCATCTGAACTCCGTCATATTTCATCAGAATAATCATCAGGCTATATAACATCTAGACCTGCACTTCTTATATAATTAAAATATTCCGGTTATCGTTGAAAATGTTGAGCAATGGTAATGCAAAGATCTACATTTTCTGCGCGCGTATGGTCTGGCTTGGCGCACTTCCGGAATGGCGGACGAACTGCATACGTACTTTTCTCGAACAATGTAAATAGCGCGCGCTGGACCGTTTATACGGTGTTTGCCCAGTACGTCGCGGTTTGCCTACGTCACAACCGAATTTTTGCGCGTGACCTCCGTCAAACTTTGCCACGCCAACAATGTTGGTAACGGTTATATACGTGAATTACATTACTATTGCTGCACGACATCTCATAAATCAAACATTCCCACATACAGTTGTCACTTTAAAAGCTTTGCCTTATGTTTTACCACAAAGAAACATGTTTTGTGACTAGAATTTCAACAAAACATATGACAGAATGTCCGAACCCACCACGGGTTTTCTGATGGCTTCAAATGCATTTTGTTGATCAATTCAATTTCAATTCAATTAAGAATTGATGTATCAGTACGTCGCGGTCTGCCTACGTCACAACCGACTCACCTCGGGTTTTCTGATGGCTTGACGTGATGGATATGTTAATTGAACCGGGGGTCTAATATACGTACGTACGTACGTAAATTTAACAAAAAGAAGAACGTACGTACGTGGGAAAGTTTGATTTATGAGATGTCGTGCAGCAATAGTAATGCAATTCACGTATATATATAACCGCAAGAAATCGGTTGTGACGTAGGCAAACCGTGACGTACTGGGTACATCAATTCTTAATTGAATTGATCAACAAAATGCATGAATTTGAATTGAATTGAAAAATGAATTAATTTAATGAAACGTACGAGAGCCATTCTACAGTAAAGCGTATTTTTCTGCCGATAAATTTAACAAAATGGTTTTTGCTTAATTTATCCAAAACATTATTATTATGGTGGACAACGGTATCAACCCCAATGACCAACAGTCAGCAGCGATCGATCTTAACAAACGTAGCCAACATGTGCGTGAAAACACCTACCATCGCCGCATGTCTGAATCATTATGAGACTAGACTTATTACTAATATGACAGAAATTTCATATTTTAAAATGACATGGCCAAACTAATGTTAATTTTCGATTACATAGATATCAGCTTGCGAAAATTAAAGTACCAATGTGATAGTATAAGGTTATAATCATAAGTATACAGACACAACATATCAGAATCTTATTTGTCCAATGATCTGCATATTTGATTTGATATAGTTATGCACAGTAGTTGGTAAACACCTCTGATCAAGAAACACTTATCGAAAGAAGCCATTATAAAAATTAAGTACAAACAAATGATGTGGAAGTCATATAGACGTACTGGAAATGATGAAGACTGCAACATTTATAAAGAAGCGCTAAACCAAGCTACAGCTGAAATTAGAAATTCAAAGAAAAGCTATGAACAAAAATTAGCTTGTAATATAAAACATGACGGCAAGAGTTTTTATGCGTATGTTCGAAACAAACAGAAAATTCAGGATAAGGTCGGTCCTAGCTCTAGAAGATAATGCTGGAAATATAATATTAGAGGGATTCTTATTGGCAGAAGCCATGATTGAGTATTTTAGTTCGGTATTTCCCAGAGAAGATATTAGTTCACTGCCAGTACCAGAGGCTAAGTTCAGGGGGGCAGAATCAGACTATCCAGGACAGTTAATTGTAACCCCGGAAATGGTAGCTATGAAAATAAGGGCTATGAAGGATAATAAATCACCTGGAGTGGATGGGATTCCGCCCAAACTGCTATTGAATATTGTAGAACAAATTAGCTTGCAACAGTTTTCAATTTGTCATTAGAAGAGGAAGTGGTTCCTTTAAAATGGAAAGAAGCAAACATTATACCGTTATTTAAAAAAAGTTCAAGAAACAAGTCAGAGAACTATAAACCAGTGAGTTTAACATCAATGATTTGCAAATTATTAGAAAGACCAACTAAAGATCACATGGTGGATTTTCTTGTTAAACATAACTTGATAAACCCATCTCAACATGGTTTTCTAAAAGCGAGGTCATGCATAACAAATATGTTATGTCTTTGGAAGATATCACTAGGTGGGTAGACGAGGTATCACCAGTAGATATCATCTACTTAGATTTTCAAAAAGCTGTCGACAAAGTGCCACAGCAAAGATTACTGCTTAATTAAACTAAAGGCCCATGGCATAGGAAATGGCTGATTGATAGAAGACAACGGGTAGTTGTTGATGGGGAGGCTTCAAACTGGAAATCAGTTTTGAGTGGGGTACCACAGTGATCAGTACTGGGACATATATTATTCTAAATATATATCATCTATTTGGACGATGATATAACAAGCAAGGTGTTGAAATTTGCGGATGATACAAAGGTGTTTAGAAGGATTAAAAGTGATGGAGATAGACAGCATTTATAAGATGATCTTGACAGATTGATCAAATGGTCTGAAAAGTGGCAAATGTTGTTCAATTTTGGAAAGTGTAAATGCCTCCACACAGGACATGGGAACGACAATGTACAATATACAATGGGGGCACTGTACTAAGTACTACTGTAAAAGAAAAGGACTTTGGGTTAACCAGTAGTGCTGATATGAAGGTTTCAGAGCAGTGCAGAATGCAGCTTCAAAGGGAAATCAAATCCTTGAATTAATTAGGCGGAATATAGCGTATAAGAAAAAAGAACTAATAATACCACTTTATACAAAACAATAGTTAGGCCTCATTTACAATATTGTATACAAGCGTGAAGGCCATACCGGAAGAAGGACATAGATATGCTAGAAAGAGTACAGAGGAGAGCGACTAAAATTATACCAACACTGAGGATAAGAATACGTTTATTTTCTCAACAGCATTTAAACAAATACAAATGGTGTAAATATATGCACACACACACACACACACACACACACACACACACACACACACACACACACACACACACACACACACACACACACACACACACACACACACACACACACACACACACACACACACACATATATACTAGCATATGTAACAATATCGAAATGCGAAAAATACAATACAACTGAAGAAATGTAATCAGCAAAATATACATTTTGCAAAAAACGAAAGAAATCGTTGTGGGATGGGAGACTCCTACTGTGATCAAAACAGATCGCTATCGTAAGAGCCACCCAGAAAAAATATTCATATATATTCTTAATGTATCTAATCCTAAGTGTGTTTATAACAAGAAGATGATTATGTCAAACATTATAAAAGTTCTAATAGTCTTTCTCTTATATAGTGTGCATGGTAGTTGTTTTATTGATGCAGTGTGCTTTCTAATGTGTTGTGTGTGTGTGTTGTGTATGCATGTGCACATGTAGTCATGCAAGCGACTATACAAGTTTAGTAGATGTATTTGTATTAACTGTATTACTCATTTATACTACATTAATTTAGTTGGCATATGTAACATTGTAGTATATTGCACATGACGTTGTATTTTTGTAGCATATGGTGTTTGTCTTTCACTAAATCAGGGATATTATTTATAACAAGAGGTGAGGTAAGTTATATTTAAGACTTTTTTTGTTGCAAATTCATGATTAGTTCTGAAGGTGTGTAGTTCAGTTGCTCTCCGAGTGTCATATTTGTGTGTGCTGGCATTTGGAATTATCTGCCAATTTAATATGTAAACTGGTAAATTTTGATGTCTATATTTGTAATAAAATTGTAGTTCTTGTAATTTTAGCAAGTCTTCTACTTTTAATATATTGAGTATTTTAAAAAGTGGTTATGTATGTAAATTGTATTTGCTTAGTGTGATAATTCGCATTGCTTTCTTTTGATTTTTTTAAATCTGTTTCCTTGGTATCCCCATGTTATAATACAATCATTAATATGAGATAGTAGCAGTGCATTATAGAAAATAATTTTTATTTCTAAAGGTAGAACATGTTTCAATCTGTTCAATATTCCTATAATTTGGGAACATTTGTTTCAGTGTGTTTTTTCCAATTTAAGTTAGTATCTATAGAGTTAAACCTAAGAAGTTAAATTCTTCTACTCTCTCGATGTTTATATTATCGATTTTTTGAAATAAGCTCTGTATATATTTGCTATGCATTTGGAAGGTCATATATTTAGATTTACTTTTATTTAGTGACAATTTATTACTACAAATTATTAAGCCACTCAATTATTTTGAGGAGTTCTTCATTTATTACAGAGTCTATACTTCGATAACTTGCTTTATCACTAAACGTGTCAATTGTGCTAAATAAAGGGGTATCATTAACATATACAGTGTATTATAAAGTTAAACATTTGGCTTGCTGGTGAAAAATCATGAAGGATCTTAGTTACGAAAAACGCCTAAAAGAATGTGGTTTAACAACACCAGAGACCAGGAGATTGAGAGGAGATCAGATAGAAGTGTTTAAAATATTGAATGTTTATGAAAATATTGATAGAAATATTTTTTCTCAGTTACGAAAGATAGGAACTTAGGAAGACTAGAAGACTGAAGTTACATTAGTAAAGGAGCAGTGTAGATGAGATATAAGAAAGTTCTAGTTTTCAGTACTGTACTGTAGATGAATGGAACAAATTATCTGCTGATTGTGTGGGTGCTAGTAGCGTGAATATGTTTAAAAATAAAATCGACACATACCTCAGAAGGGCGGGATACATGTAAATAAAAGTGTTGGACTCTCGATAAGCCAAAGGCTTCCTTGTCCACCTGCCATCTAGAGTTAATTCTCTGTGTGGCAATCTTGTTAAATGTTGATCAACAATTGGGTTCATGAAATCATTACGTAGGTCAGTTACTCGTCAATATAAGTACAAATCATTTGTTATATCACTACATGAAAACAATAATTTTAACTTGTGTTATGGCTAAGACAAAACAATATGGCTGATACATTACTGTTATAGCTAAGACAAACAATTTTATTATTACTGTTATGAATTATTCATATTTACGTAATACTACATGGCATATTCGGGTATACAATTGTTAAACATTATTGCTGTTGAACATTTGTTGCCGCCTCGCCGCTTTTTCGTTCATTACTGGGGGAGGGGACTGAAAATCGTGTCTGCCCTCTAATTGCATCCCACTTTCACGGTCGCCAAAACCTTAATCCTTTCGTAAAACCTTGATTTGCACCCGCCCTTGACGCTCGCCGAAAAAACAAACATTCACGTTCACATTTATGAGTTGGGGGGCAGAACCATATGTCTCCCCCAGCGAAATTGCAGGGGGAGTTGCCCCCTGCTCCCGTTCCATGGACACAAAATGTTTCATTCAGTGGAAGTAGTTTATTATATTATGCGTATTTACACTATGGTGACATTATATCAACGTACAGCAATCGAATAACGAAATTTGATTGAATACCTAAATCGAATATTTACTTCACATATGTACACACACACACACACCGCACACCGCACACAGCACACCGCACACCGCACACGTACACACTAACACACGCACACACACTCACGCACACACACACACACACACACACACACACACACACACACACACACACACACACACACACACACACACACACACACACACACACACACACGCACACACGCACACAAATTATATATGTAACATGATGTAGCTTTTTAAACTCAATAATTGTTGGCTTGCAAAAAGTTATACAATCTACGTGTTTGTTTTATCAGTAGTCTTAGCCATAACTTCATAAGGCAAATTGTGTTATTCGTTATGACTAAGACATTACGGCTCAGACAGTTTTTTTTACTGTTTGTCCTCTGGAATCTATAAGTTTAACTCGTTTGAAATATGTTTTATTGACATACCATGTTGGTATATATACGCAAAGCCACACATATTATGTATGGCAGATTATTAAATAGCTACATAACATTTTACACGTTATGGCTTAGACAGGTAGAAGAATGCGCGGCGAATTTCAGTCAAATAAGCACTCTTTTGATAAAGAAAAATCACAAGCCATGCTAGCAAAAACGTGATTTGCCAAAAAATGCTACTGCTACAACAATTATGGTTTGGAACCGTTTCAACAAGTTCACGCTGTGGCATTTTTTGTGGGATGTTACGGTTGAGACAAAATATCCAGGGGACAGACTTTCAAAGTCTGCATTAAAATAAATATTTACATTTCCTTAGACAAGTTAGGTCAAATATGATTGCTAAATAAATGCATTTAGTGTGCATAAATACATCGATGCCTTTGTTATACAAATATTATGTTATATCGGTGGTTAATGTCCAAATATATTAGAAGGGACACGTTATGGTCAAGACATTCCAGCATATCAGATTGAAAAAAATATGTAAATTATTTACTTAATGCAGTGGTAGTGATTGCCAAATACTGGGGGTACATAGCAAACATATAAAAGGCAGTCGTTTTATTGTGTAGAGTTATTCTTGGAAATTGAAAGCTGGGGACAAGAAAATACAAGTTACCGTAGAATGACTCACGTACATACGTACATACATTTGTATGTATGTATGTATGTATGTATGTACGTACATACGTACGTACGTACGTACGTACGTACGTACGTGTGTATGTATGTATGTATGCATGCATGCATGCATGGATGCATGCATGCATGCATGTATGTATATAGATATGCATGTATGCATGTAAGTACATGCATGCACACACGCACGCTCGCATGTACGCACGCGTGCACACACCTACGTATTCATGTATGCATGCATGTTATGGATAACATAGCTACTGTGAAACCTTGCAAAAATATTTTAATAAGTTTCTCCTACCTCGTAGTAGCCGAACACTTCTGCGTTGACAGCATCGTCAAACGTGAAGGTGACGATCTGCGGCAGGCGGTCTCCACCCAGACGGCCCGGGGCTGTGTCACTGGCGCACAAACACGCCGGCAGTCTGCACACGTCGACACTGCATCGGGCCGCCTCTCGTCTTGGCGGTTTCGTGTCATCGAGTCGCGCGGACAACTCCAGCGAAGTCACCGTTGTTAACAGCAACAGCAGAAATGTGGCAACCAAAGGGCGAGTCGAACGGATGTACATTCCTAGCATTCCTGGCGCCATCTTAAAATACGTGACTTTCCTAAAACATTTGGTCCAGTTAATGCCCAGTGGGTCCATAGAAACCTTAGTATCTATGTTTAGAACAACTCGTTGTCTTGCTTGGAAATGTGTATATTATGTTCAATAAAACACCAACAATAGCAATTATGACTCTTGTAGTTTAGTTGTCTGTAACAGAAGAAGTTATTGATCACCTTGTAAGATGTAAATGTGTAGCCATATGCAGTAATACTCATTATTAAGGTCAGTATGCTTATTGTGTGTGTACGTGTGTGTGTGTGTGTGTGTGTTGAGAATACGTTAATATCATATTCGGATCTTGTTCGGTGTTACATAGTCGCCCGTTAGGCCTTTGGATGAGGTTGAGCCTGTATTATGTAGGCCTAGTATTTAGCTTAGAAATCCGGTAAGAATTCAGGCACTGGATAAATGGCCGCATGCACTCATTTTACAACACAACTCTTAGTCTTACGAAAGGTACTATAACATGTTCACTGCACAGGTAATACCGACATTTCACTACACAGTCTCAGTTTAACCTATCCACATCGCGCCTTTCTACGTAGCAGGCCCCTACAGAAACTATAATGGAGATCGAACGTACAGTACTCACTCACCACACGTCGTCACTCGCGGCAGTGTCAGAAGTCGATACGACATCATGGTAACAGGTGTCGTGCCCAAGTCGCTATGTCGCCACCGGTGACAGGTGTCCTGCTGATGTCACTTGACGTCGCCGTTAGCAGTGGTGACATATTGCTAATAGACGCATTAGGACAATTTGTGTAACCGTGAAACAACTATTGTGGTAATCATCGATGGTCGGCTAAATGTAACGAATGTATGTGCCACTGTATATTATGTACGTTGGTCCATCGCGCCACCGCAGTGGCCTCTCGCAATAAGGACTCCTTGTGCAAGGAGACCATCCTCTTAACTGCCTTAACAGGAAACATTTTGAAATCCCCGTTCTGGCCTGCACCGTTTTATGTACCCATCGATATAAGGAACGTTGCATATAATGAGCACTTTGACGAAGTCCCAACGTGTTTCTTATGACGAGAGTCTACTGTGGCGAGTATTGTGACTCAAAGGAGTGTGGATATGGGGGCTGTGGGGCGTGCAAACTGTGTATGTGTGTGAGTGGGTTGTGTGAGTGTGGTACGTGGATGTGTGTTTGCTTCTGTACATAATAAGTGGTCTCTGAACCGTCTGGTATAATCAACTAATATAACAACCTATAAAACGACGACAAAACGACAGTTTCACAAATATATTTCACATACTCAAATACTATCATACATTTATACACTTACATACATAACCTGGTGTGTTAAAAATACACTTACTTATGAGTAATCTTAAGTCTTGGCACACGACATACATTCAAACTGATTCTAACTAACTGATTACACACACAACACGTAACCAAACTATTATCTGATCATGTCGTATCAATACATTCTTGAATGACTATTTACAACAGGATGATTAAAAAAACGACTTGACAAAACAAAAATCCGATTTTGCTGGCGATTTTTTCAAGTATTAAATATGTACATATGATGAATTCTTTTCAATGTCTATAGTGATATGTCACTGACATATTAACATAAACAGTGTCAACGTCTAATTGATCCACACTAACACGACATCTGCAAGTGACCTGCAGAAAATGTCATATTCGCCAGCACACATTAAAATACTATTCCTAAAATGCACAGCCAACAGCTGCATGCTACAGGGAACTTTTAAAACACAAATAGCATTGGGACAACCAATCGACATGTTCAGATACACCAATGAACTGTTTCAGAACTCTCGACAGTAACCAAATCAACACTTACTCAAATCCAGTTTCATTAATCAAAACAATACAAAAATACTTGATTACAGAATCTGTCCTGTAATGCACATTCGTGCGAAAGAGCTGCATCGCTTCGCTGGTTAGTCCTTATTTACAATACTGGATCTAGTGAGTAAGTAGCAGAGAAGTCTTGATGACCTGTAGTCTCTTGGATATAGTGTCTAACACAGCCACTTGACATAACCAGTGCCCAGGCAGAGTGAATCACAACAATGACTGACGTCACACCGCAACAATGACGCCACCGTCACACCACAACAATGATGTCACATCCCCGTAGTCTTAGGTCACATTTAATGTTCATCTTGTTGGCGACAACAATCACAGTCTGTCCACCACTTGTCACGTGTCCTTGACTTGGTCAACAACTTGCGTTGTGACATTGTTGAATCATGAGCTGCTTCTGGGCAACAGCTGCCCAATGAGTGACACGTCACTTCACTTGACGAACGCCTCGGGAGGTATGCTGCCCTTACTCTGCAAAACAAAATGATAACTTAACGTGTGTGTGTGTGTGTGTGTGTGTGTGTGTGTGTGTGTGTGTGTGTGTGTGTGTGTGTCTGTACATGAGTGTGTGGGTGTGTGTGTGTGTCTGTATGTGTGTGTTCATGCGGTGTGTGCATGCATGTGGCGTGAGTGACATGACAAACAAAAATACCGAAAATGGCTTTCAGCAACAAAAGCATAACTAAGGGTGATATTAAGGTTTCATTTATTCATCGAAGGCCTCTGCCCAAGGAGGATCTGGATATTCTGGCACATCCGACACAATTCACACATGTAAAGTGCCACTGCATGCTGACTGTAACTACATTGACAAAGGGGCCACCTAGTGTTTCCGGTGAAAGCACAACTTCACTCTACAACTGCGCTATCACTCACCCGGAGGTCTGCAAACACCTGAGCTGCCTTCTCAAAGTTCCAGTCATTCTGGAGGAGACACCTGCAAGAAACACGGGTCATTAATACCCCAGCTTAACTATCACTAACCAACCGCGTTATACATGTATACACTGACAGTGTATAGACACATACATTTATTTACTAAATGTATATACACAAGCATTTATTTAAGTTACAATATATTTTGATGGTTTTGGAAAATAGTGTTTCATAACTATTTTATTTCGAAAAGTACTATTTTAATAAGTTCTTATCAATGTCTCCCAGACACAACATATTCAATCACCACTAAAAGAGTAACATTCTTCTTCTTCATACTGCAGAATTATTTGAGGATCTTATGTGATCTAAGTCTTATTATACATTTATGTGTACCAGCAAAAGTGCTCATCTTCCGGCTGGCATGACATACACACAGAGGACGGTGTTGCAGGATTTTCATAAAATTTCATTACCTTTTTTTGGTATAAATCTTAACTGTGTAAATTTGAAGTCTCCCTCCATTAATACAAGTTTTGTAAGATGTCCTCAACTCATCAGTGGTCGTTGCTCATCAATTCCAGAAAATACTTGTAACGTTATAAACAATCAATTTATGTGTCTTTGAAATTTATGCCCATCTTAAAATGATGACAATTTTGAAAAAGTACAAGTGTTACATTTCCTCTGAAAGGTCTTAGATTTATCCCTGAAAGTTTGGCATCCAAGATGCAAACCGTCTTGGATAAAACCATTAATATATCCCTGCACACATACGTATGATAGCTTGTATTCAGATGATAAATAAACTCACATCTTTGTCCAGTCATCGTTCATGCCGGACTGGAGAGAGAACTCTCGCAACATCGCCTCCTTCTGAGCATCTGTTGTTGCGGCAGCCACTGCTCCTACCGTTGCCCCTGGCAAACTGGTGCTGCCACCTGGTGTGGGATTAGATGTGGTAGTTGTGGTCTTGAAAGCATCCTGAAATGACAAAAACATAAAATCAAACCACTACCATAGTGATATAAGGCACTACTGGCTGAGATCAATTTACTTTTGAACTCCAATTCACTTTCAAAACCAAGAAGTGATCTAATTTTTTTAGGACGTCAAAGCTCTTCAAAAGAATGAGTCTGACAAGGTGTCCATCACACCCACCTCTTGCTGTTTTGCTGTCGGGTTGGTGACAAACAACTCCTCGTTGATGATGGCAACACTACAACAAAAACAGCAACATCAATCATGTTATTCCACGAATAGACATCAACTCTACAAACAATACTGTTATTGTAATGATCAAGCGACTGCAGACAGAAATCCAGTCTCAATGTGTATTTCATTAATTATATGCATGGCGTTACTGTTTGTTTCCTGACACAACATAATGGATGGTTTCGGCCAGTGGTGTTGTCTCCTTTTCATGGTTTCGGTGGTAACTTACACTTGGTAACTGTTCAAGGAGTTACAGTATTTATAACAAGGTCAACAAAAAATGCACTTTTGAAAAAAATACCTTTGAAGTACAGGAACCTAATACTGTTTATAGTAAGTAAATCTTTACTTTCACTACTGTACATGTAGAAGCAAACTTCGATAATGCTTTTATCATGAAAAGTTGCAACCGATGACAAAGGATGTAAAAATTACGACTGTGAAAAATAATTGTTTATCCTAACTGCTGATGTCGAGTATTGGGTCAATTTAATTAATCGTTTGTACCATATGAAGGAATGTACGCAAAGATTATGCAAGTCAGAACAATTGTTCAAAACATGCACAGCATTAAAAAAAATTAATAACTACACATTACTCTTCATATGGAGTAACATTTCGTATGAACACTTTGTGAAAGCGGCCCCAGGTACAGGTTGTGACAGAGAATGTGAGTAGCAGTGAGCCTTCAGTAATAATAGTAATCTTTATTGTTACATATAATATTCAGTACAGAAACATAGCAGGCAACATAGTTATATCAATACATTACGGAACAACTGGAATGAAGCAAAACAAATTGTTTATATTCCTTATTCACGTCCGTAATTGTATATAAATAACAACCTATGCAAATGAACACATATAATCATGACATACTAACTAATTATTTAATAGTGCATTAAACCATACAACAAATATGTGATGCACATGCGTTATTAATAAAGTGTCATTAAATAAATTGATAATAAAGCTATATTAAAGGTGCGTCATAGCATAACTTTTATGCAAATGTAGACTAATTACGCAAAAGTAGAAGTTTGAACACTTACCCACTACCTTGGGGGATGGCAATAAAGAGGCGACTGAATGCCCGCAGAATTCCTTTGCCCGACTTGCCACCAACTTTATACAACAAACAACAATGACTTATTAACAGTCAAAATATAATCATGCATTTTATAAAAACCTTTGGCACGATAACATGCGGTATTTGTTATATATAAACACACAACATTTAAACACTATGAAAACAATTAATCTACAATAAACCTGGCTGGTAATGTACAAAAATCCCACTGACATAAGATATATTCACAATTATGTTATATTTTAATAAATATTTTCAATATATGATGCTAACTTATATATTAAACAATGACCTATTTTTTGATAAGGAATGTATTATTATGTTAGGTTGCAAGAAAATTTGATGCTGCATCACCAGAGAATACAGAAAGTTTCCCACCTTCTTCATATAAGCCGTGCACTGTGAAGTTCAACATAGTCGCCTTGAAAAATGAAAGACACCTTCATTAATATGCTGTACAGTGTAAACACCACTGAACTGCAATTATTCTCATTAATCATAACATTTATGTGGCATGTTGCAACAGTTCAGACTTTAAAGTACATTTTCTCAGTATGGAGTTATGAGCATCATTTTAAAGGCAACAATTCCTGTTTTACAAGGATACCAGTGTCATCTATATATACTCACGATCGTAAAATTTGGGGCAGGTCAAAATTCGTGGCACTAAAATCTTATGTTCTAACGCTCTTGGCCTATTTTAATACACTGTGTGGTCTCGCATTGATTCACGTGACACGCGAATAATTTACACAGTGTAGATAGGACCCACGATTTTTGACGCAGGTGTCTTCAATGAGATTTGGATTATGCCGGTATATTCCTGTGAGTACTTCACTCAAAACAACTTTTGTAACAGTTTATGTGCAGAAATTGGAAGGAGTATGTGTTAGAGATTTAGCACATAAATATCTTACAGAAGAATTTGATCTGGTTTTAGTAAAAATGACAAAATACAATTGGACCCACGATTATTACCCACACCAGCATAAGTCAATTTGTTGCAATTGACCCACCTGAAGAATATAAGATAGACAACATCAAAGTTTTGGGACTTTCACCCTTTTGTTTGGTTTTCTGGTTTTGTGAAATGTACCGTACAGTCTGAACCGTTGTGGCCTGTCAAATATTGTTGATAATCATGACCATTTTGACTCTCTCAATTCTCCACTGAATCGTCACAGAGGCTGTCACAACCTTCAGTTATCGTCTGGGTTATAACAGTCTGTCATGTTGTACAGTATACTGTCATGTTGTACAGTATACTGTCATGTTGTACAGTATACTGTCATGTTGTACAGTATACTGTCATGTTGTACAGTATACTGTCAATAAGCTGTAACACGACTAGACACATTTCACGTCAACTGTCGAAGAAGGATTTCAAAATTACACGGTCGGTACTAATATTCAACAGACATTGAAAAAATAACATAACAGCAGAAGAGAGGATGAGCACAGAAGTACAAAGAAGATGGAAATGGATCGGGCACGTGCTGAGGAAGAATGAAAACTACTACTGTCTGACAGCAGACATAGACACCGGAAGGAACAAGAAAAGGGATGGACAACTTGGAGCGAAGCAAGACACATAGTCATTGACAGGGCGAGATGGCGGAGTCGCACAGCAGCCTTATGGCTCGAAGAGGATAGGTAAGGTAAGGTAAGGTAAGGTAAGGTAAGGTAAGGTAAGGTAAGGTAAGGTAAGGTAAGGTAAGGTAAGCTGTAACAAACCAGGATTCAGTCAAGTTACGAAGTAATTATGAAGTTGAATGATACAAATTTATATAAGTACGGGTACATCCATCTGAGTGCCTAGTTTGTAGTTCTAAAATGACCTACCGATGCAAGGTTTACGTCAATGACATAAGACGCTGGGTCATGACGTGTTACTGGGAGTTCCGACAGTAATGACATGACACTTGCCCTGCCACAATGCAGGTTCTTCTGTCGACGCACTGGAGCATGCAAACAATTTATGTTTGGCATATGATATGATATGCATGTATATACATATGTATGGCGATCTTGCAAAAATTTAGCAAAATGGGATATCAGTCTTGGTAAAAGAAACTTAGAATCAAATTTAAAATCGTGACTAGTGTTTTGGGATTTCCACCAAATTACTAATTAGTTATCGTAACATAAAGATTACATGTGTTAACAAAATGTTATACATATTAATGGTCTGACTGGCACATGGCAATGGAATAATTGCAACAGAAATGTAAACAAATCATAACCCGTAAACACAATATTTTAACCATGCTAATTCACAATTGTTTACAGTTTTTGCAAAATTACTTATGTGTGAAAACACTATCATTACTCATACAAGTTAAATGTTATAGATATGCTTAGAGACCATCCAATGTAAGTGTGAGTGTGGACACACTGAAGGATTCACCAGGGAAGGTGTTCACAATAGGAAACACACACAAGACTTGACATGAAGTGTATTTAATATAAGTCTTGACAGTGGGGTGTAATTAACCCAAGACTTGACAGTGGGAGATACTTAACACAAGACTAGACAGTGGGGTGTACTTAACACAAGACTTGACAGTGGGGTGTACTTAACACAAGACTAGACAGTGGGGTGTACTTAACACAAAACTTGACAGTGGGGTGTACTTACACAAGGCTTGACAGTGGGGAGTAGTTAACAAGACTTGACAGTGGGGAATATTTAACAAGACTTGACAGTGGGGTGTACTTAACACAAGACTTGACAGTGGGGTGTACTTAACACAAGACTTATCACTTATCATACCTGTGTCTTGGAGTTTCTTGAGATTGCGAGACTCTCGGTGATAGGCAGAGAAGTCGCTCTGACTGCAACACATGAATAACTTGTAATGTCCGGGACTATGGACATATCATAAACATTACATCAATTGTTTTGTACTTATCCCTGACGATAGATCATTTAACTTTTGCAGATTTGCAGTAAAGTGAGAATAGCACCAATGTTGCATTATTAATCAGCAATGGCTACAGTAAACCAGATCGTAGATATTCCCTACTTAAACACACATCTCTAACTGATGGCTTGATCTGTGTACCAAGCACTGGAAGACTGGATGACTTCAGGATTAACAACCTAATGGAGTATATTCAAAGACAGCCGCCAAGTGAACAAAGTTTGAGTTGAATGAAACTGCTTTACTTACTCTCTGGACGCGCCTCTGTTGAACATGTACGTCATAGAGAAGGTCACCTGGAACAAAGACGTCATGTCATAGCGTTATCTAGAGACCCTTCTACACATCTTTTGGATAGGCCGAGTTAATTTTTGATACGGTAGAAATGTTAGGAGCAAAAAACCTTTATATATACTACTTACTCTGTTATTTATTTGTGTCCATTATGCTTTCAAAACATGTGTCACACCTGCGTACGCATGCATCCTCGCAAGCCAGGGCTGTTTGCCAGGCAAAACTAGCCCTGCCAGATCTCCTATGTGAAGTGTGGAAGTTAGCCGAGTCGAACCAGTAATTAACTTCGCCAGTCGCGACTGCGTCACCCGTGAGAACAGCACAAATACCCGCCCAATTTGAAGATGGTTAAATGACTTCTGGGAATCCCAATAATATAATGACCCGTTCGCCCATCAGCACGAGCAGCTGAGCGGTATTGTGTATTCGAATAATTGCTTCTACTTCTTAAACATTGCATGTAGCACAAGCCACGGTTGGTTGAAATTAGATTTATTATGACCACCTGACCTGCCGCCAACCACTGATACAGTGAGCGATTTTATAGGCTCAGCTTAAATTCAGTTTCGCAAAGCGATCAACCAGGGGGTACTGTTGGCTGGCTCAGATATAAAGCTGCATCAGTGACTCCTGGCACGCGAGGATGTATGCATGTATTATTGCATATTTATATATCTGTGGGTATTTATGAATGTTTGGGTTGGATTGTATATGTGCGCATGCGAAAGTGCATATTTTTATACTGGTAAAAATGTAATCTTGCATAAAGACATGCATCACGCTTACTATAAAAAAGTTCTATTTACTGCCACAATTATACATTACAACTCCTAAAGATACGATATATATTCCTCATTTATGTATTTATGCAAGCAACAACACAGAGTCCAATATAGTGATGAAAAAAGGCCAAATGAATGACGTTTATTTATTAACGTGATAAGAGAGAAATGTGGGCTCGACATCCCAAGGCCAGGCCTGTGACTGAGCCCATGCTAGTCTCCTGTACCTCAGGTTGACCGAGCCCACATTTCGGCACATAAAACAAGCAGTATTGTGGTATACATGATATCATATATCAAACAATGTCATTACTGCTAAAATCACCATAGACCTACTGCACAGTATAATACTAGCCAAGCACACCAGTCAACCACACCAAATCTAAAACAAACACTACCCGCTGACGCATTACACTATATATAACTGAGGCTAAACCTTAAAAGTGGGGACGATTATGCCTGTCCTACCTAACTAAAATCATCAGTGGAAGAGAAGCGAGCTGTCTCCGCATCAAAACCCCGTGAACACATTGTCCACCTGAACTAAGAAAATGGGGAAAGCATTGAGATATGCTGACGACCCCTCTTCCACTAATGATGCACATGTGTTATTAATGCTAAACTCTACAGAAGTGGGCGGGATGGGAGGGACGCAAAACTCTCGACCGAATAGTTTGCTCTCTCGAACCAAAGTGGCCGACTTCTAGCGTGCGCTACAACTGCTCGCTACTACTATGCGCTGATTGGTCCTTTGCGCCCACGGCTAAGTTGAATTAGCATATAATTAGAATAATCCACTGGGCCAATCATCACTTGTCTGCATTGTTGCCCGCACAAAAATACGTATGCCGCATCGTGCCGGTGCAGCATACTCTCATTTATGCAAGCAACAACACAGAGTCCAATATAGTGATGAAAAAAGGCCAAATGAATGACGTTTATTTATTAACGTGATAAGAGAGAAATGTGGGCTCGACATCCCAAGGCCAGGCCTGTGACTGAGCCCATGCTAGTCTCCTGTACCTCAGGTTGACCGAGCCCACATTTCGGCACATAAAACAAGCAGTATTGTGGTATACATGATATCATATATCAAACAATGTCATTACTGCTAAAATCACCATAGACCTACTGCACAGTATAATACTAGCCAAGCACACCAGTCAACCACACCAAATCTAAAACCAACACTACCCGCTGACGCATTACACTATATATAACTGAGGCTAAACCTTAAAAGTGGGGACGATTATGCCACCGGTCACCTCAACCTGTGACCACCCCACGAATATAAAACTGTAAAAGGACGACAACGCAAACGCTCTCATTCAAGCAATCCTAATGTATTTCTTAAACGCATCCGATGTCCATCTACCTGCCGCCCTGATCTGTGCATCTGATTCGCCTCTCAGAGCCGCAGCAGTGGCTGCCCCGATGCGGAAGCTGTGCCCCTTAAAGGCGCTAGTGTCATAACCACAGAAAACCAGCAGCTTCTTTAGGGACCCATCAAATTCCCTACGCAACATGGGGGAGCCATCGGGGTGCGCAAAGAGCAAACCTGGAAGTGCACCTCTAGCCTGCTGAAATTCCCGGAGGAAAGCAGCCGGATGGATAGCTGACCCATGTATGCATTCGCCTCTGACCTGGAGAGATTGCGGACCCTGCCGAGCGCTGTGTTTAAAGCGCCGGAAGGAAAGCATAATCAACTCTCCTGACAGTAAAACGTCGCCCACATGCAAACATCCGTGCACCATATTCCGGGCCCGAGGCACCATTTCCCCAATGCGCAGATACGCTTTGAAGGCAAGTACCATCATTGCCCGGAGCATGAGACACTTGTAATGCGATGAAAACACCGTGGGTAACACCTGTATCAAGCGTGCAAGCACTGGTAGGGTGACAGGCAGACGGACATCAGACACTGACCCGAGATTACGTGCACCTGCTAACAACTTAGCTACCAGGAAACAATTGGATGGGTCGGCAAAACCATTAATCTTATGGAAATAAGCGATAGCTGACACGGTTGAAACAATGGATGCCGGAGCAGAGCCAGTAGCATGGAGGTGGGCAATAAATAGCAACATCATAGGTATAGAAACAGGCATACAAGTTGTGAGAAACAATGACTCATGGAATGCAACCAACTTTTTCCATGCACGCTCATAATGTAGTCGAGAAGATGGTGCCAATGAGGCCTCCATCAACCTGCTGAAAGACTGTCTAAGCCGGCTGGGGACACACTGCGGGGCACTTCCACTGGGTTGGCATTCGCCCATGGCGCCAGTGCGTGGAACTCTTCCACCTGTGAACGAGATAGTTTATCAGCCAGCGTGTTAAAACGGCCTGGGATATGTCGTGCTGTAAAGTTGATATTAAACCGCAGACATGCCAATACCAGGGGACGGACTAGGGCCATGATGTGGGGTTCCCGCGATGTCTGGTTATTAATCACAGGTACCAGGGCCTCGTTATCCGTAAAGAAGCATACGCTTTTATTCCCCCAAACATTACCCCACACATGTACTGCTGCTACTATAGGATACAACTCCAAAACCGTGACATTGAATGAACGCCACTCCACCGGCCAGAGACCACAAAACCATTCTGCCCCATACAGTGCCCCGTATCCTACTGCCCCCGCTGCATCAGTGTATAGTCGGAGATAGTCACCTGTCAGAAATTTCTCACCCAGAAAGAAGGCCTTGCCATTAAAATGCTGGAGAAATTCCAACCATACTCCTAGGTCAAGTTTAGTTTGTCTGTTTAAACGAATGTGATAGTGCGGTTTAAGCCTACCCATGGTTTGGTCGATTAAACGCCTGAGAAATGGCCGGCCAGGGACTACGACGGCCGAAGCAAATGAAAGCACCCCGATTAACTGTTGCAATTCCTTAAGTGTGACCTTCTGCTTAGACTGAAAACTCAAAAGTAATGCCCTAGCTTTTTCAAGCTTATCATCTGGAAGTCTAGCATGCATTTGGACGGTATCCAGGATGATACCCAGAAAAGGGAGTGCGGTGGATGGGCCCACCGTTTTTCCCGGAGCAAGTGGTATCCCAATCTGTTCACACATTGCGATAAAAGCCTTAAGGTCATCATTGCACTTCTCAAATGAGGGTGCCAGCAGGAGAAAATCATCGATTACATGTATCACTTCAGTTACCTGTAATTTAACCTTGGCAGCCCATTCTAACGCTGTACTAAAACGCTCGCACTCGAACAACCCATAGGAAGCACTGCATCCATGAAAAACTGGCCCCTCCACTTAAAACCCAGTAACGGTCTGTCTGCTGGTGAAATTGGAATTATCCGAAAAGCTGATTCAATGTCGACCTTAGCCATGTAAACAAGCCCTGCTGAACGCTTAATAAAATCAATGGCATCATAAATCGTTGCATATTGGACAGAAGAGAATTCTTTAGGAATAAAGTCATTGACTGAAGATCCTTCCGGGTAAGATAGATGATGTATCATGCGAAATTCACCTGGTGTTTTCTTAGGGACAACGCCCAGAGGCGATATTCTATAATTAACATCAAATGGTGGAACAGCATATGGACCAAGTATTCTGCCTAATCCTAACTCCTTTGCCAATTTACTGTCAATAATCCCCGGAAATTCATCAGCAGACTTGAGGTTACGGATGTCTACACCGCGCAGAGGTGGCAGGCCAACACAACCTATGGAAAAACCAGATGTGAAACCATGTAAGAGGTAATTGAGTGAGGTAATATCATAACCATGCAAAATGTGCTGGAGTGCTGCTGGGGAAACTGGTGTGGATATGTTACTTTCTAAACCAAGAGGGGGACGGGCCACCAGGGGGGCTAGAGGACGGTGGGCCGCTGGGGCGGGGACGCTTACCCTGGGCCTTAAAGCATCGGACGAAGGGATGGGAGCCACCGCAGAAGTTACACTTGTGGACGTATCTACATGTGTCCCGGTTGCACAGCTCCCCCCTGTTGTAGGCAAAGCATGGACTGGTAGTCTGCGGCCTGGCCCTGCCCTTGCCCTGAAAGGGGGACCCAGCAGCCGACCTGCGACCAGACTGCGACGCCTTTAGCCACAGCTCCCAGCTGATAACATCCCAGGACCACCCCCACCGATACCGCAAAGCCCGAAAGGCCTCGTCATATGCTCGCCAGTTGCCCCCATCCTCTGCTAGACCCCGGATGACCTCGATGTACTTAAGCATCTTTACTGCTGCATGCAAATTCGTTGGCTGCAGGAGGTAAACTGACATGTACAGTTGAAAGGCCTGCCCCCACTGCTCGAAAGACAAAACTGTGCTTTTTGGTTTTGTCGGGGACACGCAGAAAGTTGGGGTACTAACCCCGCGATGGATAGAGAGGGCATAGTCTTGTTGCTGGGTCAGGGTGGGTGTGAGAAGGAGGGACAGGTCGATAAACTCGCCTGCCCAGATCTTCGCGCGTAAGGCATCGGGAATTTGGGAATCCAGGGGGAGGGCGGTTGAAGTACAAGAGGAAATGAGATTCTGCGTGTCCTCCGACAGTGACCCTACGACACCAGTACCTGGGCAGACCGCCTCTGCATTGACCCATGGGATGTCAGGTCCCACCGGGTGCGGCTGAAATGCAGGGCCCGGCTCCGCCCCCACAGGTTGAAGCGGGACAGGGTGTCCCCAGTCCACCACCGGAGGTGCTGCCACGTCAGCAGCAACCATCTGTGCAGCGCTGCCTAGCGCAGCTGGGGCCGACAACGCTGCAGGGGGAGGACGCAAGGCCTGGACCATGGCGTGTATCTCCCCCAACAGACGTTCGGTCGACGCAACCCGATTTTCGATGTTGGTTTCCCATGTGCTCCGCGCATCGGACACGACCGTCTGCAGGCCAGGTGCATCATCAAAATGCTGCTGGATGGCGCACTGGGGAGGCGGTCGTCCCATCGACACCGGAGGCAGATATGAGACAGTGGCGGCTTCGAGAGGCGCTGTGCTGACCGGGGGGCGAGACGGTCTCGACGTAGCCCCGGACGGCCGACTCGGCAGTGGCGCGACACTTTGTGGTTGATTTGAATCAACAGCCCGAGTGCGTGAATGGGTCTGTCGTGTGGTCGCCTCGCTCCGTGGTGGGCGCCCGCGTCCCCGTGGTGCTCTGGCTGGAGGCATGCTACAACCGCAAAACACTGCATAAGGGAAAAAGATAAACAATGACCAACCGCACACATCCCAACCTAACTGGCAATAATGTGTGTGCTGACCACTGTCAGGTTATGAAACATGAGCCACCCTTAGTACGCACCAACCAACTGTCACAGCAGCTAATCGTGACAAGTCACTCTATGAGTGTGTAAATTATACAAGACGTGTGAGAGAGTAAGACAGTGTGTGTAACTCTAAAACCTGCCGGAGCTGCAAATTGGAAACACGCAACAAACTGCACCAAGCAGCAAAACAGTGACGTAGCACTACGTTGCGTGTACCCATACCATCATTTATAAAACCGTATACTGTGTGAAACGCAACAAACTGCCCAAGCAGCAAACCGTGACAAAGCACTACGTTACGTGTGAGAGAGCGTGACAGAATGTGTAACTCCAAAATCTGCCAGAGCAGCAAATTGGAAACGAAGGTATACTGTGTTGACACGCAACAAACTGCACTAGGCAGCAAAACAGTGACGTAGCACTACATTGCGTGTAACCATATCATCGTTTATAAACAAGGACTACTGTGTGAAAACGCGACAAACTGCCAAGGCAGCAAACCCTGACATAGCACTATGTAGCGTGTGAGAGAGGGTTACAGCGTGTGTAACGATGTAAGATCTGAGCAGCAGATAGTAAACTACAAATTAGTGTGGATACTACAACATATTGCACCAAATAGCAACATAGTGACGTAGCACGACAGTGCGTGTAACCATACCATCATTTGACATTTATATTTAAAAAAAGGACTACCATGTGAACACGCTACAACGACCGACAATTGCGAAACATTTTATTCGAAGTGACCTATATTATTTCCTTTAGCCTAGGAATGCCGCCCGGTTATGCTAGTTCCGCGTGGTCAGAGCGATGTATTAACCAAAGATTTGCCCCACTAACCAAGGATGTGGCCCGCCAACCAAGATTTACCCCATTAACCAAAGATCTGCCCCACAGCCTTGAATATCGCGCCCCGCAGACTACGGTATAGCCGGTAGTTGCCGATGTCGCAAAAATGCACCCCATCCCGTCGAAAAACGTCCCGGACACTGTTCCACAGGCGCTTATGCCTCCAGAAAATTACCCCCTCAGAATCCTGGCAAAACGCCTCCAGGTACCGATTTATCTCCATAACCTGAGCGGCACCCACCTCATAGCTACAATGGCGCCATTTCTGCCGCCGGCAAACCTGGCAAATCACCACACGACGCACGCCCGAACTGATCAGCCGTCGCGCCAGACGCTGAATGTCCAGTGCAATTAGAATGGGAGTACACTGACCAGTAATGTCATTCCCTCCAATGTGCATGACTACAACGTCCGCACGACGGGCGACAATTCGGGCCATCGTCGCCGGAGCCAACAGTGTAGCGACCCGAGCCCCGCGAATGCCCTCATATGAGATATCGCAGGGTCGGCCGTGCACCGCGAACTCGGCAAACAACCCAGTCGGACTTGCCGACTGCACAAATGCGCCCAACCACTATACATGACTGTGGCCTAAAACCAAAACTTTACATGGCGAAGAAGCGATCTCTGAATTCGCCACTGACATGGTAAAGGCCAGCGACGAACTATACGCACAAAATGGCGGCCAACAAAGGGAATTACAAACAAAGAAAATACTCAGCTGGAACCGGCCGAAGTGTTCAGCAATCACCTTCCGTGGAAGATCCGACGCAGATGACACGCAACGCAAAAATGGTGATGACGATGTGAAAAGATGACGGCAATGAAAACGCAGTAACAGAACGCAAAACTCTCGACCGAATAGTTTGCTCTCTCGAACCAAAGTGGCCGACTTCTAGCGCGCGCTACAACTGCTCGCTACTACTATGCGCTGATTGGTCCTTTGCGCCCACGGCTAAGTTGAATTAGCATATAATTAGAATAATCCACTGGGCCAATCATCACTTGTCTGCATTGTTGCCCGCACAAAAATACGTATGCCGCATCGTGCCGGTGCAGCATACTCTCATTTATTATCATTGCTACAAGAATAAATATATTGATGGTATACTACCAACAAACTGAAATGAGTATGCCCGAAACAGTGTTTGCCTGTGAAATGTTCAAATTTTAAACAAAACATTGAAATATTAAACAGCCACACAACATTGAAATATTAAACAGCCACTACTGTCTACAATCGCAGAGGCACCCCAACTGCAAACACCCTAAGTTCTTGGTTCTCACACATCAGACCACAAATACAACATTCAGTCAATTTCCTGTTAATATAATTACAATCCATGGCTGTTTTCGGGTAACAGACAACCTCCCCTTAACAAGCACAGCCAGAAAAATACTAAACAGAAATAATTAAAAACAACCAATTACCTGCAATAGTTTTGAGTTCATAAAACATAAAAATATAATTTATTTGGGTGAGAAACACTTAGTGATTGTCTCACCTGTTCGTGGTATGCCTCGAGCAGGGCACTCCTGTTGCTGCTGTCATAGATCGTGTAATATCTGACAAATAACAACACATCCAAAATATACCAACTGACACAGCTTCCTGGGTAATATCATATGGCCAGCAGCATATCACCAGTTCTCTCTGAAGGACGGAACACAGCGGAATCAAATAGCACTTTATTTGTTTTTTATGTGTAATACCCTGCAGTTAATATATATATATATGTCACTAGATGTAGTGAAAATAGGAGCAAAATGCTGATGTATCACGTTTTGGTCAAAAAGACAGACACCGTTTATCGCATTTTGAAAACAAATGCTCTTTAGTGCACATCATTTAACAGAGGTATATCGAGTTCTAGTCAAAATTAGATATTGTACTTTAAAGATACTGTACTTTAAAGATACTGTACTAGCTCAATACGTGGTTGAACAAATGTTTGGTCACTGATCAGGGGAAATTTCAGAAATGCTGTTTATTATATTTTTCCTCGAAACCCATTAACTGTAACGTACAAATACAAGAAATACTCACTGCTGGAGAAACGCACAGACCAGACTCTTCACCTGGTCATTGAGGAAGAAACTGCCCTGGAAAAGAACAGAAAGACATGTGGCGAATGGTTTCTATCTACATTCCTACTGGCAGATCATGAAATAAATATTAAAACATTGACAGGAAATATGAAAATAATAATGGTACATATAAAAATAACATGTTATTAGCAATATTTATGGCAACATATAAAAATCTAACACAAATGTTACTAAGGTAACAGACCAGGACAATGTAGCAGGCCACTAGTGGCAACTCTGCAGATTGGCAACTCCTGATTGGACACTGAATGTTGTCCAATTAGTGACCAGGCCAGACACTGTGATGGGTTAAGAAACAAACTTCAATGAAAAACACACTATTTATTAAGGAAAAAATTAAACTGTTGATATCACGGACAGGTCCTTCATTGCGGATGAGTAATAATAATAATAAATAAATTACTTCTTTATCGCCAATATCCTCAGAGAATCGAAGCTCAGTGGCATAACAAAACCAAAGGATTAAGCATTTTCATAATCGTGTGCTAAGTGAAAGTTGTCAACAAATGGATGGATGTGCTAAGAAACTAGGGAGGATAGGCAAGTACATCGCCCACATGAGTACATCGCCCCACATGATTACATCGCCCCACATGAGTACAGCCCATGAGTACATCGCCCCACATGAGTACATCGCCCACATGAGTACATCGCCCACATGAGTACATCGCCCACATGAGTACATCGCCCCACATGAGTACATCGCCCACATGAGTACATCGCCCACATGAGTACATCGCCCACATGAGTACATCGCCCACATGAGTACATCGCCCCACATGAGTACATCGCCCACATGAGTACATCGCCCACATGAGTACATCGCCCCACATGAGTACATCGCCCCACATGAGTACATCGCCCCACATGAGTACATCGCCCCACATGAGTACATCGTCCACATGAGTACATCGCCCCACATGAGTACATCGCCCACATGAGTACATCGCCCACATGAGTACATCGCCCCACATGAGTACATCGTCCACATGAGTACATCGCCCCACATGAGTACAGCCCATGAGTACATCGCCCACATGAGTACATCGCCTGCACGAGTACATTGCCCGCAAGAGTACATCGCCAGCACAATGTGATAGTGATATTTTGTGGTACATATTTATGCATACCGTGTATTATATTATAAATAGTTCCAATGAAAAATGTAATAGTAATTTATTAAAATGTAATAGTGATATATATCACATTCGGCAAGTAATAGTAACAGGAAGGAAACTAACTAACAGTAATAGATTACATTGTGATGTAATTGACCCCAGGCCTGCTTGTGTGTACATTGCCCACGACCCAGCATCAGTACATGATATAGAAGAGTAAAACCCCTGCAGTACCTGTGTTGGCGGCAGCTTTGTGATTTGTTCAATGTCGAAGGTGATGGGGGGCGGCAGATCTTGGCCGTCCTGTGGGACACATCAACACACTTTACGCAGGATTGATGAGGTTTTGGAAATTACTCTTTTAAAGTATAATTTTATAAATAAATACTTACACTAGTGTGTAATTGTGAACTGTCATAAATGTATGAATGCACAATTAAAGACATTTTAAATTCACACAATTAAGCTATATGAATACAGCATTCATATGAAAAATACATGCAGAAACTCGCTTTATTTTGAGGATAGCTTTTTTTAACTTATTTTTTCTTTTGTTCTCAGACACTGTATTTACATGTATAATCAAATATTACAGTGGTTACTATGCTAGCAACTGCAATATTACTTACTAGAAGTCTAACAAAATTGAAGTATTTCTGATCACTGTTAGATGTCATAGCACAGATTGCTGTCTCATGTCATCACAGACAGGGCCTACTCATGCTTAATCAATCCCTTTTAGCATTTGGTCCAACATATCATACAATACACCCCGATGCTATCAAATCTAACTGAAGTCTTTCATGTGTATTTGTGTCAATTCGCCTTGAATTCACCTCTTGAGGCAGACAATTGGAATGGTTTCAGTTTTTATAGAACAAACAACTTCTGTATGTTTGTATCACTGGGCTAAACAGGATTAATTTCAAATACTTCCACATTCATGGATTTTACTCACTCATGTTTAAATAGCACACTTTAGCTGCACAACTTCTCATGATTTCATGTTATTGTAGACTCACTTTTATTTAATGTTTTATTTGTTTACTTATTTAAAAATATTATTTTACTTATTTTCTATCAATATCAGTTGTCATACAAATATTAAATTTTTTATTTACTTAATTATAATTTCCATCATTATTCAGGGTTTTTGTTAAGTGTGCTGATAGCAGGGACCATGACCCTCAAAGCAGGGACCACATAACATGTCCTGCCCAAGTGACAGCTCGTCGTGGAGTCCCAGAACACTACGAATACAACAGGACTATAATATAATATAACACTATTAAATAATAGACTATTTGTTTTGACTTACATCTGTGTTAATTGTTTTTAAAAACAAATCAGCGTCCAGTCATCATACAATGTAGGCCTATGTATCTGAGTTTACAAACACTGCTATTGTTGACAGTGCTTCTCCTACCATTATGGTGGAAATTAAATCCATCAAGAAATCGCCAGGATTAATCCAGCTCCAAGTCAAAGCACAGGAATGCTGTTTCCTCAAGGGCTCGTAAGTTGGTTTCATAATATTAATAACTATCAAAATAAATATTTAAGTGTTTCACAGTGGTATCATGAGCTTTATAATTGAAACATATCCATCATAAAAATAACTGCTATCAGAATTCCCATCTCTATTCATTGAGGTGATAATTAAACATTGTTAGTCTAGTCCATATGCCATCTGGAGCCTGGAGCTTTGGACGGGAATCTTAAATAACCTGTGTTGTGTAGAAACCGAGCCCACATCGATGTCACCATTATAATATTATTACCATGCCTAAATATTTGTCTACATTTTAAATCTCAGTGTGTTCCTTCCACCATTTAATACAGTTTCAGGAATGTGATGTTATAAAATATAAGAATAAGATATTGCGTTCTACGCCACCTTTTATGCCCAAATGTCAGTCTGCACCACTGGCACAGTGCAGTCGTGGTGTGGGTTAGTGCACAACGCGCGTGAAACGAGTGATATATAAAAGTGCCGGCTCTTAACAAAAACCCTGTTACTAGTCCAAGACTCCTAGTCATAGAGACGTTTATTTATAAATGTTTACTTAATAGACACCGACTAAAACATGTACACCCATATTAATGCTAAATGTTGCCTTCACTTGGAACATTTCTTGCACATGAAAAACAAATTCCAGTGAAATTTTTACTGAATAAGCTAAAGAATACGTAGCCAATGAAAGTGACCTTCACTTACTAGTCGCATCAGCTTTGGGAGTCGTTTGCGGATTGCACTGTAAACACGAAGGGCCGAACGACAATATAATGAAGAGCGGTCACTCTGACTGACCAGTCCCTGAAACCAACACTGGACCAAAGTCAGGTGACGGTGCATCAGTAGTGCAACCACCGTATCATGTGACAGTGCATTAGTAGTACATGCACCAGGAAAGTGCACCATTAGTGCCAGCACTAAGGAACAAAGTGTGATCACCCATACATATGCATTTGTATCTTCCCAACGTCCGAAGTGGTGCATCTGAACCTGTACTTAGTTAAAATCAAACATATTTAACAATTTTATTCATAAGTTAGGCCTTCACAAAATTAATAAAAGAACATTTTTATTATGAATGTTTTCAAGGACTGTTTTAGAAAGCCACTGCCAAAACAATTAGGCGAAAAAACAAAACTTTTGAAGATAAAATCACACCAGTAAGTGAAGCACTGTACGTGTAACAGTATTTGACAGGTAAGAATGGTGTACTTATACTGCTGTATCTAACAGTATTTGACAGGTAAGAATGGTGTACTTATACTGCTGTATCTAACAGTATTTGACAGGTAAGAATGGTGTACTTATACTGCTGTATCTAACAGTATTTGACAGGTAAGAATGGTGTACTTATACTGCTGTATCTAACAGTATTTGACAGGTAAGAATGGTGTACTTATACTGCTGTATCTAACAGTATTAGCTATTGTCACATTGTACCTGAGTGAGTGTATTTGACTTCAGCCCTGGTTAAAGAGCGAATCAAGAAAAGCAGAGGCGGGAGCAGAGCACGGTCATACATTATTTTAAACTTAAACCAGAAGTGCCAGAGGTGAAAGGACGTAAGAGACATCAATAACAGTAGTGCTGGGAGAGCTGTGTTGGGACATGGCGCTTGATGGAGTTGTGACAAGCTGTGATGTCAGATGTGACAAGTTGATGAGAGATAGAGAGCATCGTAAGTCAATGTGTATGTGGCAGAATGTGGCTCAAGACCAGCTCACTAGGATGGAAGGCTCCTGTCAAATGTGCTGAAACACAAACAAACACTTCAGTATTGTCAAGTTATGTCAATGCATCCACAGGTGCCAAGACTTTGATGGTAAGACTACCGTTTTTTTAATAAAAATTTGTATCCACCCATTTCGGTTTAGAATCTATAACCAAACCATAATCTAAACGGTACATTTTTGTATTCATTTTAAATTGAAATAAATCACTAAACCAACATTTCACATAGAAAATGCACCAGAATAAAGTAAGAATACACTAAAATTGAAACAATATTTTGTCAAGTAGGCAAACCCCAAGAGGACTGTACCATCTTGGTGCTGCCGCAGCTTCATCTTTACCCACCCATCATCATGAAAAGTGGTAGATTGGCACCTCTGACATACCTCAACAATAGCAACGCACAAGTCTCCGGTGTCTACTTGTGTCACATGGAGGGTGAGAGAGGTGGGTGGGTGGGGGGTGGAGGAAGTTCCTTTGGGGTAGGTATTCTTCCCATGATGACAAAGGTCATAATTGACACATCTCTCTGGAGTTGATGTAATGAACTATTACTGTGGCTGGAACATTTTCATCGTCGTACAAGTAGATTGGACAATTTTGTTAACTCTACAGTGCTTCATTTCACTCAGTTGTATAAATGAGGAGTACCTGGTTAAATACAAGGGTGGGATTTCAGTGATTGAATGATAACAACAGACCATCTTCATGAATAAATTGCAATGTGGCTGAATACTTCAATATAAGTTGAGATGGTGTTTGTGTGAACACATCTATCACGGACAAAGTGTAACATACCACGAGCAAAGCAAGTTGGTGGGAGTGGTAGAAACTGAACACTGCCTTATATAAACAGCAAATAGGGCACAAATGACATTTTGATGTTTGCTTGCAGATGTAAATGGCTCCAGCTGAAACAAGACTCCAGACAAAACCCTCCTTTCACATACATATTCAAAATATAGCATAAGAGTCGGAGATTTGTGGACATCGCTGTAGATCCAAGGATGATCACCATCTTGTGGCAGCCAGCGCATGGAAGAACAAGTCAGATCAGACCAGCTTTCAATGTCATTGACTATCTGAAGGAGGATGTGGGGCTGGAACCAGTAGAGTTGTAAGTGGCAATGACGGACAGAGGAGTCTGGAGACAGATGGTTGGACACAAGTGGTAACATGGGTGATTGAGCAAAACACAACCTAGTGCACCCCTCCATATCACAATCTGTAGAACAAAGACAGGGCAACTCAAGGCAGCAACAGCATTAGTTGCATTGGCCAGAAGATTGTCTGACCATCAGAAGGCTCACATCACCACATGGACAATATACCAACTACGCCGCCACTGTCAGAAACAATGGTTGCGGCAAGATTAATTTGGCATCATGAGCACCTCGGCAAAATAAACAGGGGGCATAGGGTCTGACCGAAAACACAGTTTGATAGTTGCATTCACAGGGTAGCGTTGAATGAATCCACTTGTATCTCAACAAGGCCTACAGGAACAATCATACTGTGCTTAGGAAAACAAATTCTAAGTTACAATATAACAAACCTGTCTCCATACAGGACTGACTGGTTGGCTACCCAACTTGTGTGCAAGCGTGGACTGGGCCATGTAAAAATGGGATGGTAATGGTTGTGTCAGTTTGTAAGCAGAGTCGGCTAGGCTAGTGTGTATGTGTCATTAAATACTGACATCCCTACAACTGTTAGTTTAGGCGTACTAAATAGGTAAAAACTTGAGATCCATAACCACTGCAGATTCTTAGGTTTAAAAGCTGAATATATGCATATTATGTATACATGTACGTGTATACACGTACATGCACATAATTCTGCCAAAGCTACATTACAATGGAAAAAAAAATGAAAAAATAATGAGAAGACTGCCCCATGTGGTCAGCTGTTAATTAACAAAATAAACATGATCTTTCAAGATGTAGTTAGCCTCTTGAAAGATCAAAGCAATTTTTCTGAAGGTGGAAGTTTTACTTCAAATGTTCTGACAAAGAAAATGCAAGCTGTCCCAATAAATTTACATTTAATTAAAAGCAAAGTTGTATGAAGACAAAGGCGTACGCCATGTGGAATCTGCTCTCGCATCTGGTGCAGCAGTCGGAACTTTTTAGAGGTACTGGTAACTTGCACACAGCCATCTAATGACAGCGAGTACGTAAAGACACCAGTGACATATTACTGTGTACATTCTATTTAGGCACACAAGAAAAAGTCACCTGGTTGAGGTGGTTATGCACTCAGGACGAGATCATATGCATCCTGCATTGGACTAAACTCTGTGTCCTTCCTTCCAAATACTGTGTAGACCAATCCTCATAATGGGCGACTCTTCACATGTGTCCAACTGCAGTGTCCAATCAAGGTCTTCTTGTCTTCATCCATTCCAACATTTGGTATTATCAAGTCTTCATGTGAGTGTTATCAAATCTTCATGAATATTAAACCTCATTCACATTATGAGGGGGTTTCTGGGCCTCAAACTGGGTCCCAGGAAACTCATTAATGCAAGTGGTAACTCATGCATGTGCCACTGGGCACTCGAGGTGAAATCTCATTGACAATAAAACACGTTTGTCTCATTGCCATTAATTGCTCAATCTTCACATCACCCAACAACCCGAGCAATCCGGCAGCACTGGTTTTACAATGCAGTAATCATTCACCAGGTGGAGCCACGTAGCAGTGCAGGGTGCCTGGCTTAGGTTGTCACTCCTTCCGAGTGATCTTACCCGTCATTGGCTGCCACTCGCATCATGTGACTGTGTCATGTGACCACTGGGCTTGCCTGGCATTGTTCGAGGTTGTTGGTTGTGTGACATGTGGGAGACAACTGATGATGCGGTGGTGATGTGTTATGTTTGGCTGATGATGATGACTGATCATGTTTTATGCTCAGCTGATCACCTGCTGATTTCTTCTGTGACTTATTGTGTTAGGTCAATCTCAGTAAAGTTGTCAGTGGGGAAGTAAATCCAAGTGTTGTTAGGAGTCAATAATCTCTCCAAGTGCATACACCCCAGCCAGGCAAACTATGAAACCGTTACGACAGAACTTCTGGAGAGAGAAGGTCCCAGTCTGGCTACCTTTGTGTTTCATACAGACACAACCGAGTCTTTTGGTCACTGTCTAATAATATACAAAATTTTATTAATTGTAACAAGTTATATATATGATTCAGTGATGCAGTCATAGGATGTTTCTTCATCAGTATGGAACAGCAAGCATTTAAATTAGAAGTATGTGATCACCGAAAATACCAGTATCTATTACTGTCCACTGGGAGAGCAGATGATAATTGATTAATGTTACGTAGAGATGACAGAGCTTAGTCACACATACACACTGACCAGAGAACACTGCAAACATGGAGACTACTGGGGGCTCATATTACTAGGGCCTTATACAGTGTTTCTGATGCCTGAGAGTAACATCCTATTGATAGGATGGACACTGCAAACATTTCATTACTCACGTGTCAGAGAATCACTCTCCTTCGTTTATTTCTGTGTTTGACTCATTTACTGTTTTGCCGCTTCTAAAACCTGTGCTGCTTTCACGACGACCAAGATGAAACAATGACAGGTCTCTTGCTGTTGCCAGTAACTGAAGGATCCCTGCATTTCGCATGCGGAAAGGAGTCTCTATGGCATAACAACCGATTACAAATGTACAGAAAATCATTTCACTGACTGCAAGATGAGAATTCGAACAAACACAGGATAGTGTAGCAAATCAACAAATTTGTTGCAGAATGCAGATATGTATTTACCTGGCAATCTTCAGTAAGTGGAAGATACACACAGGTAAAAATATGCAAACAGACTAAACGTGAAACATCAAATGTAACATCCTAGAACCTTTATCTGGGAAGACCAACCACATTGGGGCATGAGTGAAGAGCAGGGGAACCAAATGAGGTTAACATTCTTGTGAGGCCCAGAAATGGAGTGGCAGTTAAGGTCAGGACATGTACAGGGAATGGAGAACAACAGGACAACGGGGTGAAAAGGTTGGAGAGGGTGGAGAGTTGGAAAGGTGTGTGAAGGAATTGAAACTGAAAAAACATATGTTAATTATATTTGGATTGTCTTAATAACTGACATAGGATAAACACTGTTTGCAAGGCAGTAGATGTAAGAGGATCCTAGTTCATTTCAGTTGTGAACAATAAATGACACAAGTAGCTGATACTGTAGCATGGCGACCTTGAAGCCATACATCACAACCTTAAAGCCGCAGGTCGTGACTTTCAAGCCACATGTCGCTACCTTCAAAACACATCTCGACACGTCGTTGAGAGTGGGACAAGGGTGCTCCCCTACAGGCATTACCTGACATATGCAGCGTCGTCGCTGAATGCATCACACAGAGGGTTGCCAGAGAGTCTCAGTTCGACCAGGTTCATCCCTTTGAGCGTGTCCAGGTTCAATTGTGAGCGAATCTACAAACACAATACATAGACGGGTGTCAACAGGGGCTTAGCCAGAGACCTGTTTGCCTATCTTCAAGACTGGCAGATGTCTGGCCAACACCAGTAATTACAACTGATAAGACCAGTGGAATTTAGAGGGAGCCAGCTGGCCACTAGATTAACTAACAGTCCCAAGACTACAGACCCACAATAATGACTACCACTGGCACAACTGCTTCAGTATTAATTAAATAAATGGTTCAAATGACACTGGTTTGTCATTGAAAAAACTAAACTAGTCAATAATGGCTATCATTGACGAGAATGGCTTTTTGTCAGAAGCCGTTCGCGTGCTAAAAGGCACACTTCTGTCTAATTAAAACTTGGCAAAACAATTATTTATGGCTAAGGGCCTGGGTGTAAATAAGAGGGCTGGACACATGGAAGGACATGGGAAGTGGACACAGGGCGTGCTAGTCCGATGACTAAAAAAAGAGAACTAGACTGTCAAACGAGATGACCAGAGGTCGAACACATCTGTTGTTGTTTTGATACTTGGGCAATTTCGTTCACCCTCACTGGCTGTCTTTTGGACAAGGCACTACAAGCCTGAGGAGATAATACTTTTCACAAAGGGCAGAAATGTGAAACCTGTCGTTTCCAGGAATTAGTGTCTTTGGAATACGGCATGAGATTTTGCATATAAAAAGCTCCTCAAAGTTAACAACAAATTCTGCTTAATGATGGATTTCCTTATGACCTCGTTGTCTTAGTGAAACCGTCCTGGCAGGTCTGTTGGGGTGAATGTAAAAACACATTATCACACTCTTTTTATACCAACTGCAACTTTTCACGTAGTTACCCTTTCAATCCCAACTACAACTTTTCACGTAGTTACCCTTTCAATCCCAACTACGACTTTTCATGTAGTTACCCTTTCAATCCCAACTACAAATTTTCACGTAGTTACCCTTTCAATCCCAACTACAAATTTTCACGTAGTTACCCTTTCAATCCCAACTACAAATTTTCACGTAGTTACCCTTTCAATCCCAACTACAAATTTTCACGTAGTTACCCTTTCAATCCCAACTACGACTTTTCACGTAGTTACCCTTTCAATCCCAACTACGACTTTTCATGTAGTTACCCTTTCAATCCCAACTACGACTTTTCATGTAGTTACCCTTTCAATCCCAACTACAAATTTTCACGTAGTTACCCTTTCAATCCCAACTACAAAGATGTGTGTATGTGTACCATATTCATGGAGAAAAGAGACCTTAGGCTGCCAGCACACTGACCAAGGAATACATACCATGTTGTCGCCAAGATCGAGTCTGACAAGATCTGGTGCTGCCTGACGAAGTGTCGACATCAGGTCGATGGAGTACAGCTTGTTGCTGCCAAGACTGAGTGACGTCAACTGTAAGCACAATCACAGGAGTAACAACACAATCACAGGGGTAATAACCCAATCATAGGGGTAATAACTCAATCACAGGAGTAACAACACAAACACAGGGGTAACAACTCAATCACAGGGGTAATAACACAATCAGAGGAGTAACAACTCAATCACAGGGGTAATAACACAATCACAGGGTTAATAACACAATCACAGGAGTAACAACACAAACACAGGAGTAACAACTCAATCACAGGGGTAATAACACAATCACAGGGGTAACAACACAATCACAGGGGTAACAACACAATAACAACATTACATGCAGCGTTCGAAATAGCACTAGTCCGTTTGTCTGGGACAAGTGATTTTTGGCCCGGACAAGTAAAATTACTTTACGTGGTTATCCGGTGGACAAGTGAAAAATTACAGTAAATAGTGATGCGTGCAACATTGCAAACTTTTTATTTGAGGAAATTCAAACGTAAATGAAGTTCGCTAGCAATCTTGTTAGTGTGTTGGCGTCTTGTCGTTCCGCCGCCAGTGTGTTATACGCATCAGCGTTCGACCGAGTTTAGTGCCTGTGTTAACAGGGTCATCCGCTGAGCGTAGGACAGACTCCGCATCAGCCACCATTGATCGAGGCTGAATTTCACAAAATCATAAATCGTTCAGTTTGGCCGACGTACAACTTGCTTCCACTCACGGATCACATTTGATGAAATTTAGAAATAGTACACTTTGCATCGCTACCTGTTATTTGAATAATTATACAGTTTTAACCACTATTATGCCTAACCCACGTGGACTCGGCAGTCTTCCAAGTCATCGAACGTCCGATCCAGATCGGTGACAATTTTCAAAACTTGTAACTGGCTGTCTGGTAAATCTATGGTGGTGGTTGATAAATGGAATATTAATGAAATTTCAGAAGTGTTGTTGTATCTATGTAACATTTATTTTAACCATAAATTGCGAGTTTTCTAAGCCGAATTAAGCAAAACGCGCGGCCGGGATGGTGACAAGCGCCGTTGACATGTCAACTTCTGCCAACTACGGCGGTCTGCGCACGGCAGCAACGTTACGACGTAACTAAATCTAAAAATTATATTCCGCCTGGTAAATTTAATTCGGGCACCGTTAAAACTGTTTTATTATTACTGAAAATTATGCGTTCGTTTGCTGATGTTCAATTGAATATTATCTTCGTTTGTAAAATACATAAATTGTTTAATATTGAAGTTCATAGAGGTTGAACAAAATGATATCAGATTATATAGTTTATTATGATTTTTGTGATAACATTTCTTGGCTTTGCATTGGTCGTGTTCCTGATGGTTGAGTGGCATCTTCAATGACAAATTTACAGCAGTGTTATATGTTATATATATCATATTAAACATAAACAGTTTTTGCAACATTATAACAAATAGCAAGAAAAACAATTGTCTCATTCCTATCATCGTAACAAATTATTTGTTATTAATAAAAGCGTTCATATAAGCATCACAAAAATATTGGTATACATCATGTAATGTGTGAACTTTTAATATTCGTGATGAATAATAATGATAATGGACTGGAAAATAGTTGCAAATATAATTCTGCAATTTCAAAATTTGCAGATTAAATCAAATTGTGTCTTTGATCACAAGTCACTCAGATGTACATGCAACGAATCAGCAGGAACACTGTGTTGTTGTCATAAAAATAAGACAGACTTTTAAAGTTTTTTCCGAAGCTTAGATTCCCCTTGACAACCACTCGGACAAATTAAAATTTTGGCGGACAAGTAGATTTCAAAACTTACTTGTCCAGCGGACAAGTAAATATTCTGGCTTATTTCTATCGCTGACATGTAACATGAACCTTGATTGGCCCAATCCCTAACAGCCGAATCTTGAACAGCGATAACATAACTGACTCAGCTTAACTTCAGCATTGTGGTAAAACGATACTCCATGGGGTGTAATACGACTGGTGTAATCAACAACGCCCTGGCATGTGAGGATGGATTTGATCTTCAGAACAGTTATTTAAAATTTAACCCCATGACACTGACAGTGACCAATAACTGATGCCACCCACCTCTGGAATGTTCTCTTTGATGATGTTAATGACGGCCGACATGACAGTGCGACGACTGAGCACCATACGAATGCCTTCGCTACTCAAATCTGTGTCGTAGTACAACTTCTCCAAATTCAACGTCTTCGTTGCGGGGTCGTATCTCTTGCTCATGCACTCCTACAGTACAGAATTATATCATCTCACTTCACCTCTCGTTCATGCACACTTACAGTACATAATGATAACATGTCACTTTATCTCTTGTTCATGCAAATACACAGTACAGACATCAAGCATTTCATATATATAATTATATAACTGTATGTATGTTTGAGTGAGCATATCTCCATCATTTTTGCATGTATGGGACTGGCATTTTTATAGTTGTAACAATCCCATTAGAGTGGTTTCGTGTATTTGGTGTTAAACATGTCACCCATAATGTCCTGGAGGGATGGTGATCTTGGGCACAAACAGAACAGCCTATCACTGATCGAGGGTGCTCGCAGCATTGTGCATATTGTTTCTGGCAGGAGACCAAGCAACAGATGTCACAGACGCATCATTATATAGTAACATTGTAGCTTGGCAGTATATACAGTAACACTGTATAAACTCTTTGATGTAGAAAATATTAATAAGTGTTTTTTCTCGTGTGCAAGGCCACACACGGCAGGTAGATAGGATTTTTTTTTAATTTGTGCAAACAGTTCAAATTTTTCTGCCCAATGCATGAAATGGGTCTTACTGAGTAAAATATATATTGAACTTTTTTCAGCCAGGCCCCCCGTTTCCATGGTAACAAACAAAATGGCCACAATTTTGAGCAAACATCAGCAAATTTGGAAACACTGCCATTTTTTATTGAATCCATATATAGTTTTAATTCTTGCAAATCCATGTTCTCTATAGATCCTATTGTGAAATGATCAGATAATTTTTTTAATGTTGTTTTTATTTTTTAAATATTTTTTGGTAAAATACGAAAAAACTGTTTTTTGGCAACAAATATGGCTATATCTTTCAAACTATTCAAGATTAAAAAAAAGTGTCTGATCATTGCACACAGTAGAATATGCTGAATGCAACACTGAAAACATTATTTACATAATTATTCCAAGAGATATCCCGTTTCCAAATGCAGAAATTTGAAGAAAATGGCTGTCAAAGATTGCATAATGGATTTCATTACATGATATCGATATGCTTGATCCACGATTAAAACTCACTTAGAGGTACGTAATTGTCATAGAAGTGAACTTTATTGATAGTATGCATACAAAGGTATAATAATCTGGCAGAAAACCATTTTCAGTATTTTTTGTAAAAAAACACAATTTCACCTGGGGTGTCTGGCCATAAACAGGTCTGATGGATGGTAATGCTACAACAAACAGCTATAACATGTATTACAGATATAGTTTGTACCTTGAGCTTTGTAATCATGTCCTCAGAGAGTGGTACAGGAGCTGAGCCTCCACGCTGCATCAGGATGAGCATCTGAAATACAAAGGAGATGTGGTGGAAAGACACAAAGATACCTGCATCCGGTATGACCTTGTTGCAATAACATACAGTGGTCAATTGAGGGCACAGTGGTTGCATGCCGGACTGTCAATTGAGGGCACAGTGGTTGCATGCCAGACTGTCAATTTAGGGCACAGTGATTGCATGCCGGACTGTCAATTGAGGGCACAGTGGTTGCATGCCGGACTGTCAATTAAGGGGACAGTGGTTCGATTCTACCTGCCATTGTTTCACAATTTCGTTCACCTCATGATGCCTGTGTCTTTTGGAAGAGACGCTAAAAGCTGTTTGTTCGTTCTGTCTGATGTCTGTGCCAGGAAAAGTAAGAGATCCCACACAGGGGGTAAATGTGTACCCTGTCGTGGACTCACAGAGTGGTGGTCTCTATTTCTAACCCACTGGATCTTGCTCCCAGTGGCAGGAGTTGCTTTCCCGGTCGGGCATGTGAGAGACGCTGAGCAGGCAGTGTGTATAGTATACACAGTATCATTGTACCCACTGTGTACTATATGAAAGTACTTACATACAATAACATACAGCGAAGAATCTATGTTCTAAATACTGATACGATAACTTTGGGAGTGCATCTCGTCACAGACTCCGACATCCACTCAACTGTGTTTATGTTCATTCGCTTTCTTGGATCACTGCCCTCTCATCTACCAATTAGCGATGTTTTTCAGAAAACACAAAATTAGTTAGTTATTTACTTAGTATTCTGCTATGTTTTGCTCTTTTGTAGGGCCTTTCTCCTACCTAAGAGAATTCAGTGGTGATCTTCACACGGTGCACCATGTTAATAAAAGATGCCGTTAGTTACTCTATGGGTAGGTGTAAACTGGTATGCAAAATATTATAAGCAACAGTAATATATGGGCTTGACAGACTGCACAGGGCAACAGAAATAGTTCCTTCAACATAGTTCCTATAACGTCACAAGCGCACGACCACATGCACCCTGCAGGTCTGTACACCAAGCTAAATGTAAGGAGAAGTCTGACAGTACCTTGAAGCCGTCCTTCTTCGTGATTCTCCTGGAGACGGCACAGATTGCCTCTGCCGTCCGTCGGCTGTCTACGTAGAACACCGCAGAGTTTGTCTCATAGTGAAACTGGAAGTAGTGGCAGAATTGATCTCATAACGAAATTGAAAGTATTGGCAACCTTTATCTCATAGTAACACTGAAAGTAACTGTAGATGTGATCTCATCGCGAAAAGTTCAAAAGTAATGTCAGAGTTAATACAGTTAATGTGAAAGTAGCTGCAGATTTGTTCTCACAGCGAAACTAAAAATTTATCTCAAAGTGAAACTAAAAGTAACCACAAAGTTGATCTCATAGTGAAACTGAAAGTAACAGCATAGTTGAGGTCTATGAAACTGAAAGTAACAGCATAATATTGACATCATAGTGAAACTGAAAGTAATGCACAGAAATGTAACCACTCATCTTTTCCCCAGTCATCAATAATGCAAAATTAAAGGAACTTGTAAAAACACACACAATTCATCTGCTACCTACATGGTTAAGTTATCAACAGATCAGTTAAGAGTCAAATTAAGCTGCTGGACAAGGACTGGTGATATAAATAACAAGGTTTTGATTGAATATAGCGGAATATCCACTTTTTTGTAGCACTTTACAGGACAAAACCAGAAATACCCAGTTATATAATTGCAAAATAAACATGTAAACACTTAAAAAATACACAAGACAAGAAAAACATACTGTATTTGTTCTATAAAGCGTACAGTACACTTAACAAACATTTGAGACATGGAAACATATAAAAAATTTCGTTTCAATAAGCATTCAGGGGTGTACACCCATTTTTTTGGTTCGTGTGTACCTGAGTATAGCCATATCAGATTTATGCATGTCACATATGGCGGACCATTTGATATTTGTTCATCACTGAGCTTTCAATCTAGTGTGACATTGGTAGAGATTAAATTATAACGATGGATTCAGCAGTCAAGGTTGGCATTGGAGATGTGTCAGAGGATGGTAAAAAGGGTGTGCATTAATTAGGGCATGTATGCTTAATAGAACGAATAAGGTAAATTATTTTTAAATGCCTAAAAAAGCCCTCACCTGGTCAGGCACAAAGGGCACATTACACATGTTTGTGATGGACTTGACGATGAAGTCCTTGTCACTGGAGCGTCCATGGGGGATCTGCAATAAGTATATATCTACATACAACTATAAAAACAGGGTTGTGGAACTTTACACTCTAAGTCCTGGCATTACTATCTTCATAATGACACAGAAAACAAATTAAATTATGCAGTTGCAACTTTAGGCAGCTTTTTGAAATTTTCAGCTACCAAGATGCCATCCCACTGGCCCCATGGTGGAGATTCGAAAACACTCTGTTTTACAATATAAAAGTAAATGGTAAGTTCTTATACTGCACATATATATTCTATTTTACACTTTCCTCCTTGGCAGATCTGTTCAATCGAATACCTTCTTGACTTCTCTTCTCTTCAGCCATGCCCAATTACTGCACAAAGATTAACTGCAGCAACGTGGACTGAACAGACTTTCAAAAAAATTTCAAAAGATATGAAATGGCAACAAGGACTCAGACCCGGAATCTCTCGACTGATAGTCCCATGTTTTACCTACACCACCAACACGCTCTATCAAATGTAGATTGAAACATCGAGCATTACAGTGATCTTCCAGCGCTGTGGCTCGAGGTTGTTTCCCTGCAGTCTGTCGCGGTTGACTGGCAGACCTAGTCGTTTGAGGGCGCCACGGTCTGTGTTGTCCAAGACTGCCCCACCTCGTCGTGTATTCCGGCCTTGTGGACGGCCATACGGCTTACTGTAATGAAAGACACTTGCACTTGCTTGATGAATGACACATTGTAGGCTTGTAAAATAAGTCTTCAGCTGTAAATCTTCACCATATGAGAAAGGGCTTAATCTACATTGTTACAAATTTCCGGCCACACCCAGTGCATAATTATTCACAAATTTAAATTCACACTGAACGCAAATCCCATCTCCAGATATGACAACATGGCAAGAGTATAAATAAAACATTTATGTTTTTCCAGGAGTGTTCAAGTTTCAGGAATGGTAAACTTTTCACATACCTGTAGCTTAGGTAACCAAAGAATTTTGCTTCAGAAATTAGTTACATTACAGGAAGAACAATAAAAGATAAATCGAGAACCAGTATTGAGACCAACCTCACCCCGGACATACAGAGAAAGAATTTCAAAGAAGAGAACAACAATACTAGTCAACATACTATCGGGGAACTAAATGCTTCTTCCCGTCTTCATCTCCCATTTCATCATCATCATCTGCCAGACGGGATAAGGGCGTCACACCATCACCTGATGGATAAATAACAAATATACAGGCAGAGGTATTTAGACAGTTCCCATCAATGGTGCAATGCCTACTAGCCGTGCACCCCCTTTTACAAGTGACATCACACACAAGAACAGACAGTAATAAAAAAATAACAGAATGCTGTAATTAATTACTGTCTCTGGCAACGGCAACACCTTCCTGATGTATAGACTGTAGATAACAGTGCATTGCATGTTTAGCCACAAGATAGTGGCACCATGTTGCTATCCCTAGCATCGGTTTTGTTGCTCGGTTATTCCTGAATGGCGTCAACGATGCAAAACGACATCCTGGACTGAACTGTGTGCATACAATACTGACAGCAGAAATTATACAGCCCTGGGACCGAATTCAAAGTAAAATACTGTAATGGTTTTAATTGCTGCCCTTTGTATAGTATGTTGCTTCACGAGTGGGTGTAAAGAAAGGAATACCCCATCCAAAATGAACCAGCCCATCCAATCGATGGGTGGAAGGGTTTCTAGATAAACCTATGTACACGGTGTAAGCTGGTTATCGTTATTACTAACATGTGCACACATCTTGTTGTTTGTAGAATCCAAAAAAGTACAAAACCCAATTTCATAATTTTGTGACTTAACACCCAATTTGCTGAGGCAGGTCACATATAATAGTAAGACTAAAAAACATCAATAAGATAACGCAGTGTGCTGACTTACTGTTTGACATGCGGCTGCTGTAATGGTTGCCTGACTGTCTCCGTGGCCGACTCTTGTACACGTACGTGTTGCGACTACCCCGCCCACTGGAGTAACTCCCATAGCCACCACCACCACTGTTGTAGTTCTGATTCCCGCGGTTGTTGTCGTATCCGCCCTGGCCCCCTCTGCCACCTCGTCCACCGCGACTGTTGCCCCCTCGACCTGTGGTCAAACACAAAGGTGAAAGTTCATCATCATCATAAAATAAAAATGGGCCAAGTGGCCCTGAAGTCCTTCGGACTAATACGTCTATAGGTGACCCCGGCTGACCAAATGAGTGATAAGTCAGAAAAATTTTAACATTGTTTTCTTACATCCTTGTAAAGGTTTGGTAGGTGCTTTACACGGTTTCAAAACATTTGACTGCTACAAAAATTGGCAAAGTTATGGAGCATTGAACATGGTAGGGATCAAAAAGTGAAAATGAAGAAAACGGCTGTTGAAGTTTTATAGATTGCATGGAAATATTACATGCACAACATTCAAATGTGGCACACAGTATGCAATATGTATGTTATGTTGCAATGGTACACTGGAAGTACAAATGTGCTGCTACAAAGACTTATCAAGTTATGCCAGATTATGTCTTCATGTGTAAAACTAAGAGGACAGATTATCTGAGAGCAAAAGGTAGACTCACTGTTTGACAGTTTAAAACCTACAGGCAACTGTCCAGTTTAACAGGGGTCTAGTGGCTTAATGCTGTATGTTGACACAAGCTACTGCCAGTGACCAATTACAGATTAGTCACAGCTTCCATCAAACAATAGCAGGCAGAGAATCTTAGCTCCACAGCTGGGTGTAATACACAACCAGAGCCACCACTGATTCATGGTCAAGTAGATTAGCTCAATGCACCAACTAAGACAATACACAACACTGTGACTGACAGTGTCCAGAGTGAGGCCTAAGCAGTGTCCTCATTGCTGAATAGATCAATTAAACCTGCCAAGTGGGTGACATTCTGCACAAGTGTTCATTAATCCTTAGTGATTGTTCAGAACACCAGACTGACCACATACCTAAACAAAGCGAATGTAATAGGTGAAGAACAGGCAGTGTTCAGATAGGGGTATTGGTTTAATTGTATTTGTCTCGACTCAAAAGGCTTTATTGTGTCTTCATCGATTATAAGAAAGCATTTGATTTAATAGACCGGTCCTCCCTGTGGTCTAAGATAATTTCATGCGGTATTAATGGTATTGTGTTGAAAGTTGTATATAACATGTACAAAAATGCTAAATCATGTATAAATGAGGGCCAGGCTGTGTCAGCCTTCTTCTCATGTGTAGAGGTATGGCAAGGAGAAAACTTGTGTCCTTTGTTATTTGCAATTTACCTGAATAATTTTGAACACGTTTAGTCACAATTATAACGGACTTGACATGGCAGCTGGTTAAATTTACAACAACCTTAGTGATGATGATGTAGAAAATGTATGTTCTACTATATGCTGATGACACTAGAATGATTCAATCAAATACAGATTTCTTGCTTGTGTATAGCGGAACTATGTCAACTCTTCTAATGGTTGACATTTGGTTGTTTCAGGTGTCAACTATATTGTGAATCTGTAATTATTAGTCTATATTGATACAATTGATTTACACAGTACCTTGTCTACACAAGGCATGGCAAGCGTAAACAGAACAGTAGAATGCATTTGATATCAATAAAATGTAGGATATTTCACTCTATAGTTGTCCAGAATATTAATTTTCTATGTTTGTCACCTACAGGTGACAGAATATTAATTTTCTATGTTTGTCACCTACAGGTTTCTACAGACAATACATCTTTAACCAATAGACACCACAGTCACACCATTTTATAATGATTAAATGAACATCAAAATAAACACAACTTTCAATTATAGAAAATCAATAGTTTTGAAGATACAGTTTAAAAGTGCTAGGCAACTGTTCAGTCTAACAGGGGTCAAGTGTGTCTACTCTGGCTGGGTGCTGTGACCAATTAAAGATTAGTCAAGGTCTCAATGGACTGGGCTGTAGAGATTAGTCACAGCTGTTGATTTTGTGGCACAATACACAACATCTAATGTTGGGGCTGGTCTCAAGGGCCCTTCTCAAAACCACATCACTAGATAATGTAAACCTTTTGCACTTTGGGGGCCCCTTAGAATGATTCAATCAAATACAGATTTATTGTATATAGTGGCAGTACCCTAAGATACATCTATGCAAAATTAGAAAAAAAGTTGCTGAACAGTTTAAAAAAAAAAAGTTACATTTTTACCAGTTTTGGGGTCCTTGGAGGCTCTAGGGAGCTCTTAAAATTATTCAATCAAATACAGATTTCTCGTGCATAGTGACAGTGCCCAAGATATGTCTATGCAAAATTAGAGAAAAAGTTGCTGAACGGTTTCTGAGATACAGCAGCTAACGGCGGACGCAGAGTGATGGCAATAGTCCCTTGGACCTTCGGCCAAAGGACTAAAAAGAAGTTCTTATATGGCGCAGTATCCAGTCCTTGGGACTGCTCAAAGCGCTTTACTCCCTGACAGACCTGTTCAATCGAACACCATCTCGCCTTCTCTGGGAAGCATTCAACCACGCTGAAATTAATGCACAAAGACTATTCATACACAAATATCCACCACTGTCTTTAGCCAGGTACTCATAAGTACAGCTGAGTGAACTGATTGTTATTTCACAACACAGCAGTGCTTCATGTTTTAAAAACTAAAACACTCGCCAAAATATGCCAAATAATTTACGCGTGCGATTTATTAGTTATGTATTTTGTCCACTTGATGGTGTTCATGTCTGTCTGTCTGGTGACGTCACTGCTCAGTTGTGCCATGGCGTATTCAAGGCTAACCATGGTGGTTTGGTATCCATTACAAGGTTAATTCGAGCAGGTTAATTAGGGCCATCAAGCGTTGGCATAACTTGAAAAGTTACATGTTGATAATACGTGTTTGACAAAGGAAGTACTAGCATTGATGCAGTAAGTCTTGTGAAGCGAGTAATTCTAATAATTAGCGCGAGTGATAAATTGTTCCCCCCTTTGTGGCTGTTTTGGATGCCTATAAAGCACTAACTATTTTTCATGTGTATTCCGTCCAAGTTGTTACAATGACGAGAACAAATGTTATCCAAATACAGTCGCACTAATCATACAATGCATTATAACGAGGATTTGAGTATAATGTGGTAGATTGTGGAGCCCAAATTTCTGCCACCAGGCGGGAAATGGGCGCTATGGTAAACTGTATAAACGCAGTAATAACTGTCACTTGTTTTGTGTGAAGTTATCCAACAAGATGCACGGCTGGTGTAGTGGTTAGCACATCCACCTGGCATGCCCGCGCTCTGAGTTCAAAACCCGGACCGGGCAGGCATGATATTTGGTGTAAAAACCTGGCTCTCAACATTGGGGACTGTGTATTCCTCGTGACTCGGAGCTCACATTAATGTCAGTCCCGTCTCAATTTGGGATGTAAAAGAACCACTGAGGACGACAAGCACCCTGGCAGTGACCACCCTCAGTGCCAGCATATAAAGGTTGGTTTGGCGATAATGTTTTAAACCAGGCCGACTAGTTGAATGAGACTTCATAAGACCATTAAATTGTAACCACAATAATACAGACTACTCAGTTAATAGAAAATTGCCGAGCGCTGGAAACAACTAGAAAATCTGAGGTGGTGTTTGTCCACTAGATACAGATGTTTTGAAAGACCAGTTGACAATAAGTTTAATGTTGATGTGCAATGAATCTGTTTGAGGCACATCGCTCTGTTGCTGAATATTTTTTGTTCTGTACTGTCAGTGCCAATGGCAGTGTCTTTACCATCAAAGTCAACATGGCACCAATAGAGTTTCACACCGATCTATTAACTGGTGCTTGGTTTGTGTGATGTACTCCCAGTGTTTGTTAAGCCTATGAAGAATTGCTTTGATTAAACCTATGAAGAATTGCTTCAATTAATTTTAGATGCAGTAAATGTGGAGTGAGGTTTGTTTGTTTCGCGCTGATATCAATCAACCTGTGCTTCCCTTGCCAGTCCTGGCATAAGCGAATTGGAGCCTTCACCTTTGGGCAGGCTTCATCGGCTTGTAAAGTGCAACTGAAATTAACAATTTATATTTATTTTATCCGATTCTTGGCCAGATGTATTTACCAGATAAAATTAATACGTTTTAATGCAGCTTAATAGGTAAGATCAATATCAGGTATTTGTGCGCCAGAAATACAAAGTCGTCAACCGCGTATGAAATGGTGAAACGTAATATTATTTGTTGCAAGTGCATTCTAAATTGGTATCTTGATATTGATTGAAAAACGAAGTTAAGGCCAATTGTGAGCATTTTTAAAAGTTTTAAATCTTAAATAGTCAACTTTAGCACTGCGTTTGTCAACTTATTTGCGTGATCAGCTGAGCACTGAGTGCCAGGTTATTATTTTAGATCTCATTATATCAACGGTTCCGTATTATCGTTCAGTTCACCGTGGCCTGTTGGGGTGTAATTTATCTCATCAAGTTCTGTATATACACCTTTAGCAGGCTAACGTAAACCGTTTCGCGATTGTTGTCTGGCTGTCTGATAAGCGCATTGAAGACTTGTTGCTAATTAAATGTAGTTGTTATATCGTTAGAACACACATAAATGTACATATTCCGGTTTCGAATACTCGAAGGAATAACAACAGCCTAGGTTATGCTGGCTTAAAGTGATATAGTCCGCGTTTCGTAGTTCTCACAAATTCCGTTGGATGGCGTCATAATAGTTGAACAAAATTGTCAGTGAAACAGCATCAGTGATTTTAGCCTCGATTACCCAGGCGCCGTGAGGTGGCAGCACTTTTTAGCCCCTCACTACGGCCTGGAATATTAAGGGTTTGCCAATGTTACCGGTAGGGGATTTTATCCCAGATTCGGGTAGAGACGATGATTGGCTCTCAGGCCAACTATGAAATAACAAATTAAATAAGGGTACACTTTTGTCAGATAATACTATACTATAACAACTATTCAAAATTAAAGTTATATTGAAACATGTCACACACAAAATAAACTGACATTAAACTTTTTTCATAGTTTAGTGCCTTTTAATCACATGCATATTCACTATATGGCAGCTCTTGTGGGTGTCAATGATTCCGTATTGACATTCTTTGCTTATGCTCGAGCAAAAACAAAAGACTAAGTGTGAATAAGCATGATATAAATAGCAAACAAGGACAAATTTAACTAAACAAAGTGTAATCGATGTCGCACGCAACAGTCGGACTGCTAACTAATATAAGTAGTTGCCAAAGTACAACTAATACGTGCTGGTCTTGGTGGCTAAGGCGGTAGCGTGTCTAGCAACTATTTTTAGGGTCCTCAGTTCGAATCCTGTAAAGTACTCGAAACTGTTGTTTGTGTTAATTTAGTTTAAGATTCATTTTATTTTGTATAATACTATTTCGAGCACTATTTCGTAATTTCATTTCGTTATCGAAAACATACATAATATATAAACATTCTGGGGGATAGATGCGCTAACTGGCAGTGAGCAGTCAAAAGGTGATTCTGAGCCAGACTATCTTCCTGGTGAAGTCACGCAGCTTGACTGCTTGTGTAATTTACATTTCTTAACTTATATATTAAGCACTGCTGCATTAGAAACAACCAGTCATTTATGTTATTGTGTGAGAGGAATTATTTTATCATCTAAATTGATTATGTACGGTCGTTACAGTGTTGCAAATATTGCACACATAAATGTTGTTAGAAAAGTTAACCACACGGTAAAACATTATTATATAGATGCATAGATCATAACATTGTGATATTTTAAATATTTGACAGAATGTATTATTTCTCAGTTAACTTTGAAATAAAATATTACTTTTCTGAACAGAATTTAGCTTCTTTTTCACTTTAAACAGGAAATGTGTCATTTGACATAAAAAATGCGTCATTTTACACAGAATTTGCCTTTTTCTGAAACAGAAAATACGTCATTTGAAATGGAATTTGCCTTTTTCTGAAACAGAAATTTTGAAACGAAAAATCAGTGTCCCTATACATACATGTGTATTTATTTACTGTTAATTATTGGTAACTTCAGGGATGACTGTTATTAATTTGCCAGTGTACCATGCTATAATGCATAATGTTTTAAATTTATTTATATCTCAAACGGATGTCTGTGGTTAATTTGAATTAAATTGGTACTGAAAACATAATTACATACATATGCAAACACAATTATTTGGCTCCTACTTTTTAAATTTGGCTCCTAAAAAGTAGGTAGGAGCCAGTTGGTTCCTAGACAAAAAGTTAACTTAGAGGGCTGCAGAAGCGAAGCCCTGCATGAAAACATAGTTTCAAGTGGGAACTTGTGCTTTAAAATGCCAAATATGGTATACCGCTGCTGGCACAACCTTTCGGATACTTTTGAAATAACAATTATTGTACAATATCTGTAGGATGGCATCAAGTTTCTGTCAGTTTTTGTTCTTCTCAAAGTTGGATGTGTTGTCACAATCGCGTAAACCTTTCTAATAGTGCAGACAAATGGTCAAAATAACATTATATTCATGATCACGTAACCGTATCTAGCCACGAGGAAAGTTGAAAAGAAAGAAGAATGCTTCTTGGATGTCCGACTTGACATCTTTGGGAATCGCTCCCTTCATGCTGCCGTGCAGGATGTTGGCGGTTTTAAATTATTTGACTGTCGATTCTGCACATATGGAGAATATCCTGCAGTGTCCAATGATACTTATCCAATGATGTCCTCTGGCTAGTATCATAAGTATGTGTATGTATGGTCGCAGTAGGGACAATACAAAACTATGATAGATGAGTAAATCTCGACTCAGTAATATATCTCTAGTAGGGAGGTCGGAAGAAATCACGCAAACGCGTTTGCATTGGGACGCAATGTTAAATCGCCTATGTTTAAAAAATTGTAAGTCCCATGATTTATAAAGACTGATCATATATTTTATATCAAAAGAAACATAAATATGTCTTCTTTGTGATAAAAATACCTGCTTTTGTGAATTCGTAATGCTTCATACAGATACTCGTGATGAAACAACGACCCCCACCGAAATTTTGTTTCGTTGCGGACGCAGCCATATTTAATTTCGCGGAAGGGAGGTGTTTCTCATAAAATCACGTACTCGCGTTATTACCCGCCATGCTATGTTTGGCGGTATGGTTGAAATCGCAAAATGATGCTCTTTCTTTTGATGTGTTTCTTGTATGAATTGATATAAAATTAAGAAAAATATGATATGTTGAACATTGGTCATATTTAGAGAGGATTTAAGGTATGAACAGCTTGCAAACTACACATGTGCTATTTAGTAATGTATAAACGTAATATTAATGCAAATTTGGCGGAGATACACCTTTGCCCATTTTTGCCCCAAGCTCGAACGTAGCGGTACCCCATGTCCGGCAACGAATTTCTCCTATTATCGCTCACATACCCGGCGTACACATTGTTGCAATCTTATATTCTGAAGTTGTGGTTTAGCCATGCATTTGTTATTCGTGTTTACACATGCACAGACATGCTATCAGGTATTATATGGTGGACGTTATATGAATATTTTAAGTTTGTTTTCATGTTATAATCATGCAAAATAAATAACAAATGACAACAAATAAATGACAACCCCCTCCATAAATTAGACATCTAATATACTTCTAATTACACTGCATTGATCTTGATGTAACTAACTGCATGTATAAACATTGGCTTGGTGGTGTTTTTTGGGGTTGTTTTTTTACTGTATCTTCATAGAAGTATTTAATTTGTAGATGAATATATAACATGATTTAACATTTCCTGGTGTTGGTACAGTGCAACATTTTGCTTCAGCGGTGATTGATATGCATGCTTTTTCAACATTTTATTTTTGAATGCTGCAAGGACATTCTTCTTAAGCAATGAAATGCGGTGCTTTCTAAAAAAAACAAGGTGCGTCAAACAGGTTGTTGAAATCTGTTCTAAACGTCTTAGAAACGCCACAGTTTCTGCAAACGGATCTTTGCAGATATAACATTACATCAGATAATTCAAAGTTGCATAGAAATATATATTATATATATATATATTATGTATATATATATATGTATGTATGTATATATATATATAATGTTGTACATGCATGCTGTGTAGCGGAATGCTTATTGTTGCTTGCAGTAGTTGGCTATCCTTCTCACTTTACTAATTTTACGCACACGCACACATGAGGACACACACACAAACCTACATATAAATTATGTTTACATTAATTATATGGTGCAAGGCCAAAGCAGAATGTTTACATCAATGCATGCAATATTTCGCTATGTTTATACTCTCACACACACTTTACTAACTTTGCATACATGACATGCATGCACGTACTAACTAACGTCCAAATGATTTTGCTGGTATACCTACACCTTCTAAAACATGTCAGATTTTTTTGATATCCACATAATGGAAACCATTAAAGCATATCCTCCAACCTGTGGGTAGCAGGCTTCCCAAGCTGGTTCAATGTGGTATTTGACAACGAGCCAGATATATTGTGTAGACGTATATATATTATGGATGACGATTTGAGAGTGGGGGACCTGGAGATACTTTTGTAAGCTTTTCCAAAAGGTTAGTAGCCTAGTTAATTAACTTAATTTATGTATAATTCCTTTCTTAAATGATATTTAAAGGAAATACATAAAATATCAAGTTTTAGCTAAGTTTTCTGTATTGTACAAGATTATTTTTTCACATTTCCTTCAGATCAAAAAAACTGTCACACAAATTTATTCAATGGCCTTTACATAATTGTCTATAACTTCGCCAGTTTTCATCACAGAGATTTAAAACTGGTATGGCTGTTTATCTTTTAAATATACCTTTCCAATGGTGTTTTGCATTTGCCAATCTGATGAATTATTGCATTTTCACCGACCTCCCTATCTCTAGATGTTTTTGTTGCATATGACATCTGCATGTTGTTTCCATACAGATGTAATCATGGCTTTTAGTCGACTCGAGGCGTATTTGTTGCTTAGACTAGAGTAGAATACAGACTAGAGATCGTGCCCTGCTTTTACTTGTATGATTGTAGTCGACCATTTGTTATTTTTGCGGTGTCCTATGCCTATGGCTATGCCATGGCTATAACCTATATTTTTCACTTCAGTTCAGACACAACGTGCGATATCTTGCCTGCCACAACCAATTTCTGTTTACCTCCAAAACTTCGTGAGCCCTCTCTACTTGTTGTTATCCTAAATTCACTCATATCTGAGAATGGTTATCCGACAAACCGAATAATCGCGTCGAATTTCACAAAACCATGCCACATTTAGGTTATCAGGTAATGTGTGTGAATCGTCATCAGTTTTTGCGGAAGTCCGTAAATGGCGACGTCTGGCGCCTTTTAGCACAATTAATTCAGCATAAGGGGTCAGCACACCGATAGTTTTCCCATTGGCGACCATGTTAACGTTTTGTCTGATTGTAAGAAAACGTGACCTGGAAACTGTATTAAACTTCTCACCTGCCGTTGTCATCATCTCATTGATATGCTGGTCGAGTTTAGTCAAAATCTAATATTTGTAGCTCTTACAAAATGCCTGTTTGTATGACAACCGTCAATATTTACAAATGGATGCAGGCAGTAATCCGGCTAAAGTGTCAACTAGCCAAGTTGCTGCCAAATACCCTTCCGCTTAGTAAAATCAGCTAAAAAGACACCATTTTACTGTCAACAGCTTCTACAATCACATCTAGAAATCTGACTACTCAAATGCACTTATGTCAGAGCAAGTGAATATTGTAAAAAATCATTTCTCAAAAATATGCTGCACTTTTTTTCGTCTGTAACCAAGCAGGAAGTCTAACAGTGTCCTAACCCCATAAAGAGAATACGGGGTAGGGGAGAGGGGGACGGGGGCGGTGCTGGTTTTGGTTAGTCGGATGTGGACCCTGCACCACTAGATCTTTGAATGTACAGCTACAATACATTAATTAAATTATATTTCATTAAATGTTATTGTATTCTTTGTACAGCTATTGTAAATGGGCCCATGTGGACTTGCTGGTCAAAATCACTATTATATTTTGAAAAAATTGTGACTTTATAGGTGTTTTTACATATATAGTTGTTTAGTTATTTAGACATTTCTTATACTTTTTATTTTTTACTTATTTATTTTTTAATCGCCTTATTTTTTTTCTGTGAAAAAATTGTTTTGTTTTGTATTTTATACCTATTTGTAAGTATTATGGGCAATAATATAAAATGCTTAATAATTAAATACTATCACAGGCGTATATTTTGACTTCAGTTTAATAATAAATAATAATTAACTTATTTATGCACAATCAATACCGGGACTAATGCTCCGTTCATGGGTGATTATACAAAATGAATAAGAAAATATCTAAGAAACATACAATCGGGAAAAAACTAGAATGTCGCATGTTGCCGGGTCAGTGATGAGTGGGCGTTCCCACAAACCCCGGACTACATGCGCCACAGATCGCCGTAGTTCGACCGCGGACATTATGACGGCCGGTCGTAATTAGTTGTAGTTATATTAACGTAATTAGTTGTGTTGATATTAACATAATTAGTTGCATTGATAATAACGTAATTGGTTGTATTGATATTAACGCAATTAGTTGTGTTGTGTTAACACTGTGCATTGGTGTTGAAACACATTACATGTTAGTTTAACATAATGTATTTAGTTGTGTAATGACGTTTTTTTGTTATACCATGTAGGTGTCAATTATTACCACAACAATGAAGGTTATATACACATCGTCATTATGTGTGGAGTTCAACAACTACCCGTTATAACATATTGCCCACGTATTGCGCTAGCTCGATGAACGTATGACAATTAATTCCGTTTTGCTCTCGTTGAGAACCAGTCCGTTGTCATAGAGCCACCGCCATATTGGATAAGTATCACATTTCCGCTTCCTGTATTATTGCGTTGGTTAATTCCATACGTTGTTCCTGTTGTACGCTCTCTTGCCTCGACTTCCGTTTTGAGATAAGTCTGTTCAAAAAATGTTCTCGTCGTTATCGAGTCTTTCCCTTCTACACTGGCGCACGTTTTAACTTCGCTAATGCAAGCCTCCATTTGGATAAGAGCATTTGTATAGCCAAACGATGGAAATTGGACGTATAACTGCGTTCACTCACTCACTCACTCACTCACTCACTCACTCACTCACTCACTCACTCACTCACTCACTCACTCACTCACTCACTCACTCACTCACTCACTCACTCACTCACTCACTCACTCACTCACTCACTCACTCACTCACTCACTCACTCACTCACTCACTCACTCACTCACTCACTCACTCACCACTCACTCACTCACTCACCTCCTCACTCACTCACTCCTCCTCACTCACTCACTCACGCACCACGCATTCACTACACACGCACACACACACACACACACACACACACACACACACACACACACACACACACACACACACACACACACACACACACACACGCACGCACACACGCACCCACACACACACACACATTCACTCAAACACATACCACACACACGCACGCAAGCAAGCAAGCACGCACGCACGCACGCACGCACGCACGCACGCACGCACGCACGCACGCACGCACGCACGCACGCACGCACTAACGCACACATACACCACATACGCACGCACACACATTCCACATACTATACACATACACACGCATACACACGCACACACACACACACACACACACACACACACACACACACACACACACACACACACACACACACACACACACACACACACACACACACACACACGCATACGCTCACGCGCACGCGCACGCACACGCGCACGCGCACGCGCACGCACACACATTCACAATTGGCGCAAGTAATTGCAATAATATGGATTAATTTGTTGTCGTTGAATAATATGTTACTCGTAGAAAGGTAAATATTTACATTTAATCCATCAAATTGAAATATGTAGTAGTTTGCTTAAAGTTACAAAATGTAAATTCATCCAAAGAAAACGGGGAGTATATTTCAAATAGCACAACATGAAAGGGGCATATTTTTGACAGAAGTAGAAAACGTGTCTTTGTAGGGTTCAATACGACACATTCTCTAAGTTAGTATACAGGCAGTAACCGAATGTACGCTCCCCGGAGCTCAAATAGACATCAGGTCTGACTCATTTTCATGTTTCTAATTCTGTTGCTCTTTTTTATTCGTGACTGGTTTATGCACTCGCGAGTCAGTAGTGCATGCCCACACCAGTACGCAACAGGTATAGGTCGGTCGCGTGTCGTGATTGCACAAGCAAACAAAGCCGCAGTAACTTAACGTTACGCCCCAAATGAACAATTCAAAATCAGAAATGATGTCATTCTGATTTCCAGAAAATGGGGCCACATTGCTGCGAAGAATTACACCAACGCAATAATGTTTTGAGTTTAGTTGCCACGTCGCCGTCACGCGCTATCGAACCGGAACACGGGGGATGGGTGTGAGCAGTCTGAACATTTTCGCAATGACATTAATAATTTCAGAACGTCTAGGGGGACCACGTAACGGGGGCACATTCTAGGTCTAGGGGGCACACCACTCTAGCGCAGGCATAATGCGAGCGAATTCCAAAGGTCTAGGGTGACAAGTGCCCCCTGGATCCGCATATGGCTACGGAACATTATCAATTAAGGCCGATACAAAGGCGAATTTAGCGCTCCCAAAACTTAAATATACATAAGATCTTACTCATTTTCACGTTTCTCATTCTGTTGTTTTTTGTCACGTGATTCATGACTCATTCCCTCGTGAGCCAGTAATTCATGAGTGATGGTGTGTCGGTTCCGCTTTCCAGAAAATGGGGACATTTTGCTGAGAAGAAATGCACCTTCGCAATCACATTTCTATAAAAGTGAAACGGAAATTACTTAGAGTTTTCTATGCATTGCGTAGAGCAATGTACTAGTTGTGCTTCAGTTGCAGTCTCTTTATTACAAACATACAGAGCAATGTCGGGATGGGTAACACTGAGTCAACGTATGAAGTCGACAGAACACTTTTGCAACTGAAAAATCAACCACATCTGGAAGTTGACGAAGAACCGTTCCTGCATGACGTAGACCAGGTGAGTATTATTTTATGAAAGCAAAGTCCAACTTTGCGGTGTCGCTCATATTCAGAGGAATCTACAAGGATTTTCGCTAGACATGCACACTCACGCACAAGTATAATTACATAGGCCCGTAGCGTGTTTTTTGTGGTGGTGCGTTTCTTTTGTTGCGATTTTTAGGTTCCAAAAACCCTCTAATAGCACCACCTTGATACTTCCACCTGCACCCCTTCATACTGATTGATAAGTATTATTCTTGCCTTAATATCATTCATAAAGTTGCAATAAACATATATTGAGTAGCAGTTGTGCTTAAAGTTAGTTAGTTATAGTATTTTAGAATACCTTAGTATGGTGAGTGATAATAGGGTAACTCACTTAGGCTTCGATAATTTGTAAACAAGATTTAACAAACCTGATTATGTGGTAGAATATATAGGAGATAAAGTAACAACCATCAAACTACTTACATAAGATAATATCTGTGTAAGCCAGTACTTGCTAGATATTTTGATTAGGTAGCATTGTTGTTAAAATTAAGCAAGGGCGATATTGTCGGGCGGCGTAACCTAAATAAATAAAGCAGCCTAACGTAACGTAATTGATTGTATTTAAATTAGGTCACTACCGGTAATGTTAGCGTTCGTGTCAGGATAAATAGTTGGCTGTGTAATTGAAATTTGTAACCTAAAGTGTGCTGTAGTACACAGGAAACAGTCTAAGTTAGTTAAGTTATTAAATAATTTCTGATCGGGATATGGCGCCTTGCAAGCGGCAAGTCAAGGCAAAGCGACACTTGGTGTGCGATCACTGCCACAGCTGGGTAGATTTTGCATTGTCCGGCTGTGGGAAGTCATGGGCAGAAACCATGGAGGAAGGATTCACCTTTCAGTGCATTGGGTGTTGGAAGGTGGAGTGTCTGCAGAAGGAGATAGTTAGGTTGACAGATATTGTGAAGGGAATGGAGATGGGAATTAGCAAGGAGGCAGGTCGAATGGAGAGAGACGACAGGGAGAGAGGTGAGAATACTGCAAGACTGAAGGAGAATAGCAGTGGCAAGAAAACTGAGGAAAGGAGATTGAGAGGAGGGAAGGTGATTGGAGGAGAAGAAATTGGAAAATCGACAACAGAAAACGTGACAAGCGTGAAGGTGACAGGGAAGAAAGTGACCGTAGAGAAGGAGGGAGGGAAGATGGGAAGGGAGAGGAGAGAGGAAAACGAGATGGGACGAACGAAGAAGGGACGAAAGGAAGTGAGAGAAAATGTGATAGAAGAGAAGTCGATAAAAGGGAAGGTGACAAGAGAAAAAGCGACAGGAAAGAATGGATCGGAAGAGAATGTGACAGGAGAGAAGACGACAGGGGGGAAAGACAACAAGCAGACAGATGCAAACCGAAGAAGGAGCTATTCTAAGGCAGTGATAGAGGGGGCAATGAGGAAAGAGAGGGTGTTTATGGGCGACTCCATTATGAGAAAGACGGACAAGGCACTGAGCGAGGGGAAGGACATCGTTGTTTGTTTACCGGGGGCTAGGATTGAACATGTAACTGACAGGGTAGAGAAGGTATTGGGACATGGCAAGGGGGGGTCTATACTGGTACATGTAGGAACAAATAATGCAGACAGGGAGGGAACAACTGCGATAGTACAGAAGTATAGACAGTTAGTGAGGAAGCTACAGAAGACGAGAGTTGAACAGGTTATTCTGTCAGGAATTTTGCCAGTAATGGGAGGAAGGGGGGCAACGTATAGAAACTGTAAGAGGATGGCGATCAACGTACTAGTTGAGCAGATGTGTGACGAAGAGGGGGTGGGATTCACAGATTTATGGGGATACTTTGTTGGGAGGGAAGATATGTACATGAGAGATGGCCTCCATCTTAGTGGAAAGGGGGCAGCAGTTTTCTCAGAGAACCTGCTGCGATCTGTTGACAGTGGGACAGGTTGTATCTATTTAAACTAGATTCGCAGGGGGGACTCACAGAAAAGCCTGAAAATGGAGGCATAGATAAAGACAGCACAAATAAATCAGCAAATAACAGTGTGGAAAACTCTTCTGAAGCTGGATATAAATGTGTTTGTTTAAATGCAAGGAGTATAGTAAACAAAAGAAATGAACTAAACATTATGGTAGAAGATATTGACCCTCATATAATAGGTATAACCGAATCCTGGACCACCACCGATATATCAGATGCTGAATTGGGACTGACAGGATATGTAATGTTTAGAAAAGATAGAATAGGAAGAAAGGGAGGTGGAGTTATTTTATATATTAAATAATCTATTCAGGCTTATGAAATAAAATTAGAAAGAGAAGCAGATTGCGAAGAAGCTGTTTGGTGTAACATAGTTACAGGAAACTCAACGTTAACAGTTGGGTTAGTTTATCGAAGTCCAAACATAAGCATAGAAGAGAATGAAAAAATACAAAACGCTATAAGGGAAGTAAGCAAACGGGACTGTATTATTATGGGGGATTTTAACCACGGGCATATACAATGGAAATCTCTACAGAGTATGGGGAGTGAGGACCACAAGTTTTTAGTTTTAGTTCAAGATACATTCCTTTCTCAACATGTGCTAGAACCAACCAGGGGTGAGAATGTGTTAGACATAGTTTTGTCCTCACAGAATGAATTAGTTGACAATGTCAAGATATGTGAGCCACTGGGGAGTAGCGATCACAACCAGATACATTTTATCATCAAAGTAAAATCAGAAAGGAATAGTAAAAAGCAGTATAGGAGAAATTTCCACAAAGGAAGGTATAAGGACATGAGGAAATATTTAGCAAAGATAGACTGGAATAACACACTGAAAAATAAGACGGCAACAGAATGCTGGAATGTATTAAAGAGTGAAATTAAGTGCATAGTCGATAAATTTGTACCCTTCAAAAAACAAGGAAAACGGTCCAAAAGAAACACTTATCGAAAGAAGCCATTAGAAAAATTAAGTACAAACAAATGATGTGGAAGTCATATAGATGTACTGGAAATGATGAAGACTACAACAGTTATAAAGAAGCACTTAACCAAGCTACAGCTGAAATTAGAAATTCAAAGAGAAGCTATGAACAACAATTAGCTAGTAATATAAAACATGACAGCAAGAGTTTTTATGCGTATGTTCGAAGCAAACAGAAAGTTCAAGATAAAGTCGGTCCTCTAGAAGATAGTGCTGGAAATATAATATCAGAGGGATTCTTAATGGCAGAAGACCTGAATGAGTACTTTAGTTCAGTGTTTACCAGGGAAGATATTAGTTCACTGCCAGTACCAGAGGCTAAGTTCAAGGGGGCAGATTCAGACTATTTAGGACAATTAATTGTAACCCCGGAAATGGTAGGTAAGAAAATAAGGGCTATGAAGGATAATAAATCACCTGGAGTGGATGGTATTCCACCCAAACTACTATTGAAATTGTAGAACAAATTAGCATACCGCTTGCAACAGTTTTCAATTTGTCATTAGAAGAGGGAGTGGTTCCTTTAGAATGGAAAGAAGCAAACATTATACCGTTATTCAAAAAAGGTTCGAGAAACAAGTCAGAGAACTATAGACCAGTGAGTTTAACATCAGTGATTTGTAAATTGTTAGAAAGACTAATTAAAGATCACATGGTGGATTTTCTTGTTAAACAAAACTTGATAAACCCATCTCAACATGGTTTTTTTAAAGCGAGGTCATGCTTAACAAATATGTTATGTTTTTTGGAAGACATCACTAAGTGGGTAGATGAGGGATCACCAGTAGATATCGTCTACTTAGATTTTCAAAAAGCTTTCGACAAAGTACCACATCAAAGATTACTGCTTAAACTAAAGGCCCATGGCATAGGAAATGGTATAATAAACTGGATAGAACAATGGTTGATTGACAGAAGACAACGTGTAGTAGTTGATGGGGAGGCTTCAAACTGGAAATCAGTATTGAGTGGAGTACCACAGGGATCAGTATTAGGTCCTATATTATTCTTAATATATATCAACGATTTGGATGATGAAATAACAAGCAAGGTGTTGAAATTTGCGGATGATACAAAATTGTTTAGAAGGATTAAAAGTGATGGAGATAGACAGCATTTACAAGATGATCTTGACAGGTTGATCAAATGGTCTGAAAAGTGGCAAATGCTGTTCAATTTTGGGAAATGTAAATGCCTCCACACAGGACATGGGAACGAAGAAGTAGAATATACAATGGGGGGTACTGTACTAAGTACTACTGTAAAAGAAAAAGGACTTAGGGTTAACCATTAGTGCTGATATGAAGGTTTCAGAGCAGTGCGGAATTGCAGCTTCAAAGGGAAATCAAATCCTTGGATTAATTAGGCGAAACATAACGTATAAGGAAAAAGAGCTAATAATACCGCTGTACAAAACAATAGTTAGGCCTCATTTAGAATATTGTATTCAAGCGTGGAGGCCATATCGCAGGAAGGACATAGATATGCTAGAAAGAGTGCAGAGGAGAGCAACTAAAATGATACCAAAACTGAGGGATCTTAGTTACGAAATACGCCTAAAAAAATGCGGTTTAACAACACTAGAGACCAGGAGATTGAGAGGAGATCAGATAGAAGTGTTTAAAATATTGAAGGGTTATGAAAATATTGATAGAAATATTTTTTTCTCAGTTAAGAAAGATAGAAGGACTAGAGGACATGAACTTACATTGGCAAAGGAGCAGAGTAGATTGGATATAAGAAAGTTTTCATTTTCACAAAGGACTGTAAATGAATGGAACAGATTACCTGCTGATTGTGTGGGTGCTAGTAGCGTGAATATGTTTAAAACTAAAATCGACACATACCTCAGACGGGCGGGATACACATAGATAAAAGGGTCGGACTCTCGATAAGCCAAAGGGCTTCCTTGTCCACCTGCCACCTAGTTAATTCTCTGGGTGGCAATCTTGTTAAATACCGCTAACTGCATCCCTTTGAGTCTCAAAAGTATATACAACTAGACCTCCATTAACTACACCTTTTTTGGCTCCGAAAAAACCTCCAACTGCATCGTCCATTGAGACCTCGAGCGGAACTCTTTTCCCTCGAGCGGAATTCTTGCTTGGAGCGGAAGAGGGAAGTGCTTACGCCACCACCGGAACCCAGCTTGTGGGCCTAGCTGTTAAAAGTGCAACGTGGCACATTCGCTCAGAAACTGATGACAGTCTTTGTACAGTTCCTTAATATGTTTCTAGAGTCTAACTTGATCTTGGTATTCGACTATGCTGCATACATTTAATAGACGTGTAGCATGAACAGCTCTGCCTCGTTTTTATATTTAAATCGATTCTTTCATAATTTTAATATCTTTGTAATGTACGCAATTATTAAGTAATCCTTTTAATATGATTATTTCATGTAATACTATGCCTTTATTTCATTAGAATTACGTTTTATTAATCACTAAAGACCATGACAATATATCGAACAAGTAGCGCATGGGTTTTGTTGGCATATCAAAACGAAATCTCACCTATGGTAGTACCATGTTCATTTTTCTCTAAAGTTTAGTTTTAATGAAACGTTTAGATAACAGAAACTTATTAAAGCTGAGAAACATTCAATAATGAAACCATTTTGTTTGCACCATAAATCCAGCTGCTATTTCCATTAGCAGTATAAATAAAAAAATATCCATCACACGAAATAATGTACAATATTAATATATCATAGGTAGTTATCTGCTTAATTATGTATGCATGGTTTAATTTTAGTTTGAAAAATGTAGATTTATAAAGAGCATAATAACATTATTGTCAACAAAATATTAAAATATATTTCATCTGTGTATCAAGGGACATACCTCTGCTAGATACATGTTTTATTTTGTACAGGGAGTGCAAATTGTTCTGCCCATCATTTAGAGTAAAACATTTACTTCTGTCGAACTCCCGTTTCGATGACAACAAATAAAATGGCCATTGTATGATGGAAATAAAGTTATAAAATTACAAAACTGTAACAGTAATGCATATTTTAAAACACTGTTTTCAGTCATCATTGGTGTATTTGACTCAAAAAAATCCCTAAAACATTTAGACTGTTGTGGAACGTTTATTATTTTATGAATTTTCAAAATTTTTGTAAAAGTAACTTTGCCTTTTTATACACTACTCCCAGTATAGTTCACTTAACACAAACTTGTTTCAACAAATTTTGAAGAATATGCTCGAAACATGATGAGCATAAGAAAGCATACATTTTATTATGTACTCCTACTCTGCAACATAATGACGGGATGATGTGCATTTGGATGCACAAATCGATCGGTTGCACAAATCCATTTGAAATGTACATGATGTACATATGTACATGATGTACATATGTACATGATGTACATATGTACATGATGTACATATTCCCAAAAGAAGCCACACGGAAGTAATGTGGCAGAACAAAGTCAGACATCTTCTTCACTACTGTGTCAGTTAACATACTGTCCTATTAATAGGACTGCTATGCATTTTGATACACAAAGCTATCAGATGCACATCCATTTGAAACTCTAACTGAGGTACAAGTTCCCAGTAGAAGTCGCACAGAACAGAATGGGGCAGAACAAAGTCAGACATCATCTTAAGTCAGGTGACCCATTGTCCAATTAATGGCACTGTTGAATAGAGCTCTTCAATTTCCTCTTTCCATCAGCTCAGCTATTTCCAATGTTCCTGCAAATAAACAAAGTTGAATTTAAGAAACTGAGCCTAATATGAGTTAACTAACTCAACACTGTGCAGATTAATTCAGTTTAGATAATGGATTATGGGACTTTTCACCAAGTGTACAGCTGGCTAAATGGAAAAGAAATACAAGAGATCCTTGTTATGTTGATTCAGTCAGACTACAATCCCAATCCATTACTTTGGCCAACTTTTAATTTGCTTCTACATAATTACCTGTATGCATTGGTCATATACAGTGCACTCCAGATAACTCGAACTAACATAAGTGAATTTTCGCTAAGTTAAGTCATTCTTTTCCTCGGTCCAGGGCAAAGGTCCCAATTAGGGGACCTTCTGAGAACTTTCTAGTTATCAGAAATTCCACTTATCAGTATTGTCATGGGTCGTGGCAACATGGTATTGTGTACTTTTTAACAAACCTAAAACGTTTACATTGAATGATGACACACCAGCCAGGTTTACTAGCAATCGTAGCTGTAACATTAAAAACAGTCTGTGAACGTAGGAATCTCACATTTTTATGTTTCGGTTCAAATAAGTGGGGAAACTGGGACTTTTAAAAAACGGCTGACTGGAATTTGGAAAGGCAAGACCCGTAGACACACATACCAAAATCCCACATTTAGGCCAAACAAATTACATCCACGACCAGGTTAATCCTCTTGCTATGGTTGCATATACTAATATTTTAGTGTGCATTTTCGTTCACTGCATGTCAAATACTAGACAATGCAGTTTTACTAACTAGCAAGGCGAGACCCTTATCTAAGGCTATGTTAGTTACTATACTAGTAAAGGCTCGACAGATTCGGTGACATTCCCAGCGGCAGCTGACACCGACTGCAGCCATCCGCGTCGGTGGACGTTATAATTCTGTTTAATCGAAACGTTACTCGGCTGACGGCATTGGGAAGCAGGATAAATAAACAATGCATACGCTTCCTACACTTGTAAAAATAGCTGTCAATATACATATGTCTACAAATTGCTTATTTACATACAAGGCCATTGCTTGAATCTACTCACATCGAAATCAGAAATGTTAGCTGCGTGTGTTACGTCAACGGTCTGTGTGTGGTTCACTGCGCGTGCATGAATATTCATTATACTCGGGCTGCAACATTAATGATCCACGTGGTAACAAGCTCAAAATGATTCGCGTAAACACAACTGTTTATCGGCTTTTTGCGCAGATACACCCAAATTATGCATAAACATGCAAGACATAAGTAGCAGAGAAAGTACTTATGGGAAATTAATACGTTTTGTTACGGTACACCTCGAATGTATATTAGCTTACAAAGAATCCGGCGTGCAGGTGCTGCACACTAGCGGCGGCCGTTGCACGATTCAATATTGCCACGACATCTACCATGTAGCCGTCTTGCGGTGTTTCTACGGAATTGGAAATTACTGCTGTCTGTTGGTGCTGTTAACTAGAACATCTACTTGCAGATGTCAGACGAACGGAGAAGGCGGCGTTCAACAAATCCTGCGTTTTTATGTGTATATGTATTATGTGTAAACGTGCCGTATGAATGAATGCTTGCATGATGGACCACTTCTTAAAATATTTGGTCAATAGATTGATTATAATTTTATGTGATGGCTCGCCACGGTTCCTACCGTAACATATGCTTGGCCCACTTGAGAAAACACAACATGAAAAAACATATTCGCGGAGTGAAAACATCGATTATCGTTATTGCCAGTTTTAGAGAAAAAAAATACTAATGGTTTGAATAACACAAGTTCAAATTTATATCTTGAAAGCGTGTTTTGACATGTGTAATCTAAAACATAAATATCTAACTTTGATGTTGATTATTTGGTTCGAAAACAAACAACAGCTACCGCATTATACTAGTTCAAATTTATATCTTCTTCTTCTTCAAAGAATGTAAATGTCTTAAGCTGGATGACATCTATAGACTCCAACAGCTCAAATTTTATTGCAAATTGATCAACAAGGTTATACCAGAATATTTCAGTCGTATTCCATACACATATAACTTTGCAATTCACCAATGCAACACACGTGGTAAAAACAACTTATTTATTCCCAGAGTTAATCATCAATATGCAAAAAAGTATATCAGACACAACATTATACAAACTGTTAACAATACTCCAAACATCATCCTTGATAACATTTATACACATAGTTTATATGGTTTTTCCACTTATACCAAAAATTACTTTATTAAGAACTATGAATCATGTTGTCATATTTCTAACTGTTACATCTGTCATTCTTAAACTAGACATGACTTTGCATTTGTTTAAACTAATTTATGTATTATACTATACTATAATATACTATACTAAACATACTATGTTTACACAGATATGTGTGCATATATAGCTGATCACGTGATAATCATATAATGATGTTACATCAGTGGGGTGGCTCCCATGATAGCGGCATATAATTGTCTTAATGGGAGCCTCCCTGACCCTACGATGAAGTTTATATTGTAGTTTGTGTACTTATGATGATCAAAATAAATACTGTCTGTCTGTCTGTCTGTCTATATCTTAAAAAGGTGTGTGGACTCTTGTTTTTGAATGAATGCATCTATGATAATTATTTGAAACGTAAGTAAACTTTGCTGTAGATAATTGGGTTCGGAAACAATAAACTATAAACTGTCCAAACCACTCCTCATACAAGGTTGCTTTTACACTGTACACAGTTCTTAAAGAACTAAATATGCGTACAAAAACATTGATTCTTTCCTGGTTAGATAACCGTTTTATTATGCACCATGCTGTAGGCAAACGATATGAAGACGGCGGCCAGTTGTGGATAGTATTGTATGTTGTTTGCTTTAAAATGAGGACTGCTCGATAACCCGTGCATGCATGAAAATATATGGAATGAATATAACTGTGCACATTAATGATTGCACGGATATACATTAATATGATGTTAACACTGCTATGTTGTAATCAATTAAGTTTAAGATATACCTGACTTGAAGTGAAACTGAAGAATGCCGAAGAGAAAATAAAACTTCAACTTCATCATGCTACACCTTCCAACTTTCAATGTGAAAGAGAATTTGTACGGCCTATTGAAAACGTTCAACAACAATTAAGGCTCCCCATAACTTCCAATTGCACCCCCTTGAGGTTCACTACATATATCCAACTACAATTATTTGATGCTCACCAAAACCTTCTAATTGTACTCCGTTTAAAACTACAATCCGGGAAATGTTCTTCTTTTCCAGGAGGCTAGGAATTACACCACAGAACCAGCAGGCTCTCCGGTAATCCAGGAGAGTTGGCAGGTATATCATGTTATGTGTCAATTATTCACAGCACTTACCATAAGTTTCTCCTGCGCTGGTTGATTTAAACTGTAAACTATAATAATTGGATGAAAATCAGTCACCAAAGTGAACCTTTTCAGGTGTTTTGTCGAAGAACACATCATCCCAAACCCATCCCTTAGTGGTTCTTAATTGGAGACCACAAAATCAGTATTTTCATAAAGTGAAATATATTAAAAAGGTAAAATTGCTAAGCGTCATCATAAAGCTCCTTCCGAGTTTTATGTTTAAGTTATGTCAAACTGACGAGTAAGGAGCGCCCAGCCTCCCCTGGTTCTTCCATTTTTGCCCACTGTTATGTATTAACTAACTGAAAAACATATTCTAATTGCCATTAAATTGCACCTTTTCAGAAGTATTTTATTTAATGAATTCCAACACACCCACCCTTGGATCTTCGTTTTTGCCATTTGTTCCATCAAATGATCACACTCACAACTGCAATTTGTATATAGATTGTGTAAAAAACACTGATGTCAGGTGTCACAATATTGCACCTTTTAAAATTTAGAACTGTTGTGTATTAACTGATTGCAAAAACAGTTAAGTGCCACTAAATGGCACCTTTGGAAAACAATTATTTAATGAATTTTCACTCACTCGCACTTGGCGCTTCGTTTTGCCATCAAATGAATTCACTCTTAACTGCAATATCGATCTAAATTGTGTAAAATCAGATTTCAGGTGTCACCATGTTGCACCATACAATTGCATGATATTTATGAAATTGAAGTTGGAAAATTTATGTATAATTATGTCCACGTGAGTCTGCCACATTCATTATCGGATATTTTTACATTTACCTATGACATTCACTTTAATAAAAGAAGACACACCTGTAATATACGTCCTATTATCAGTTCTACTCAAAGATCTTCCAACAGTTTGCTATGTAAAGGTCCGATGTTCTGGAATACAGTTCCAACTGTTATACAAAATAAACATAATATAAATAGTTTTATATTACCATTAAAGGCAAATGTTGTAAGGGGGTATGGTGTTCTAGTTTAATTTCATTCCACCCCGAAACGTCTGGCATATGCGTTTGATATAATGTTATTCTACTTAGGCATTATTGAAGCTGAAGCTTGGCATAACTGTAATGTAGCCGTTTACTACGCGCAGATTTGTATTTTACTTTGAATACATTGGGAACTTCCGCTTCTATCCCTCTCACACACGGCGTGTTCGGTGGTTATCAAACTCACTCAAAACAACCAAAATACAACAACATTACATTGGCGACGAGCATGAGTAAGTGAGTTAAGATATGGCTTCAAACGGTTTGCCGCATTTCGCCGAATTAGACGTGTATACGGACAGTGCCAATACGGGCGTCCGATGGAAGAAGTGGTTGTCTCGTTTCACAAACATGATGGTGACGATGGACGTTAGTAGTCGCGCACGTCAGAGAGCACTGCTGCTACATTATGCTGGCGAGCAGGTGTACGAAATATTTGAAACGTTGCCAGATACAGGCGCGTCTGGCGATTTTGACAAAGCTTGTGAAAAGCTCACTGCATATTTCTCGCCAAAGAAGAACATTGAGTACGAAGTGTACCAATTCAGAAAAGAAAAACAAGAAATCGGTGAATCACTCGACACATACCATACGCGTTTAAGACGTCTTGCTGCAACCTGCGAATTCACTGACATTGATCGTGAAATTAAGATACAGATTGTGCAGAATTGTACGTCGTCAAGACTACGATGCCGTGTGTTGCGTGATGCCACTATATCACTCACTGAAATGCTGGATGAAGGCAGAGCGATGGAGTTGTCTGAGAAACAAGCGTCAGGGATGGAAACATCAGGAGAAACACCAAGAGAAGCTGAAGTTAACATCGCCAGCAAACGCTTCAAGAAAAAGGCAACTCGAAACAAGCGGTTCAATAATGCAACATCAGTGAACACTGCGAGTAGACAGACATCAACAATATGTCGTTACTGTGGGGACAAATATCCGCATCCGCCGACTAAACAATGCGCTGCAAAAGGCAAAACGTGCAATTTTTGCCATAAGAATGGACATTTCGAGAAAGTCTGCAGATCTAAATACAGCAATCGAATGCAAACTAACACTGTCACAAGCACAAACGCAGTTAGTCCAAAAAGTCTGGCAGCTGAATCTGACAATGATTATGTTTTTTCTGCAATCAAACAAACAAACGAGCACAACCCATTGCCCACATGCACAGTGCAGATTGAAGGAAATCCTATCAAAATGACTGTAGATTCCGGGGCGTCAGTTAATATAATTGACAACAGCACATTCAAAATGATCAGACAATCTAGCAGTATGTTATTCAAACAGCCTACGACGAAAGTGTATCCATGTGGCTCACAAACACCACTACCTGTGATCGGCGTGCTTATCACGAAAGTGAAGTTTCGCTCGACGGTCATCGACACAAGCATTCATGTGATGGAGGGCACGACAGGCAATCTGCTAGGCTGCCAAACTGCACATGACTTGGGAATCGTCCACATCGCTCAAAACGTCGCAACAGGACAGAACGTTACAACAAATGACACATTCCAACCACAAATCGTAGATCAGTTCGCAGATCTCTTTGATGGTGTTGGAAAAGTGGATGGCGTGGAAGTGGAATTACACATCGACCAGAGCGTCACTTCAAAACAGCAACAGCACAGACGGATTCCTTTTTCACATCCGACGTGACGTTGAAAAAGAACTTGATAGACTAGAAAAGCTAGACATCATCGAGAGGGTAAACGGACCAACACCATGGGTCAGCCCAATAGTCGTGGTGCCTAAGAAATCGGGTAAAGTCAGAATCTGCGTAGACATGAGAGAAGCAAATAAAGCTGTACAACGCATCAAACATGTCATGCCAACAATCGACGAGCTAATCACCGATCTGAATGGCTCATCTGTCTTCAGTACGCTGGACCTGAACTCTGCGTATCATCAGCTAGAATTGAGTCCTGAAAGCAGATACATAATCACATTCACAACAAACTTGGGACTATGGCAATACAAACGACTGATGTTTGGAATTAACGCAGCATCTGAAATATTCCAAAACACACTCAGCGAATTGTTGTCTGGTTTAGTTGGATGCAAGAACATGTCTGATGACATCATCGTCTACAGAAAATCACAGCTCGAACACGACACATGCTTGAAAGCTGTGCTTGAGAGACTGAAAAACAAGAACGTCAAACTCAACAGAGAGAAGTGTTTATTCTCTCAAAAACAAGTGTGCTTCTATGGACACATCTTCAGCGCGACTGGCATCGAGGCGGATCCAAAGAAGACGTCAGCAATCGTCAATGCAGCTGCATCGCAGAATGCCAGTGAAGTACGTTCGTTGTTGGGAATGGCACAATACGTGTCGCGATTCATTCCAGGCTACTCGGATGTCACTGCATCACTCCGAGGACTGGCACACAAAGACATTCCATGGGAATGGAAAAGCAAACATCAACAGGCACTCGACAACTTGAAGGCGAAGCTAGCCAGTGTGTGCACTGTACAGTACTTTGATGCGACGAAACCGTCAAAAGTGCTGGTCGATGCAAGTCCTGTCGGCATCGGCGCGATATTGTGTCAAGACGACAAGGTCGTTAGTTACGCCAGCCGAGCGCTATCTTCAGTCGAACAGCGATACTCGCAAACTGAACGAGAAATGTTGGCTGTCGTGTGGGGTGCAGAACACTTTCACCTCTACGTCTATGGATCGGAATTCGAGATCATCACCGATCACAAGCCGCTGCTAGGAATATTCGCCAGTCAGAGACAAGCGTCTGCACGAGTGGGGCGATGGCGATTGAGACTCTCGCCGTACAACTACTCACTCCTCTACCGTCCAGGACGAAATTACGAGAACCCGGCGGATTACTTGAGTCGCCACCCTGTTGAACCACCGGCGACTGATGCTGTAGAAAATACGGTCAGCTACATTTGTAGTAACAGCATACCCAAGGCGATGACACTGCAGGAGGTGAAACTACAATAAGTAAAAGACAGCGTCATGCAGAAGCTACTGCACGCCATAGAGAGCGGTCAATGGACCGATGAGGAAGTGTCACCCTACCTGAAGCTCAAGGACGAACTAGCTGTACACCAAGGCATGGTCCTACGACAAACACGCATCGTCCTTCCTTTTTCACTCCGCGAGCGTGCCGTCGATCTTGCACATCGTGGGCATCAAGGAGTCGTAAAGACGAAAAGCCTACTGAGAGAGAAGGTGTGGTTCCCTGGAATCGACATCATGGTAGACGACAAAGTCAAGGCATGCCTGCCTTGCCAAGCCACGACCACGCACGGTTCCGAGCGCTGCACACCGCTGCGAATGTCTCAACTTCCAGACGCACCGTGGCAAGACCTATCGATCGACTTCATCGGACCGTTTCCGAGCGGAGAGTCACTGATCGTCGTCATCGATGACTTCAGCCGCTTCCCAGAAGTCGAAATCATTAATTCAACAAGCAGCAACACGGTAATTCCCAAGCTAGACGCAATATTTGCTCGCCAAGGAATTCCACAACAAATAAGAACTGATAATGGACCTCCATTCAATGGACATGAATTCACGAAATTTGCATCATATCTTGGTTTCAATCACAGACGCGTCACTCCGCTGTGGCCAGGCGCCAATGGCGAAGTGGAACGTTTCATGAAAACTCTGGGTAAAGCAATCAGATCAGCTTTCATCGAGAAACGAAATTGGAAACAAGATCTCTACACGTTCTTGCGTCAGTATCGTGCAACGCCACATTCTTCGACAGGCGTGTCACCGAGTCAACTACTAAACGGGCGACAGATGAAAGTCTTGCTGCCCCAAATGTACGAGAAGAATCCACAGAGAAGAGAGATAGAGAATCGAGATGTCTAAGAGAAAGCCAAGATGAAGAGAAACGCAGACGAGCGACGTCATGCGAGCGACAGCCATCTGCGCGTGGGCTACATTGTACTCGTCCGACAGATGCGTAAGAATAAACTGTCAGCTGCGTTCGACCCTCGTCCACTGAAAGTGTCGGCCACGAAAGGCAACATGGTCACTGCGAGTCGTGGAAACTACCCCATAACACGCAACGTCTCGCACTTCAAGGCTGTGCCGCGCGTGAAGTTCGACGACATCAGTGAAGACGACCAACTCGACCAACTAGACGACTACCTGACTCGAGAAGTTCGCGTTCAGCAAAACGACGAAGCTGCGCACGCGAATGTTCCACAGAGACCTGTGACACGGGTGAAGGCACCTACGAGGTTTAGAGATTTCGTGATGGACGTTTAGAGTAGCAACTCGTATCCTTGTATTTAAGGTGTTTTACTGTTCTTTATTATGCGTATATCACAAGGACACTTAGTTTTAGTTTCGGTTTATTAGTCACAAGTATTCTTCCGAGACAGGGAGGAATGTAATGTAGCCGTTTACTAAGCGCAGATTTGTATTTTACTTTGAATACATTGGGAACTTCCGCTTCTATCCCTTTCACACACGGCGTGTTCGGTGGTTATCAAACTCACTCAAAACAACCCAAATACAACAACATTACAATAACCACAAGTTTTTTCGCAAGACTAATTATGTGAACATTTATCATATAGTATTACTGTTATTACATTTAGATACATGTTCTATTAATTATAGCAACGTAACCAACACACTACACGTGAATTCATTGTTGATAATAGTTATTTTTGGGGATGACGGCGACTAGTTTACTTAATTATTATTATCTTATATTGGAATAATTAAAATAAACTGGTTACAGCCTTAATTGGCTCCGCTGTCAATCTGGAATTGTATATAATTTAGTTGATTGTTTTACGGATTGTTTATATTTGTATGTATAGTTTACACAATTCAAAATAAAGCCTACCTACCTATACCTACTTCGGCGCTAAGTGGGACACCCCTCCCACACCATCTCCTTCGGCGCTAAGTGGCGAGCTAACGTTTTGTCATTTGATATAAACAATTAACAAAATTGACCTCTCCCCTTTAAACGAAGCTGGGTCCGCCCCTGATTCTGATACTGATTGGACTGTTTCTGATTCTAATACTGACTGGAAAGTTCTATTCTAAATAAAAATTACCTACAGCAATATAAATGTCGATAGTTTGCAAACACAAAAATATATTGCCTTTTACTTAGCAATGTGATCATACTAACAAAAACAAGGCAAATTCAGCTAATGTGGTAGTCACCAGTTGACAGCACTGCACATCATCACCTGCCCTTTACCCCTTTCACACATCACTACACACCAATAACCCAGCCCTGTTTATAAACTCCAACCCCACCCACACCGAGCGCGCCACTCCGACCCACCCGACAGACATCTGCATCATCCACGACCGATGTCCTAGCTGTACTGTCCCGGATCAACGTGACGGCCACATGTATAAATCTACATTCGTACAACAAACGTAAAGAGCGAGCCATGTAAATTACAATCATATTACCCGTTCGCTCTTTGCCACACTAATATAAACAAACCAAACTGTCCTCGGACAACAACAAGGCGGTGAACATGGCGAGACGAAGCAGACGTCTTCGTGCAATATACGTGTCTAACAGTCGCACCGACATTACCGTTGGATGATAATACGATTGTTGACAACACTACTGACTTTGCAAAAATAAACTGAAATGTTTTTCGTCATCTTCTTACCTCACAACTTTATATAGAGTCGAGCTTGGTTTTCAGAGTTGTCATTCTCTATAGTTAGAGAATCCACTACAGGTTGCACATTTATTCCGTGCGTGGGATCTTTCACTTCCCCTGGCATAGCCACCGGATAGAAGGGATCTACAGCTCCGAAAGACATAGGCAACGCGAGGTGAACGAAATTGACCTACTTTAGAAAAGGCGGTCGCTACCAGGATTACCGGTTCCTTCGATGAACTGTCCGACACCCTAAACGCTCGACCATCCCGTGTTGCCCTAGAACACGACGCGCATACCTTCATACCACTACGAACCCTCGCTACCCGCCACATTCTCAAACACAATAACTACTGTATATTATATAATCATAGACACAAAGCTCTATAAACATATCAACATGATTTAAATTATGAAATGTATTATGCGGCATAATTGTTAACTCATTCGTGCTGCAGGCGAAGCGAATGGAGGAAACACAACATTTGCCCTGTCTGTCAGAAGCCTTCGAAGAAAACGTCCGTCCGTTCATCGATCTCATTGACAAACTGAGGCTGCTCGGACTTGACAAGGACATTTCTCTGCCAGAAGTTGCTGTTATTGGTGACCAGAGCGCAGGCAAGAGCTCCGTGCTAGAAGCCATCTCCGGCGTACAGCTGCCTCGAGGCTCGGGTAAAGTTACAATCCACTCTTTTGTATGTGACACGTTATAATTATGTCTCTGAATATATAATAAATCAATCTAGTAGAATTGGATTTGCGCGACATAGTTGACTACCAGTTGAACAATCCTATACCCCTTCTTCCCTCCTTCTCCCTGCAACTCCCTGCCTCCCTCCCTTCCCACCCATCCAATCCCTCCCTGCCTCCCTCTCTGCCTCTTCTTCTTTTTCTCCCTCCCTCCCGCCCTCTTTCCCCCTGCCTCCCTCCCTTCCTCCATCCTTCCCTTTCTCCTTACCTCCCATGCCTCTCACCATCCACCTCCCTTCTTATCTCGCTCCTTCCCCTCCCTGTCTCAGTGCTACCATGGCTGCTGCCTCCGTCACCTCCTATATCTCTCATTTCCTCCCCCTCTCTCCCCGCCTCCTCCACTCCCTCAGTCCACCACTCACTCCATCCCTCCGTCCTTCTTCCCTCCTATCGCCACTCCTCGAACCCCTGCTCCCACCCACCCCGACGTTGCATATCTCGTTTTTAGTAAACATGCCTATCACAATCTTTGCCATGTATACGGATGCGAGTCTTGACATACATGCTATCCGTACTATGGTCAATTGTGACCAAATTGTTCAACTTCAGGTATAGTGACTCGATGTCCTTTGGCACTACAATTGAAGTCACACGCTACACCCGGGCAATGGAATGGCGTCATCAAGTATGAAATCCACGAGAGACCAGTGGAGAAACCCATCACATGCCCTACTGAAGTTGGTCGTGCAGTGCGCGATGGTACGTTGACTTTAAATAATCTAACACGGGAGGCAATACGTGAAAACAGCTTCTCCATGTTTGAGTCATGAGTGCTGTTGTTAATTTATTTACAATATAAAGACCGGTATATCTATCGGAGACCATTCAATGATGAATGTGAAACAACGTACGTACGGGTAAGTAACATTGTAAGGACTTTGGTTTCTCTCCACTCACACTACATTGCGGTCGCTTGCAGCACAAAACGCCATTGCTGGAAGGGACGTTGGTATCAGTGACACTTTGATCTCGCTACAAATCACAGCGCACGGGGTCCCCGACTTGACGTTGATTGATCTCCCTGGAATCACTCGCCTCGCAGTGGAAGGACAACCAGAAGACATTGCAGAGCAAGTAAGTTAAAGCGACGCTAATTGTTATTTTATTTGGATTTATCCACTCGACTCAGTGGTTATAAAATAATTAATTTGCGTGTCTAACTAAGTCAATTACACAGGGTGTCAAAAAATTTACCAGATTTCATCCTGCTAGCAAAAGTACAATAAGTAAAATTTTCCTAATCTATTTTGTATGATTACAAAGTTAAAGTTCAAATGTTATGCCCCAATGCACATTTTTCATGTTAATGTTCACTTTGTGGTATATTAACCGTTTTCATTTTACATGACATGTTCAATGTTTACGCTTTGTTCGCCGATCACTGTTTGCATCCTGCCAGCCGCATTTGTCACCACTCTACTGAACGAGCTGTCCTCTTTCTATAAATGTGCCCTTTGTTACCGTTACATAATGTTCTCATTATAGAAAACTTAGCAATTGTGTCCTATGAATGAGAGTAAATTGTGGCATGTTCCAAATATTAAACTGCTTGCGAAACAAATTGTAGGGTGCCTTGAAAAAGGAAACGAATCCTCTCATTTGGAGAATTGCAGCATGAGCAGTATTGGAACGCCTACAATGATAATGACATTGAACCTGCAGACAGTGGCGGATTAACCAATAGGCACTATAGTCCAGGACTTTTACGGCCAAAATAGGGTCATATTGGAACAAATTGCAACAGAAGCAATTTTTGCAGTTTTGATAGCAGGCGTATATCCTAGATAACACATAAAAAGTCTTCGCTTCTAAAAATTGGGGAACATTGTCAAAATTACCCTTATGTTGGGGGCCCCTCCTTATAGTTTTCTTGCGCGATTTCGTCACGATTTTACTATTGGGAAAAAGAATGAACACGATGTTTCTGTAAACCCCAAACTATTAAAATGGGTGTTCGTAAATATGCACATATGTTCAGAAACCATAACAACATATATATATACATTAAACTATTTTAATGTTAAATAACTTTTTATAAGAAATTATTTGTTTAATATCACAGAAAACGCACCACTAGTTGGACTTACATCTCCAGTTTGTCTTCCATATAGCATGATTATTCTCTGCATATAAGTACGTCAATATCATAAACATCAATCGTATATGGAACATAACATAAATACATTTAATAGTGGAACAATGTGCATAATAATAATTATAATGAGCCGTTGATGTAAGGTCAAAACATAAATGCATTAATCTAGCCCGAAGGCTTAATTATAGTAAAATTGTCATATTAAAGGAAATAAAAATAAGGCATTAGCTAAACTCCTTTTTCCATGTGTACACAAAGTTTAACATTGTATGTAACATTTGACAACATTAAACAAATACAGAAACATACATTTGTAGCATAAATTCGATTTTAAGCCCGTCTGTGAAGCGATTCCCGCGGAAAATTAAATTTTAATGAGCTAGGCGATTACGTGGTATCGTGACGTCACATATGACAGACACTCGCATCAGGCTGACCCTTTCCATGCATTCAGAGCATGTTTACAAGTATAGCTTTTGGGTCGAAACGAGCGTCAGAATGAGTTATTGTGCAATATTCCGACGTAATACAAACACTTGTCATCATAGAAGAACAAGAGTTTTTATTTAAAACAACGAATGCGAATGGGCCTACAGCTACAAGTCGACTAGGTTTCGCTGAGCTTGGCCTTGGGCTCGTTTTCAGAATAATTATATCGAATGCAACCAACGGGAGATAATCTACACCAATAAACATACATAGCAAACATATATTGTATCCAGCTACAGAAAGTAACATGTATAATCTCATAGTATCACTAGAATATCGATACATGAAGCAGGAGTTGTACAATTTATCGTAACAACTTAAATCAGTCAATGAATTTCTGTTGGTGCCGCTAGCTCAGTAGGTAGACGCGTTGATTTCTTGTTGTTTATTTTACAATCGAGCGACGCCGGTTCAATCATGACAGCATGCAAACCATTGATTTTTTTACACTTTTTTTGTTTATGTTTTCACGAAGTAATATAAACCAAATCATCAAATGTTTAAAGTAATTATTTATTCGCCACAAAAATAAAAATATGGTCATTATATATAACGATGTTTCTAAATTTTATTTATCCAGACAGATCACAATCTGTTTTCACATATATAATTACAATATATTACCAATTAATACATTATATATCCATTACATTATATTTGTTTGGATAAATAAAATTTAGAAACATTGTTATATAATGACCATATTTTTATTTTTGTGGCGAATAAATAATTACAAATTTCTTTTAATTTATTTACAAACAGTGCATTATAGTATAAAATGATTTGGTTTATATTACTTCGTGAAAACATAAACAAAAAAAGTGTAAAGAAAATCAATGGTTTGCATGCTGTCAGGATTGAACCGGCGTCGCCCGATTGTAAAATAAATGAAAAGAAACCAACGCGCCTACCCACTGAACTAGCGGCACCAGCGGAAACTCTTTGACTGATTTAAGTTGTTATGATAAATTGTACAACTCCTTCATATATCGATATTCTAGTGATATTATGAAATTATACACGTTACTTTCTGCAGCTGGATACAATATATGTTTGCTATGTATGTTTATTGGTGTAGATTATCTGCCGTTGGTTGCATTCGATGTAATTATTATGAAAACGAGCCCATGCAAGCTCGACAAAACCTAGTCGACTTGTAGGCCCATTCGCATTCGTTGTTTTGAAAAAAAATCGATTCATGTGGAACTGTAAGATAACTGCTTGTTCCTCTATGATGACTAGTGTTTGTATTACGTCGGAATATTGCACAATAACTCACTCTGACGCTCGTTTCGACCCGAAAGCTATACTTGTAAACATGCTCTGAATGCACGGAAAGGCTAGGCCTGATGCGAGTTTGAGTCATAAGTGACGTCACATCTCGGCATCCCGAAAAGCGCGCCAAAATATGCATATTTGAACATGTCCGGATGCACAGCATGTGGAATTTCTAATTCATTGATTTTTTTGATTTTTTTTGGCTTGGTGGACGTGGAACTAGATAGCAGGATGTAGTATAACATGAATTCAAGCAATAGGTGTTTTGATTCCCTTTAACTCTCAACTTACATGATTTTTACTCTGTATATAACTGTGCTACAGTCGTGAGCATAACTGGTATAGGTAACATAATACAAATACATTTAATTGGGGAACATCGTGTATAACAAACACTTGATATAAAGTCAAACGTAAACACGTGAATCTTTCCAAATGGGCTTCTGTCCTCTAGATCCAACAGTAGGGTGTGTAGGTCTTTCATGTCGCGATGCTGTCTTGATTTGGTCATGTCCTTGTGTTGTTCACTTGTGTTGTGTTTAACTCCAGTCAGTTATTGCATTGCGCTGTTAATCGCTGCACAGGCTGGCATGGACAACAGCCAGGTCAGTCGTTGCTGCTCGGTCATCCTTCTTCCCCTAGTCAGTCCCCCGCTTGTCTTCATGATGCGCATGAGTACTTGTTCAATCATGAGGTCCGTTGACAAGCCCGCCCAGGCGCGGTTACTTCGTCTGACAACATGAAATCCTGAAACAAAGTTGTTGTTTACATCAGGATATTCCTTCTGTAAACTGAGCATGGATTGCAAGTAAAGCCTGGCTGACTTAGCATACAAAGAATGCTAGGAGACAGCCAGATAAGATAGCATCTCTGACACAGCTTCAAGATGTAGATACCAGTTTCCCATGCGCTCTGCCTCTATGCATTTCCGAAGAATCCGGACCATATCCATGTACTGTAGCCACAGCTGTGCTGTGCGGTCATTCAACAAAGACACAATGTGCTAACACAACTGGCGTGCCACAACTAAGTCTGGATGGACTTCACCGTCGGCTGCTAATGCAATTTCACCTGTTGGATCAACATCTTGCTGTTGTAGTGCCTCTTGTGGCTTGGGAAGGGGGACCTCTAACGAGTTAGAGAGTATCAGCCCATTCAGAACTGCATCTAACATGAGGTGTGCACGTACTGCTCTTGAAATGGCCTTTTCTGCCAGGATGTGTTCCAATACTTTTGATGCATAGATCAACTTTAGCAACTCCTTCAAAACGAGCCAGTCACCAGGTGACCTGTGCTTCCAAGAAAGCTCATCTTCATATGGAAAGCACCCAATCTAAGCACTATGCGTCGCAGTGGGCTTCCATCAGGTTCGAAAAGTATGATTGATAATGCTCTCCACCATAATATCTGGTCAAAGGTTACGATACTTGGCATACTATGACGTTGGCCATGTTGGGCGACGTAGTTGAGGTTGGAGTAGATGGTGTCGCTTGAGCTCATGTCTACCATAGGTAGAAACACGACAGATGACCTAGGTGGATGGGCACCGTGGAAGCCAACTTGCATTAGTCCAGACCACGGGGGCCTTGATGGTCCGAACATGAGCGAAGTTTGCCACAGCGTATCTAAATTTGCCGTAGGATCCTGGACTGTCTGCATAGTGACGGTCTGGTACGTCAGCTCTGCCAAAGCCCGGTTGTCTATACTCGGTGGTACTGGATGTGTATATGCCCAGTTGTCGATATCTCCTACTCACTTGGGCTCTAGGGATTGGGCGACTCGTTTTTGTTCCTGGTGTGACCATCGGTATAATGCCCATGCCATGGAATGTGTCATTCTCATATAGAGTCCTGATGTTGTGGTCGACGTTATCAGCTGCATACTGAACAAACTCTGTGGTGTAGTTGGGTATGTCAGTGCCTTGATCTACAGCCGCATTCTTTCCAAACCGTTTGACCTCTTTGTACGAACTGCAGAATCCGTGATTGTGAAGCGAGTCAATGAAAAAACGAGATGCAAAATGATGGTGTAATTGCACTGCTAATGCAATCTGAAGTGGGACAAACAACACCCGGGGTCGCGCTGCTTGCATGATGGCTTGTCCAATGGATGCTGCCTTTACACCAATACCTCTTCCATTCACGATTCCATCAAGCAACATCTTCAAACTAGAAGGTAAGTAGCCGAGACAAGGTTCTTCAGATTCGATTTCATTAGACGCTGGGTATGATTCACATGATGTGTCTACTGCCCTAATGTCCTCTCGGACGAACTTTCCAGCAGCCTGTATTATGCGGATTTTCTCGCTCTTGGGATCATTCGATTGACTAGCATGAAACTCAAGCAGTACATTTTCAGCCGTATACCCCATAGTCGCCACATTTGATTTGTGATTTATAGTAGTGATAATCACTTGGTCACCAAAATGTTCCCTCAGTTAGCCTTCATATATTTTACGGGATATGGCTCAGTGTTAGATCCTGTCAGGTACTCGGCCATTTTGTTAACCAAATGTGATACAGTTGTTTGTTAGTCGTCGTTATTTTGCAGAAATTGAATGACCTGAAAAAATGCTTCAGCTTTGACTTCACAGACAAGACGGCCTATGTTTGTTGATTTACTTGGTCTCCCACATTCAGCTTTTTCTGGACGTCTTCATCACGCACAAACATTTGAGGGACAACTTTTCCGGTGCGGAAGTTGACGCTGCATGATTGGTGATATACGGCGTCAGCTGCAGGCAGATCATGCACAGCGAGCAACCGAACCCAAACACGATCAGCCCAGGCGTCTCTTCTTGTAGAACATTGCTCCAGCAATGTTTCCTTGCATTCTCTTGTAGCCACAGTATACACATCTCCTTGTCTTTTCCTTCTGTCAAAACATACTGTCGTCCCACAGAATAAGCAATCAGTTTTGAAATTAAACGTCTGCTCTGCTGATCGCAGCAACGAAGTCTGGAGACTTGGTTCGGGTTTCTCATAATCTCTAATGGATGGCGCAATTTCCGTCGGATTGCAGTACGAATAACGGCATTCCTCGTGCACCACTTGTCCGGAAACATACTCAATGGAGTCTCTACGTTGTTTGCTAGCTTTATTGATGTCTCGGCTACCCTTCTAGCGAAGGGATACTGTTGCATGGCCATTACTTAGGGTTTGCTGGCAGAACACACAGGAATCAGTTTCTGGTTCTGCTATGCTTCAAGGAACAACGAGATCATCTGAAAAAACAACAAATATGTTTAATACAAATGTTGTATAGATGTTATCAATTATTAATATATATTATATACATATATTATTACTTTATATTATACTATTACATGAAAGCGTTCAGCGTGACGACATACCGCAAAACCCGGAACCCATATTCGATAACCCTTTATTATCGCTTACTTTTTGATCATACTTTGCAAATATGTATAAATACTAGTGCGTTGTTGCTATTCGTTAATACGATATCACGAGAGAATGTGTTAACATCGATTTGACTAAACATAAATTATTTAATTGAAGCGTGGGCGCCTACATAAAACGTGAACGTACCGTTATGCAAGCCTACTTACTTTTGAGCGTCTTCGCGTGCATTCTTTGGGTTGGTCCAGCAGATGGCACCTTTGTAGTGTGTTTAGATACATTCATATGTATATTATGAATACCCAGTTTCAATCACCATGAAATTGAATAGAGGCTATATCGAATATTAGCAAAATATGAAATTTCAAATACATGTAGTATAGGTTTTAATGCTGTTTAACATGGGGTAAATGGGAAATGTTCATTCCTCGTTTTAAGTCACTTCCCCAATTTTCATCGCTGAAGACTTTTGATATGTTTATGACAGTTGAAATTGCTTCTGTTGCAATTTGTTCCAGGTCCAACCATAAAAGTCTTGGACTACTATAGGCACGTGCCTAGAGCCCATGAAGGCCAGGGGCCCACGAAGATACCCGAACATATTTATGTAGACTGAATATTCACGAAACCCAGCTAGCAAGACATGATTTGGCCAATGTTGGTTACTGCATAAGTTTCATATGTTTGATTGTTTAACAAAATTATAGAAGTGGCGGATACTGTTGAAGATTTGTGTACTATTTTTCTCATTTCTAGTCAGTTATGTAGTAAGTGTTATTATGACCGACACCCCACCCCCACCTCCGTCTTCAAATGTAATGACAGACAGCGCGACAGCGCGACAACAGAAGGGTGCAGAAGCTCCGGCAAAAATCTTCAGCAGCATGCCCCCACCCGTCCCCGTCTTGCAATGTCATGATCCAACAGTAGATTGTTTTGGCAAGCCACAAAGAGGGGGGGGGGGTGCAATTGGAGGTTTTGGGGCCTACTTAGATTACCCTCTCTGGATCCGCCCCTGGGACTACATAGGATTGGTCTTAGTAGGGGTCTCCCGTCCCTTTGCTGACATCACTTTTTCATTCACACCAATGTATTGTTTTAAAGCTGCTTATGAAACAAAGTTTAATGGTTTAGTGTCCCTGGAAGACGATAAACATAGCTAGTTGAAGATAAAACAGTGATAAAGCACTGTAATAACATTTTCTTTTTAGGTACGTTTTTGGAGACCCTATATTTCTATTGTATTGCAAAACGTTTACATTGCACGCTACATTTGTATGTTGTCTGTTTTTGAAACTATTTAGAAACAACTGACACCTGATATAGCAGAAGATTTAGTCTTCGTGTTGATAATAATTTGTGTTTCAATTGCATCCTGCACCTGGACACACACTCACACACACAATATTATTGCAACAGAAACAAAGATACATTATAACTAATGCATGCAATAATATTGCAGTTTGAGGTAAAATAGTGATTTTATTAATATTTAAAATTAAGTTATATTACTGTAGATCAACAGTCTGTTACGAAAGTACGTTCAGAAGGAAGAGACAATCATCCTTGCTGTTGTGCCTGCCAATGTTGACATCGCTACGACAGAGGCACTGAAGATGGCGAAAGAGGTGGATCCCTCTGGCGAAAGAACACTAGGTGAGACCATAATTATATAGGACAATAAATTATAAAACACCTATAAGGGATTGTGTATACATCTGGCATAATGGGGATACGTCATCCTCGCAAGCCAGGGCTGTTTGCTATGCAAAACTAGCCCTGGGTTATCCCCTACGTGAAGTGCGGAAGTTAGCTGAGTCAAACTAGTAATTGGCTTCGCCAGTCGCGACTGCATCACCCGTGAGAACAGCGCAAATACCCGCCCCATTTTGAAGACAGATAAACGACTTTTGGGAATCCCAATATATATGACCCGTTCGCCCATTAGCACGAGCAGCTGAGGGGTATTGTGTGTTCGAATAATTGCTTCTACTTCCTAAACATTGCATGTAACTCGAGCCACGGTTGGTGGAAATTAGTTTTATTATGACCACCTGACCTGCCGACATCCACTGATCTGGTGAGCGATTTCATAGGCTGAGCTTAAATTCAGAGTTTCACAAAGCGATCAGCCAGGGGGTACTGCTGGCTGGCACTGACGTAATCAGCGGCAGTGACCCCTGGCGCGCGAGGATGGGATACGTTGTTGTCGTCATTTCCGATTTTGCAGTTAAATATAATATTTCAATAGTTCAGCTGAACCTTCGACTCACAATGAGTTAATATTTCTCATATATTGAAGTCACTTCATAACCCAGTTTAACTGCATCACCTACTGGCTTTGGCTGGCTCTGAGTTGCATGTGTCGAGTGGTTTCATCGTTGCTACACATGTCATTTCCAGCTATAAGTTGTATTCATACACGGAATGAACAACAATACATCATATACTCCTTTTAATTCAGATCATCCTCGCAAGCCAGGGCTATTTGTCATGCAAACTAACCCTGGCAGATCTCCTACGCGAAGTGCGGAAGTTAGCCGAATCAAACTAATAAGTGACTTCGCAGTTGCGATTGCATCACCCGTGAGAACAGCGCAAATACCCGCCCCAATATGAAGACGGATAAACGACTTCTGGGAATCCCAATGTATAATGACCCGTTCGCCCATTAGCACGAGCAGCTGAGCGGTATTGTGTATTCGAATAATTGCTTCTACTTCCTAAGCATTGCATATAACACGAGCCACGGTTGATTGAAATTAGTTTTATTATGACCACCTGACCTGCCGCCAACCACTGATCTAGTGAGCGATTTCACAGGCTGAGCGTAAATTCAGAGTTTTGCAAAGCGATCAGCTGGCTGGCACTGACGTAATCAGCAGCAGCGACCCCTGGCGCGCGAGGATGATTCAGCTGCACTTATATGTTCGTTCGTTCGTTCGTTCGTTCGTTCATTCGTTCGTTCATTCATTGTATCTATTGCGAAGGTGTGGTCACAAAGCCAGATCTGATAGACACAGGCACGGAAAAAGGGTTAGTGGCTATCATCAACAACCAAACATACCCTCTAAAGAAGGGTTATTCGTGCGTGAGATGTCGAGGTCAGAAAGCGATCGACGACGGGCAGACACTTGCCCAAGCAACTCGACAAGACGAGGATTTCTTCAGGAGTAATCCACATTTCAGGTACGTTGTAACCAAACTATTCAACTGTGTATTCACTGCGCCGCGCGCGCGCTCTCTCTCTCTCTCACACACACGCACGCACACACACACACATGCATTGCACGCACACATACAGCCCTAGACACGAAAATACAACACGCTTATACTAGGCACACGCACACACATACGTGCAAGCATGCTTGATCTGATAGAAAATGATTGGACAATTGATTTGTTTGCAGTGGCGTTGACGAATCTGTACTTGGAGTGAAGAATCTTGCTACAAAGTTGACGGACGAACTTGTCAGACAGATCAAGGTAAATAAACAGAACAACTTAATTGTAACTTGTGGAAATACATTTAGTTATACCAATGATGTAACATTCCAAGCCTGTGTAGTGGTTCGTAGGTATATGCAACGACATCTCAGGTGCGTTATTAACTGAGCCTTGTGTGGGCTACTCCACACCGGAGTGTGGCAGCAACACGTTTTTATTCAACAACTAATGCTCTCTGCAAGAATTAAATATGTATACATTTACTTCAGGCAAAAAACCCATCTGCAATTGGTACATATAAATAAAAAAATACATAACTGTTTAAAAGTACATAAGTTAGACACATAAATAGATAAAAAATAAAATAAGGAATAAAATAAATAAAGTTCATAAAGAGGTATTAAAAGATTATAAAAATAATTAAATAAATGTGTAAAACATGATATAAAATCACTGTTTCACATTAACAGAGTTTCGGCCAATCTAGACCACATTGGCTCATTAACAATGTGCGTACAATCATACATACACTTTATCAGATCTTGAGAATCCGTTTTCTAAAACCGTAAGCATTCTTACACAATATGGCGTCAAAAGTATCGATAGCATTATTAATAAACATGCTACTCGCACTGTCCCATCGGTGGGATCCTAGGATCCGTCTATGCATATTGTTGTAGGCAACTTTAAGTTTGAAATAAGTACCCTTGTTAAAATTTACCCAGAGTTGGGAACACTAAATTGTGCCACAATGTGCATGCAACAGATTTAGTTTAACACCGATGGAACAGTGGTGAAATTTACGGATAACGCTATTAGACCTGGCATGAAAGCTACGCAGATGTCTTAACATATCTTCATCATTCTTCAGATCATTGCATATCACTACTCTTAAATTTTTCGTCTTTTCAACAAACACAAGTTTGTTATATACATATCTGGGCAATCCAGATGAAAGCCACGTTGTTTGATGACCATATATATCGATTTTATAGTATTATATTCAATATCATTTTGAAAACCAAATTTGCACAAATATTCAGCAAAGCCTGAAGACCACTGGGACGCAATAACACATAAATCGTCTGCATAAAACATATGATTAGTACAACAGTTTTTGTTGTATATTCAGACACTACAGTAACACATACTCGTGGTTCTTAGGGTTGGCACTCAACTGAACTTTATTTGCATATCAGCATATCACTACTCACTTAGTTCTCAACTACAATGTGTATCCCTACGCATCACTATGCACATAGTCCACCACATAGACATGCATATATAACATTTCCCTCCCGGACTAATTATGAAAAAGTATACTAGTATTACTCACTAGTATAACTTCTTCTGTATGCCTACAGCAAAATGATCTACCCGATAAACATAGTTATGTACTACCAGTGTAATTCAACAATACAATAACATTTAACCATGTTACTTATAACTACACTAATCTAACGTAGAGTCACAATAGTATTTCACCTCGCTACTTTTGCTAATCTAATGTAACGTAGACCACAGTGGCTCACGTATCTTTGTTACACTACAGATCTAGTCTATCTGGTGCCGTTCTTACACGAGAAGACCTTCTCAGGTGTGTTTAATTCTCGACCTGAGTACTATCATGAGCTGCTTGCTGTTGGGGGGCGTCAAATGTCAACTCGTTGTCATTCCTCTGATTCAGTGATGGCATAGAGCCCACTAAGTAGTCATGATGATCAGTCACTGCAGTCAGTGGTAACTCTGTCAGAGGCATGTTAGTCGAGTTTACCCTTGAACTTAACTGATCAATGTGGCGTTTCCACAATCCCTTAGAAACAATGACTCCATATGTCAACGGACCACACCTTGCACTTATAGTTCCTGGCACCCACTTTTCTTTCCCGTGGTAATCTCGAACCCATACCATGTCTCCTTCCCTGAATGATCTCAGATTTTGAGAACCACTTTGCATTTGTTTCTCTAACCGTGTGTTTTCTCGTCGGTTATCTGGTTTCACCCTGTCAAGTCGTGTACGCAACTGTCTACCCATGAAACGTACTGCTGGAGTTTCTCCTGTGAAAGCATGCGGAGCATTTCGATATGCCAGGAGGAATTTATCCAATCTAACCTGGAGTGCGTCCCCTGACGATGCCATAGCTTTCATAGCCTTCTTTACCGTTTGAACAAATCGTTCAGCTTGCCCGTTCGAACTCGGGTGATATGGTGGGGTAGGTTTATGCAACACCCCCAACCTATCCAGGAAGTCTTTGAACTCCTGAGATTTAAACTGTGGAGCATTATCTGAGACAAAAGTCTGGGGGACTCCGACTCTACTGAACATGGTTCTCAGTGCCTTCACTGTCGCTTCACTGGTTGTGCTGTTGACAATGACAACTTCTGGCCACTTCGAGAACGAGTCAACTACAATGAGGAGCATTTCCCCCTCCACGGGACCAGCATAATCAATGTGTATGCGTTCCCATGGTCGCGATGCAGGTATCCATGGATGGAATGGAGCACTGGTTGGATTCCTCTGCACCAATTGGCATGACTCACAAGCCTTAGTGCATGCTTCAATGTCTGCATCCATGCCTGGCCACCAGACATATGAATGTGCGACACCCTTCATTTTCACTACTCCGATATGCCCTGTGTGTAGCTCATCTAGAATTTCTGCTCGAAACTGTTTTGGAATGATCACCCTCATTCCCCACAACAGCACATCACCATCGAGAGATAGTTCGTTACGACGACTGAAGAACGGTTGTAAATCTGCCCGATCAGTTGGCAACTTATCAGGCCAACCATCTCGTGTGTACCTCATCACCTGTGACAACAATGGGTCTTTCCGAACTCCACCCTTGATCTGTTCGTTATTGACAGGTAACACCCCAACACCAAGAACGAGAGCCACATCTTCATCTGTAGATGTACCTGGATCCTCATTTTGTGTGGGTAGCCGTGAGAGCCAGTCCGCATTGACATTCTGCACACAGCTCCGGTAGCGCACCTCAGCTGAAACCAGACAAATACATTGCCCATCGTTAGATGCGTTCTGCTGCTACCGCTGGTATGTCCTTTCTAGGACTGATGGTCGCCGCTAGTGGTTTGTTATCAGTGACAAGAGTGAACTTCCTGCCAAACAGAAAAGGATAGAATCGCTTCACACCAAATATGATTCCTAGTCCTTCACTCTCAATCTGTGAGTACTTCTGTTCTGCTCTCGTCAACGAGCGAGATGCAAACTGAATTGGTCGCTCCTCTCCATCAGGCATGATGTGAGAGAGCACCGCTCCGACACCAATTGACGATGCATCACATGCAACTGTCACAGGGAGATTGCTGTCAAAATGCATCAGAAACCCTGACTCGCCTAGAGCACGTTTCACTGCCAGAAACGCTTCATCCATGTCACCTGTCCACTCAAACTTCCTATCCTTCTCAAGCAACGTGGTGAGAGGATGGAGTGTGGACGCAAAATCTGGCACAAACTTTCTATAGTAGTTTGCCATGCCAATGAATGACCTCAGTGAACTCACATCAGTGGGTCTGGGTGCATCACATATGACGGCAATCTTGTCTGCCGATTTGTGAATACCCTGGGCATCAATCACGTGACCCAGGTACTCGAGAGAATCTCGGGAGAATTCACATTTTTCCCGATTCAACTTCAACCCAAATTCTGTCAGTCTTTCGAACACCCTGCCCAAATTTCTCAGATGTTCTGCCTCAGTTCTTCCTGACACAAGGATATCATCTAGATATATAAGAAAGTTCTCATTCTCACAAAGGACTGTAAATGAATGGAACAGATTATCTGCTGATTGTGTGGGTGCTAGTAGCGTGAATATGTTTAAAAATAAAATCGACACATACCTCAGACGGGCTGGATACACATAGATAAAAGGGTCGGACTCTCGATAAGCCAAATGGCTTCCTTGTCCACCTGCCACCTAGAGTTAATTCTCTGGGTGACAATCTTGTTAAATCTTGTTAAATATACATTGACACCTGGCAATCCTTGCAACACTTTCTCTATCGCATTCTGCCAGATAGCTGACGCAGTTGTGATTCCATAGACTAACCTGTTCCGTTGGAATAGTCCATTATGCGTTGATATGGTCAGGTACTGCCTAGATTCCTCAGAAACCTCCATTTGGTTGTACGCATTTGCTAAGTCAAGTTTTGAGAATTTTGCTCCACCAGCCAAATCTGCCAGAATATCGTCAATGTGGATATTCGGCGGGGACACAGTTTTCAACTGAGGGTTAACTGTCGTCTTATAATTGCCACACTGTCTAATAGCACCATTCTTCTTGGGCACAACCACCACACCTGTTGTCCAGTCACTACTTGTAACTGGTGAAATCACCCCTGCTTTTTCAAGCCTGTCTAACTCTTGCTCGACTTTTGGTCGCAGAGCATAGGGGACCCGATAGGCTTAGTGTACACCGGGTTAGCTCCCTCTACTACTTCAATGTGTGCTTTGATACCTTTCAACAACCCCAGTTTCCCATCAAACAAACCCTGATGTTTACTGACTAGCCCATCTAGCTGACATTCATGTGAGAGGCACACCGACCCTGACCAAGGTCGAAACTTGATCCCTGCCCAGTCGAGTTTAATGGCCTCTAGCCAGTCTCTGCCAAACAGCACATATGTCTACTGCTCGGGACAATATACAGCATCAGATCTACATTCTGTGCATTATACTGCACATTCACACTGAACATGCCCTTACATGGGACCGATTCCCCTGTGAAGCTACGGAACACTTTGTTGCTTGGCTGGAGCCTACAGTTTGAAAACTTCGACTGGTACACATCAACAGGAATCATCGATACTGCAGACCCTGTGTCAAACTCCATGGCTAACACAACATTATTTACAGTCGGATATACAATGATAGCAGATGCGTCAACAATCATGCAATCGGTCTCACAATCATGCAGTGCATGCACATCTAACACATTTGAAACATAATTCTGACTATCGCCAGTATCGACTGTCACAGACACAGTATGCACCGGCCGCTGTCGCTCAGTGTTCTTGTGTTTACCACGCTCACGATTGCCCTGCACTTGGCACATCTTGGCAAAGTGATTGTCCCGTCCACAAATGTGACAACGCTTACCGAAAGCTGGACATTACTTTCGGTCGAAAGCATGTTCTCGGCCACAAAACTTGCATTTCACTTGGCCCTGTCCCCGGACGACCCGTCGCATCTCCGTGCTGCCCTGCCGCGGCGGAACTGTTTTGTCGGCCTTGACCTTCGTCACCCTGTTGACGGTAGCCGCCGGCGCATCGTGCGTCTGCTGTCCGCGGAATAAGTTCATGTTCTGTCGCGCTGCCTCGTGGGCTGTGGCAATCTGTCTCGCGTTCTGCAAGGTCAGCGTTTCCTCGCGGAATAATTTCTCTCGGACACTGTCATCGTGGCATCCGTAGACGAGTTGGTCACGTAAATTGTTCTCCTTTTCGTCGCCGAAATTGCACGTTTTTGCTAGATTACATAGCCGCGCTATGTACGACGCCGTCGTTTCATCGTACGACTGCTTGCACGAACGGAATTTATACCGATCAATCAGTTCGTTTGTCCTCGGAGCGAAGTAGTTGTCAAATCGATCGAGTACTACTTTCACTGTCGGTATTTCTGCTGCCGCGTCTTCAGTGTTATAATCGAACGAATTGTAGATCACCAACAATTCCGCGCCACCGAATGTCAGTAACATTGCAATCTTCTCTGCGTTACTCTTCGTAGTATTCCCTGACGCCAGCAAATACATGTTGAATTGCTGCTTGAAAGTCTGCCAACTTTCCTTCGCGTTTGACCCAGCTAGGCAGAGTTTAGGCGCCATTAGCCCGGTGAAGTCTGCCATGCTCACGCGTGCGTCTTCTTCGGCTGTTTTCCTCACAGCTCACACGTCAAATTCAAATAACTGTTTCACTCACAGTATCAGGAAACTATCCTGTTTCAACACTTCGATGAGTTGATACCATCCCATCCGCCTCGTCGCCAATTATCTGTTGTATATTCAGACACTACAATAACACATACTCGTGGTTCTTAGGGTTGGCACGCAACTGAACTTTATTTGCATATCAGCATATCACTACTCACATAGTTCTCAACTACAACGTGTATCCCTACGCACCACTATACACATAGTCCACCACATAAACATGCATATATAACAGTTTTGTATGTGCAAACTGTACCTACGTTATTTAACACATTGCTTAAATCATCGATGTATACAGTGAATAGGTAGGGAGACAAAATCCCATCTAGTCGAACACCGTTAGATACATTATAAAGTCAGAGGTTGTGGAACCCCATTTAATACAACACATTTGGGGTCTGTACCAGTATAACAAGATTCGCACGAGTAGAACAATCACACCTCGGTTAAGCAATTTTCTAAAGAGTGTCCAATGCTTTAGATGCGTTTAAAATGCAAGTACACACAGGACTTATGTATCTTCTATAATACTGAATAAAATTGTTAACGCATAAATACAATGATCAGTGGAATGTGCCTTCTTGATTCCAAACTGATTGTCAGTTGTATCCAGATACGATTCCATAAGTTCAAGCAGTATAATTTCAAAGATCTTAGAAGCAACTGTGACGAGCGCTGTAGATCTGTAGTTATTAACATCACTTCTGTCACCAGACTTGTTTTTTTACCAAGGGCCGGATAATAAAAGTTTTCATATCATGTAGTTGACCATGTGAGATAACACTAGTATAAAAACGCACAGTAGAATAGTTATGCGCCTACCTGCATGTATAAAGTGTTTTGCAGAAAGCCCATCGTAGCCACATGCTTCGCCAGACTTCAATGTATTTATAGCATTTTACACCATGCAAGATGTTATTGTCATTGTAGTTATACAAATTCCCAGTAATGCAACGTATAGACGGACCAAAATGTTGAAAGTTTCAAATACAACTCCAATGTAAGTTTAATTCTTGCTATTAAAATTTAATCTTGGAGCCATGAAAAATATCTTCCATAATGCTCTCTGGCTACACGAAACCACGTCGTTATGCAACCTGTCACCAGAGTTCCAAGAAATATTATGTAGCAACCATCTATACCAAAGGCACTGCTAGCCAACTCCGTGTCTCTAACTTTATTATTTAATATTTTACTTTACAGTTAGCCAGAGAGCCAATCATCATCTCTACCCGGATTTTGGGTAAAGCAACCTAACAGATTACATTTGCAAGCCGTTTTATCGTTTAGGCCCAGTGAAGGGTAGTGGTGCCTGGATAATCTAGTCTAAACTGCACCTAAAAACTGTCCGCTGTCGACCCCCCAACGCAGAGCTCCAACATGTCAAATGGCCACACCCAGTCTAATCTTAACAATCGCATCTGTTACATAACAACTCGTTATGTAAGCTGCACTGGGCTGACCTTTTACAGTCCAGCCACCGTCAAACTAATTAAAATATACTTACAAAACTATGTTTCGTAACATACACATTGAGAAAACTGATTTGGATTAAAAAGAATATTTTCAAACTACATGGTTAACCTCATCAACAATTTATTTCACAGGGCATAGTCGGATAACTCTTTTGCATCACCATTGGCATGACTCGATAACATCGACCGTTGTTTATATGTCGCCATCATTCGACAGAAACTAAATATACCTCACTCGTTCAAATGTGTCGAACGAATTCTGACATATCCTCACAATAATCCGCGCCTAATGCACGGGTGTTTTCAATAATCAATGAAACTTACTGGTCCAGAAACGTATGTTGCATTTGTTAAATATGCAGCATCTTTATGTTCCCAACAGAAGGCGCTACATTTTCTTTTATGCATTATATTCATTTTTTAAAGGACGATACACAAATATTCATTGTGTTTGAATGTTATCAACAAAGATCGTTATAGATTTGTTGTATTTATGCTATCAACATAGGGCGCTACAGTTTCACTATTTTACAGATAACGCTACATATTCGTTGTAGATCTTTTCCAAACACAGGGCGTTACAACATCGTATATAAAATATTTTCCTAACAGAAATGTTTTCAACAGATGCTGTTACAGTTTCGCTCAAATTGTTTTCCTAACAGAAGGCTTTACAGATTCCTTTTACTTATTTTCCCAACAGAAAGCGTTACAAAATGGCCTATATTATCCCAACAGAGGACGCTATATATATATATATATATATATATATGTATATATATATATATACACATATATATATATATGCATAAATAAATAGGCCTTGTAAAATGTACAAACATGTGATTAAGCACTTAAGCACACTATAATAATGAAGTGCAAATTATAAAATTATATTTTTTATTACCAAACTAGCCTATAATAATAATAATATGAATAATAAATATTTCATTTTACATGTTTCACGGTTTATTCGCTAGGTGACACCACCAAACTACGTGGCCTTCACCTTGCCGATGTTGGCCACGTTACGAAATACACTTTTGTCACCAGTCAAACTTGGATTTAGGCCGTATTTATTTGTAGATGAAGAACAAAAAGCGGGCCTAACTCTGACTTACAGCCGAGACAACTTCCAAACGCCGTAAAATATGGTCCCAAGGAAGCGGCAAAACTATGACAAATGGCGTTCACAGACTCTCGGAAAACCAATACTAGACTTGGCGTTCGTTGGCTTTGATATTGAATGCAACCGCTCCCGTGACAAGAGTTCACTTTTGACGAACTATTGTTGAAGTATTACCAACGTTGCATTTACCGTCTCCTATAACTGAGTCTAACGAACTATGCATCGGATGCAGCCTAGCCGTGTCCGCCAACTCAAAGGCCTTAATTTCGTTTAGGGTCTATGTTTTCAACAGAGCGCATTACAGATTTGTTGTATACATTTTCCTAACAGAGGACGCTACAGATTCGATGTATTATTCCCAACAGAGAGCGCTGCCGGAAATGCGTCGCCAAGTCCATGAGAAGTTGAACGCGACAAAACGTGCCCTGCAGGACATGGCTCCCCGGGTGCCAGACGATGTCGGCAAACAAGCCATCTACTTGCTACAGGTGACACGTAGAGTCTTCCTTGTGTTATAATGTACAATGTCGCTTGTGATAACACTGATGACAATATTTCCCAGAATAGCCTACTAATAATACTTTTCGTCATTCATTAGAACCGTCACAGGCTTGTTACGTTGTTCGGATTTCATGTATACAGTACCAGTTTATATTGCACATTTGTGGATGCACACTGCCAAACAAAACAAGGTTCAATTTTTTTTCGAAATAATGATGTGGAGAACTGATACACTGGCAGGCACATTAGGCCTACATAGCGACTGATAACATGTTTTCACATGCGCATACACGCACGAACGAACGCAAGAACGCGGTTCCCTCACACTCACGGCGGCCGTAATGGAACGTGTGCGATTATGAAATCATAACTGCATACCCGTATTGAACAGGGCGCATTGCACACGTGTGTAATAATATTGACCTAGATTTAAAGCATGTTTGAGATATAGAAAACGAAATACACATGCATGACCATGGTAAGTAAGGTTATAAATAATCCGTATAGCTTTTTTCTGTAACAGAGATAGTTTTTTCTGAGTCTAGATTGATAAGTATTTCCCCAGATTTCACAGCAGTATGACATATGTGGTTCAACAAGTGATTTATATAATGTGTGTAACGCTTGACAATCAAGAACATGCAAAGTTTTATACAAAACTGCTATGCTTTTTGATTCAACAATTTTCATGTATTCTCACCATGTTAAGTTTTCATCAATGGTTACTCCAAGGAATTTTGTATGTGATACCTGCTCAATGTTTGTCCCGTTCAAAACTATATTCACATCTGCTCTAGGTTGTTTTTTTATTGTTAAAATGTGTTTTGTTCACATTTGAGCAATAAATTGTTTGCTCGGAAACACAGGTCTCGTTTTTTATTCTGTCCAGAGCCAAACCCCTTATTCCGTAGCATTGCAAATTACTTAGCAATATGTTGTGGTCAAGTGTCAAAATCTTTTTTAGATCGATAAAGACACCAATCGTACTTTGGCAGTTATCCATTGCAAAAGTAATCTTTTTGAAAAATTCTGTTAAAGCTAGTGAGTTTGAATGATTACTTGTGAAGCCATACTGCTCATCTGTCAACATGCGTTGTGTTTCAATGAAAGACGTTAGCCTTTTCTTGAATATTTTTTCAAGTATTTTTGAAAGTTGGGATGAGAGTGATATAGGTCCATAATTAGAAAATTGAAAACGATCTCCCGACGTAAATATAGAAATGACGTTTGCTAAATTCATATCATTTGGAAATGATCCGATGATCAATGATCTGTTAAAAATGTGGGTTAGCGATTGTAAAAGTTGCATTATTACGAGCTTAACGGTTTTCATGCCGATTTCATCGTGTCCGTATGAAGTTTTACTTTTGCACCTGTCACAATGTGGTTTGAGTAGAATTAGTCTGGCTCAAAATTAAAGGGTTAATCAATGGCAGGAATTCCATTGTATGGTACAGCCATCCCTCGGATGCTTGAACATAAATGTTACACTAGCCCCATCTTGCGACCAAAGCGCAAATCATATTATCGGCTGGCTAACAAATTCTATTTGATTAGTTATTATACTAATTTTGCGATTAGGAACGTCAAATTTAGTAGTAGTAGAACAGTTGTACCCTAATTGATAATGTGTATTATTGTAAGTAATTGTTAGTGACATTATAAGGAGTTAGTAGCGTGAATTAGGAAGCTTGTTGATCGCGCCGGGAAGATGCGATTGAATATTTCACACCGCTTGTCTAAATGGAATATTTGTTTTACTGAAATACTGTATTAAATTGTGAACGTCAAGATGTGTTATTATTATCGTTATTACCGTCCCGATTCAGGGATTCTGACGATTTTAAATTTACATGTAATTGAGGTAATTTGAGGATTTTCGATATTTAAATGCAGACAACCTTGTTTAATGGTTGCGTTTGGCTACTTGGGAGAATCTTCAGTGACAACCGACTTGGCTCAACAAGACTGAATTACTCTAAAGCCGAGAGCATCGTTTCTTCAATTATCGCTCATTGACAAGATTGATTGCTGCTACCGACACAGTTGATTCGTGTCGTCTCTTATACACCGTGAAGAATGGGGGTGAGTTTCTCTTTTCGCATTTCCCCACTTCTCGACAATTCAGAGTGTCGTCTCGCTATTGATATTTGACACATTCGATCTGTGACGCCTTCTACGCCCACCGTGTGCCGTCGTGCCGCCGCCGCCTACGTTCGTTCTTCACATGACGCCTTCGACGCCCTCTGTGTGTTGTCTTCTTCTTCGTCGTTAACTTAGACGGGAACGTCTGTCGCCCGCACGAATGATGCCGTCGTCCTCAAAGCCTCGATATCACCCTGCAGTTTTTCATTCTGGGGAGTGTCACCTGGCCACACTTGCCACCTGTGGTCATCCTGTAGTCGGCAGTGCTGAAGTTGGTGTTCTGTCTGTCAGGGTCTTGATGGTGGTCTTTTTACCACTCTATGATGCTCCTTTGTTGTTTTGTTCCAGTTTCCCCCCTTCTTTTGCAAACCTGTCAGCTGTTTCTTTTCCCCTGATTCCGCAGTGTGCAGGGATCCACTGTAGTGCCACATTTGCCTGCGCACTCAGTTCTGACAGAGTAGTAGTCAGTTCATTCAATTCATTCTTTCGGTGGTCCTGGAGGGCATGGAATACTGAGAGGGCATCTGTAAAGATGACAGTGTTTTCATGTGTTTTTCTCATGTTGTTCAGCTGTCTTCAGGGCATCCGCTTTAGCTTTGAAGTTTTTGGAGTATTTGCCGTTTGCGACTGTGTGTCGTGCTTCTTCTTCTTTGTACGTGATGTACACTCCTCCACCTCCATCTCGGATTGCTTCGGTGGCGGAGGCATCGGTGTAACCATGCGTCCACTGGGTGTACCCAGAGTGTATGAACTCCAGGGATATGCCTTTTCTTTCCTCATCAGACTGTGTTCCCTTCTTCTGGATTTCTGGAATGTGTTCTTTGCTGACAGGGAAATGTTTCCTCTTCTATAATGGAAAGATGCAGTTGACGGTATGGGTTCTGGCATGTAATCCAACAGTTATGGGTCTTTTCGCTCAAGAATCCTGCTCTGGTGTATGAAGCTGGATCTTTTGAGTCTCCCTTTTGTTGGCTCGCTCATTCTTGGGTGCATGGGATGGTCACTCAGTCTTTAGAACTTGGCTGCTTGTGTGAACACCTTGGTGTTTCTTCTGTCATCTATACTTTGTAGTCCAGAGACAGTTTCCAATTCCGTGATAGGTGTTGTTCGCATGGCTCCTGTAATAATTCTCATGGCTTGATTCTGGATTCTGGCAATCTTGTCAGTGTTTGATTTAGCAACTGTATAATTTACTGTCATGCCATATTCCAAGACTGGATGGACTCTTCCCACATAGAGTTTCTTCAGTACACTTTGTTCTGCGCCCCAATTTGTGCCGGAAAGTTTTCTTATGAGGGACAGCCGTATTTTTTCTCTTGCTTGATATTTGTTCAACTGACTTTTCCAGGTCGCGTGATTCCAAGGTAGGTTGGTGTATCCTCAACCTGAAGTTTCTGTGCGTTTATTTGTAGCGTGACCTTCTGCTCTTGGTGCAAAAGTGTGAAGACAGTGTACGTTGTTTTCTTTTCGTTGATCGTCAAAAGTCAGGTTTTGGTCCATGCCTCTATCTCTTTGAGTGCTATTTGAAGTATGTAGTTTGCTATTGAGAAATATTCTTCACTGCTCCAGAGGTCATCTACGTAGATGGCTCCCCGTACATACTTTGGCAACTTCTGGATGGTGTCTTTAATGAAGATGAGGAAGTGCGTTGGTGACAACACTCCACCCTGTGGCACACCTTGTCTCATTCGTCATTTCTTGCTGCGGTGCTGTTTGATTTGGGTTTGGCTCTTCTGTTGTTGGCTAATATTCACTTGAACATGCGTCCAGCAACTCCACTCTGTCGTAGTTTCTACTTCAATCCTTCTTTCCATACTTTACCAAAGGATGTAGGTGGCTTGATCCTCCAGTGGACCGATCCTGTCTAAAGGCAGCTTGCTCAGGACTGATGTGCTGTTTTTCTTCTGGGTGCCACATTAATCTGATGTCAGTTTCCAATGCAGCTGGTAAGACTCTGCTTTGGACTTGTCCTTTCCCTTCTTGTATACAGGGATCATGATGGATTCTCTCCAGACTCAGACTCAGAATCAATTTATTTGACGATAAGGTCGGGAGACTCCCATTAAGATATATAATATCGCTAGCACAGGAGCCACCCCATAAATATAAACAACAACAACATTTACATGACACAAATCAGAATAGCATATGACTTGTTTTTATAGTTGATAATTACTCAATGTATCAACATACATACATAATACAAGGACTGATTATATGTACTCGTGTACACATTGACGTACATATGGATACTTAGGTATACATTTCAATACCTATTACGAATTACAAATAAAGCAATTATGAATACAACTGGATTCATAATTTCAAATAATTTTTTGTGTGTATGTTGAAAAACCATATAGACTGTGGGTGTAAATTTTATTAATGATAATATTTAGTGTTTTATTAACTGTCTCTACTATGTTGTCTAATGCATTTTTGTGGCAAATTCATGTTTCAATCTGGACATATACATATTATTTCATTCACGTGTGCAATGCTGATGAATATCATAGATGTGTGTGTTTGGAAAAACATTGAAATAGTAGGGTAAAAGGATTTAATTGTTGGATTTTATAAATGTCATCCAACTTTAGCAACTGAAGTCTTTTAAAAATAGGACTTGTGTGAGTATTATATTTACTTAAGGATATTATTCGTATTGCTTTTTTCTGTAATTTGAAAATTCGATGTGTCTGATGACCCCATAAAAGTAACCCATAATTAATGCGAGGGAGAATAAGAGCATTGTACATAATATATAATGTATTAAGTGGTAAAAAGTGTTAAATTTATTTAATATGCCTATTGCTTTAGATATTTCATTTGCTATTTTGTTTGTATGACTCTGCCAGTTTAAATGGTTATTTATTGTGATGCCTAAAAATGAAATCATTTACACATTCAATGTGTGCCCTATCTATTTGTAACATGGTATTCTACTTTCTTTTGAGGCATATGAAAAGTCATGAATTTAGTCTTTTTGGCATTTAGAGACAGTTTATTAACTTTCAAACAATTGCTAATCTTTGTTAGTTCTTTGTTAATATTTTCACTTCGCATTTGGCTTTCTGAATCGTTAAATGTGTTTAGTGTACTAGTAAGGGTGGTGTCGTCAGCATACGTCATGAATTTGAAAAGGTCACTAGAAAGTGCTATATCATTTATGTATATAATAAATAAAAATGTCCCTAAAATTGAACCTTGAAGGGCACTATTTTATTATATTGATGACTATTTCCTTAGACTTAACATTTTCAATTTCTACCTACTGCTTACGATTTTGTAAGGCTCTATACTTTCTATACTTGTGGTATCGCTCCTGTTCGCCAACTGTCATTGCGCAGCTAAAGGAGCTTCTTCTTTGATTTTGGACCGAGATGAAGTAACATCTCATTTGTCATCTCGTCTGATCCTGGGGACTTCTTCAGTTTTAGTTTTGACATTGATTCCTCAAGTTCTTTGTTGTTGAAGGGAGTGTTCATTGTGGAATCCACTTGGTTGCATTCAATGGCGTTCTGGGATTCCCTTATCTTTCTTCTTCGTTCTGGTGTTATCACAAGTTTGCTGGTATTCGCGTACTAGTTGACGAAGTAATTGGCTGCCTGTTTGCTTGTAAGTAGCTCCTGGTTGTTTTGGAGTATGATTGGCGAGCTTTTTTTGTTTTCGTCATTGATGGCGTATGTCAGTTCTTTGTCCAGGTTGAGAGGCTCTGTTTTTTTCTTTCCAACTTCTTCGTGCTTCTTGGGTGAAGGTTCCCCTGTGCCTTACTGTAACTTCCTTCAGTGTAATGTTATTATCCACCGTGGTGTATTCTTAAACTTGTTCCCTGGCTTCAGTCACGCGATCTTGAAGCTCTTGAAGCTCCTCGGTCCAGTAAAGTCTGTAGTTCTTCCTGGCACCTCGCACCTCGAGGGATATATTCTTTGGCAGCTTGATGTAGTCTGGTTTAGAGCCTTCACTTTCAGGCTCATGTTTTTTGTTTTTTTGTGTGAATTTCTCCTATGTCAGCATGGTAAATTTCTCCCAGTTAGCGTTCTTGTAGTTCCATCGTGGAAATGTTTTGGCGTCCTATAGTTTGAAGTTAATGCCCAAAGAGACCTTCAATGGTCTGTAGTCGTTCCCTCCAAGCTGATTGTGTACCGTTCTAATCTTTTTTGAGATGTCACCAATGCCATAGGCCAGGTCAGGCGTCGTTGTCAGCCATCCCCTTGAGAAGAACGTTGGTGGGTCTACAGGATCATTTACAAGCTCAAAGTTGTTTTCAGCTTACCAGTCTTCAATTTCTTCTCCTCTCCTGTCAGCATCTAAGTATACCCAGGTTTCTGGATGACAATTGAAGTTGCCAATGATGAGGCACTGGCTATCTGGGAGTTCCATCTGGTCAAAGCATAACTCTCTGTCTCGCGGGCAGTATATATTGTAGATATTCAGCTGCTGAGCACGGTAGTTGCCATGGATTTCTGCTTCATTATTTGTGTTGACGTGGAATTCGTAAACTGGGATGGAATTCTTGACAAGAATAGCCATTCCGCCTTTGGTTCTGCCTTTTCTGTCGAGTCTGAACACCTGGCATCCTCTCATGCTGAAGCACTGGGTCTCCTTCAGATGTGTTTCCTGTAGACAGGCAATTTGTTCCTGGTGGGGTCTTTTTGCAAGGGGAACCTTCTTGTTGTATACTCCTTCTTCATTCCACATCAGAATGTTGACATGTCTTGGCGCTGTCTTTTCCGGGCCAGTAGCATTTACCCTCAGTCCTCGTCTGCTTGCTGTACAGGACGAGGTGAGGTGACTTCCGGTAGCTGATTGTAGGCCCTTTCGAGGATGGGGGCCCGGCACTCTTCCTCTCCGGCGAGATTTCAAAGGTCGGGCACCACATCGTGAAGCAACAGTGTTATCCGTCATACAGTGAATAGTGCGTGATGCAGTAGACTCAGACTTCAGCCATTGGCGTTTTTCTGGGGCCACTCCCGTACACCAACTGCCTGTCAGAGCTGAAGTGCTTGGTCCGCCCTACTGATGGTTTAAAATGCTTCAGCCTCTCACTTCGTTTAGCCAGCCAGCAGAAGGGGTTTCCCATGGTGTGGCCGCCACCCGATGCCAGCTTCTTGGAGCCAGAAGTGAGAGTTGAGTGTCTGATGAGAGGCAGTGATCCCGTCCGTCCCGAAGGATGCTGCTGCCGGGGACAAGGGTGCTATCTCTACCTAAACAACCCAGACACCCCGTCATACTGCCGTATACGTTCGTTCATCACGTGTCGCCGTCGACGTCTTCAGTGTGCCGTCGTATTGCCGTATACGTCCGTTTCATCACGTGGCGACCTTCGACGACGGCCGTATCTTCATCGTGTAGTTACACTAAGCAGCTACGCCTCGATATATATATATATATTAATCGGAAATGCCGAGGTTGAGTATTGCACCCCCCCCCGGCATACCCCTGTAGACGGGGTGCGTAAATGCTCGTTATCTCGATGAGTAGTTATACCCGACTTCACGACTCACTTTGTTATTACTTCTTGTAACATATATTTATATGTATCGTTACATTTGCTACATTACTTTGTACGAGGAAATACTTAATAGTTGGCCAACTTATATTTGTATCATTTATTTGGTATATTGTATTCGTTAAATGGATATTCCACTTGGATTTCCACGTTAAACCCTCTGTGTTGTGTCATTTTCATGTTCTACTCATCTTTGTTGCACCTGGACCTTTGTCCCGAGTAGGTCATATTTGGTGCCGCCAATCCATGAGCTAAATTTGTGACAGCACCCAGACACACTTTCGAGTACTTGTTCAGTAACGGGGACATATACTGTACATTGATTGTGATACAATACGTTTTACAAAGTCGGTTGGCTTTGGTCCCGGGCAGTGTTCTATGAGGTTGGATAATTTGGTACCTATGGCAACGAAGAAATTGTTAAATTGGTTAGCTATTTTTTAAACTTTAAATATTTTCTTTTACCTATTATGCTGTTAAGAGTGTTATCCAAGTTTCTCTTATATTAGTCTTACAATCGTCTAGTTTATTTTCTGTAATTGATTTGCTTTTCTAGACGTAATAATTTCTTTAACTTATTTTTTTGTCATTTTGTAGCCACTTTCTGTTAATTCTGTCCTAGTTGTTAGAAATGTTAAGTACAGGTTATTCTTGTTTATTCAAGCGTTTTTAACCGTCTTGATAACCAAGGTTTTTTATCATTCTTTTTTTGTCTTTCCTGAATACATTGTTATTTTGTCAGGACAGACATCGTTATCAGTGTTACTTAGTATTTGCTTAAAGGGCGGGAACGCTAAATCAGAGTTTGACTCGTTCATTACAGTATCCCTGTTTGCACTATTTAAATCCTGCTCAAATTTGTTTAATGAGTCTGATATCTACTGTTGGTTCGTCGGTAATAACCACATAAGTGCTTTTGTAACACAGGACGAAAATTGGCATATGATCTGTAGCATCGCTTAAGATAATGCCACACATTTTGTTTCTAGACAGCTCAGAATAGAAAATGTTATCTATTATACTAGCAGTCGTGCTTGTTATTCGTGTGGGCCTGGTGATCAAGGGATATAATCCACAGTTGAACATTAAATTATGTATTTTGATTAAGGTCTTCTGTGCATACAACCGACATTGATTTTCTTCTTCTTTACTAATCTGTATCTCAATAAAGTTGCTTTCAAAACAGTCATCGACAACATACGATATGTTCCTTAAATAAATATAAGAAGACTGGCAGTTGTTAAGAAGAGATTCCCACATATATGTGGCAACGCCACCATCTTGTTTTTTTCTGGAATTACAGTACAGGTTTAACCTGAAAATACAACATCGTTACATTTTACTTCACTTCCGCCCAACTGTTTTCATTAAACCACGTTTCTGCTATAGCAATTGTATACAATTTATACTCCATGCTTTGGATAGTGTCTTTAATCTTGGATTGGTTAGCTTTTAAACTCCGGGCACTAAAATGTATCATACTCAGTTTGTTTGACTAATTTTTGTCAACATTGGTAAAGTTGTTTGAAAATTGTGCTGGGGTGTAGCATTTACATTGAGTGGGCAAATCGTTATACAACAAACGATCAGTATCAATAATGTGTTCGTAACAGATAGTCAGCATGTACTTGGTTGTCAGGCCACGGTTTGTGACATCAGCCGCTCCCTTACCACCAATTTGTCAAACGACAAATACGCGAATTTTTTCTCTTCCTTGGCCTTCATCATTTTTGGTAGCAGTTATTTCCGCCTCGCGAATAGTCCCCGTTGACGTAAATGCCACGAGGCCATTTCTTCTTCGTCGCCTGCAATACCAGCTCGAGATCCTTGAACGACTCGAACCTGACTACGATGGTCCGGGTTTTCGTCCTCGTGCCGCCAGTTCGGTGTGCATGCTCGAAGTTGATGGCGCGCACTTGCGCTTCGGGGCGTTCTAGGGTGGTTGTCATAACCGTGCGCACGCTCTTCTCCGTCTACTCTCATGTCTCGCCGTCTACGTCAGCAACGCGTCCGAAACGTAGATTTCCGCTTGATTGGTTTTCTTGGTAGTCAACCGTGTGCTCCACGTTTTTGATAATTTCTTCAAACTCGATCATCTTCTTCGACAGTTCGGTCAGCGCCGAGGTTGTCTCGCGCATAAAAACAGTCCACCCTCCGGTTGATCTCAGCGACCGCGCTTTGCAAGCATGCCTGGTACGCACCTTGTTGTACTTTCAGGAGCTTCTCGACGAACGTACTGTAGGTCTCGCTTTCTTCCGCGACGGCGCTTACTTAGCTACACCTACCATGTACATGTAGACTGTTGTTAAACGTAATTATATTAATAAATTACGTTGTGTCATCAGCTGCTTCAGCGGTACACGGATGACGTCAGAGATATCGCAGACGGGGAACACAAGCGAGTGGACGGCTTTCAAGTCATTCCTCGATGTATAGAATATTTCGAGCAACTGGAAGCAGACATACAAGCTCTACGTCCGAGTAAGAAGAACAACATTTGTGCGTGTATCTGCTTTAAAAACAGGAACGAGTATTTGAATAATTCATAATTAGATCGCACCATTGCATATAGCGGTGTGTAGGTCTACTACAAGAATGCATATTGCTTAGTTTATTTTACGGAAGTATAGTATTATTGGAGTATCTGTTAGCAACAAACCACTCCCACATGTTATAACTATAACACTGTGACATTTTGTTTCTTGAATTCGTTCCCAATAATGAACCATACTACGTGTTTGTCATTGTGATGCAGTGTTTTGACCCATGTAGTACGTTCGTTTTGGCAGCGAAACATGCACGTTACATCGACCATATAACGAAGATTTCAATTGGGCAGCGCGGTCGAGAGCTGCCGAGGTTCCTCAAATATTCAACCTGCGAAATTCTTATTGTGGAGACCGTGAAGAGATATAATGAACCACTCATGGAAGCTCTAGAGAACGTCAGCCAGCTCGTTGGGGAAACATTTGGCAGACTTGCAACTAGCAAGTTTGCAAATCTACCACAACTAAACACAACAATCAAGGTATGAGGTTCTAGCAAATTTGCGATATACATGTTTGTTGGTGAGTTAAAATTTAGACTAATTTATGTGATTTAATTGCTTACTTCTTGGTTCGAGGGAATTCATCTGATTGCAGTGTTCCCCAGTATTTGCTGCCATGCACATCAGTCTTTATGTCCTATTCAACTGTGTGTCATGTACTTAATGATGTCATCTATATTACAAAACAGCGCGTGGATGAATCTCTGTCCATCAGTCTGTCTGTCTGTCTGTCTGTCTGTCTGTCTGTCTGTCTGTCTGTCTGTCTGTCTGTCAGTTTTGCATGTATGTGGCCATCGTTTTGCTATTGCGGACCATATTGAGTGGTTCGTAGATTTTTATTTATTTTTATTTTACCCGGGGGCCTGAGTGGAATTTGGATTCGGATTTTGGCAGATTCAACATAATTTGTGTTTCTCGATATTATTGTTATTATTATAAAGATATAATACATTCTATAAATAGACTAATTCGCTGGATTTATTTGAATTTGAGTAGTTTTCACGTTATTGTAATTTGTATGTGAATGCAAATGCTAGCCAGGCCCACGCTATTATATCACTGAACACTATAGCTCTAGGATTCTTCCACACTTCCAAAAACAATGTATATCTTCCATATTTCTTCTTCATTGTAGCTGTATTTCTATGTATTGTTTTCTAAGCGTTAGACCAATGACCACTTACGGTTTATCAAGGCGAGTAGGCTGCAGGAAGTTGGAATGGTTAAAGTTTAAATTAAAGTTTTTTTAGATTTAAGTGCTGGACATTTGGAGTGTTCAGAATTATGCCGACAATACTTGTGTTTACAAAATGGTGTTTAGATTTCAGTGCAACTATTTGGAAGATGGGTTACATTCCAGTGCAAAAATTGTGCGAGCGGTCCCGGAGATTGAATTTACATATATCCTTTGACATAGAGGAGGCTCTGTCGAAAGAAAATATTTTTGTTCACGAGCAAAGTCGGGCAACTCAGCTAGTACTCATTAAAACATTAATTACCAACTGCACATTAATATGCCCACATTACGATTCCAGTCCATACTACGAAACTGTCTGTTAGACTATTTATACAATTCGAAATAAGAGATTTATACTGCTCATGGACATATAGCTTCTGCTATTTTATCAGTGGGAGACACTATTGTAGCAATGAAAGGATAAACACATGCTTTGAGCTAGAAGGTTTATTCTCAACGGTGTCCTTATCGTAATCCTCAACTACTGTTAATTTGTTTCTAACTGTTTACAGTCTCTACATACATTACTTATTAGCCAAACAAATTACTTGTATTATGAGAAAATATGTACGATACAAAGATGCATTGTGTGCTCAGTGACAAAGCACAAGACAGTTACAGTACTTGGACGTTTACTTCCTGTTTTGTTTCTTGTGGCTAACAGTAAAATTACATTGTATTATCGTCGTCATTATTGCACCTAGCGCCTCGTGATCAAACTACGAGAAGAGGCAGAACTCGCGTGCCGGGAAGCTCTGCGAAAACTGCTCAAGATGGAGATGAAGCCATTCGCACAGGACAAAAACTACCAATCTGTTTTAGGTAATGTCCTTGCACAGTGTTTGTACCTGGCACCGACTTTGTGCAGTACTAGTGGTATACTTCAGTTGTGTGTGTGTGTGTGTGTGTGTGTGTGTGTGTGTGTGTGTGTGTGTGTGTGTGTGTGTGTCTGTCTGTCTGTGTGTGTGTGTGTCTGTGTGTGTCTGTGTGTGTCTGTGTGTGTATGTGTGTGTCTGTGTGTGTCTGTGTGTGTCTATGTGTGTTTGTGCGTGCTCGCGTGCGTTTGTGTGTATGTATGTGTGTGTGCGCGCGCGCGCGTGCGTGCGTGTATGATAACATAATAAGAACAATTGTTATGTTTTCCTCTGACACAAATATAATGTGTATATGTTATAGTTATTATTGCTATTATTTCATTTGTACAAACAAGTTACGGGACGGTCGTGTGACAAGTGGAGAGATTAACAAGCAAACGTGTTGTCTATATACAATACCTAAAAGCGGCAACGTCTAGAAATGGATTAGCTAATTCATCAGCAAGCAAATTTGTTAAACAAGCCAATAAGCAAACTTGAATACATTTGAAATATTGTAAGCCCCTTTTGCAAACATCAAATTAAAGATGGCATAGATTTTCAGTGTCTTCCCCTACAATTCAACAGTTTTGAAAACAAATGCGGTTCACAGTTGTGTTTGTAATTTTGTATTGTTTAGATCGCTTCCTAAAGGAGGAGCGAGAACGGAAGGCTGCTGAGAACGTTGAACAAAAGGAAATGCTGGAAGAAAGAAAGAAACTTAAACGACAAAGACAGACACTGGAAGAAAGAGAGAAGCATGAACAAAGACAGATACTGGAAGAAAGAAAGAAACTTGAACGACAAAGACAGACACTGGAAGAAAGAGAGAAGCATGAACAAAGACAGCTACTGGAAGAAAGACAGAAACTTGAACAACAAAGACAGATGCTGGTTGAGAGAGAAAAACTGCGAGACTGTTCAGAGTCTGCCATCGACCAAACACTTGTTGAAGATAGCCTGGAGGAAGATTCTGAGAAGCTGTTTCACATGACGATGGCTTACCTGATGGTAAGTATTGTCCATGTTAATGTACTTTATTAAATAAACTATGTGACGTGTACGCAGAAATGTCGATCCGTCTGAGACAATTCATATGCATGACGATAACTTTCTATCACTTTAGTTTTAGGTTAGTTTTGTTTCGATGTGCGCTATGCAAAATGTCTAAATTTCATGAACATATATCTCCACATACTATCTGGTGGATGGATGGTCACTAGACGGACTGTGGAACTGTCATTATTACTCTCATCTGTTTTTTCGTTTTTGCGTTTCTCACACCAACCTGTAAGTTAATGGTATTGACATTTACTAGAATAAAAGTGAACATGTTGTTACATCGAGAACATGTACCGTTTGTACGGGTTAAAATAAAGCGTATTGGGCAGAAGGAACACTTGTAACGGTATTAAGCAAGATTGCTGCTAGGTATGATACAATCTGTCGGTCTCTTCTGCTCTAGATTTGCAACCGACGTCTCGCTGAAAGTGCACCCATGGTCATCTTGTACGATATGGTCGACGAGCTGTCGGCAAAGATTCGCAATGAAGTCACTGCATTGGCTGTGGATCCTGAAACACTCGAAGCACTGAGGGAGAATTTTGATTTGGCACAGGAACGTGAACGACTGAGCCAAAAACTGAATCGACTACACCAAGCCTCGATAGAGCTCGCTGTGTTCCAGCAGTAAGGACCGGTTTACAGAAGCGATTTGTACCCAGATTTGTCGGGCAACACCTTATCGCGGTGTAAGCCGTGGCAAACGTTTACACGGGCGACGTATCTAGAGATCCCGAGCACGACCTATTGACAAACGCCAGTCCAGACTGGAGCTTTGACGAAATGTCATGACGGTGCCCTTGCTGGCGATCGCAGCAGCTGCCGATCTACCACTATTTCAAACTGTTAGCCGTTTTGCTGTCGTTGTTTTCAAGTAAGTGTGGCATTAATATTGTCGCCTATGATATAAAGCAGAGTATGGATCTGAAATTGTTTCTTTACACCAACAGTTAATTGGCCGATTGGTCGAGCGATACATTGGTGCTCGAACAATGTGGACATAAATCGTTAGTATAAATTGACATTGATGTCACATATTGCCCGTGAACAACTACAAAGTTGTTACATCTAATCGCCGTGCTAATGTCTTGAATAAATATGTTGGTAAGTTAAGTATGCGAACATGTTGAGGAACACCTTATAATTATGAGACAATAGGCAGAAACATTTTGTTTTAAACAGTAGTCTAAATTATTCAGTATGGATGAAGTTATATGATTGGTCTTATAAAGTCATGTTATAACCGCAGTTTCAGTTTGAAACTTGACCTTGGAATATCGTCATATACAGAACAAGTCTCATGTATTTGAGTTGGTAGCAACGCAACAACCTTCATTACCCATTATGGTTCTGGTCGACCTAATTTCATAGATGTTGAAATATTATAGTTATGGTGTATGGTGTATAAAAGCACGAAAGACCATGCGGATTATATTGGTGCCACATTGGAGTGTTTATTGCGCACAGTAAACATTCATTTGGCCAGTATTTCCCGACCGAGATATTTCTGGCGAACCAGAGTGACGGATTCTCTCACGTAGTGTGCCCACAATCTGCCTAGATACCTTTGAATAATTCTTTCTAGAATCTGCTGTGGCAATTTACATACATGTTATATTGATTGTAAAAGAGTCAACCCTGTTAGAAACCACTTGCTGATAATGCCCAGTAAGATCGTTATCTGCGACTGTGTTCGTAATATGTCTAATACATGTGTGTTATTATTCGGTTCATGTATATTGTAAGGTCGAATATGATAATTTTATGCATACTTAAATGTCAGAAAATAATTATTATATTATGAACTGATTTTACGTAAACTGGTGCATGGTAACATTTATTCTCGTTGGCAAGGACCGGAGTAGGCTGATTATAACAAAGTATATCGGTAGCTTGGACGCCTGCCAATTCTGAGGCCTTATCAACTATTCCATGATTGTTTATAAAATGTTGATGTTGTGTTAGATATGACCTTGAATGGAAAGGTTGCCAACCTACTGTCAATCACGCGAATACGTCTTGTATGGGTGTGCTTCTGGTACACAGTTATCGTGTCAATATCATTGCGTGATATTTTGTAATATACAGATGATAAGTGTTGCTTGCTTTAGAGGGTTGGTATAACTGGTTAACATGTTCCCCTTACAGTCAAGTCCATATGCGAACCACTGTGAATTTGGCGAAGCTGATATCACATTTGACACACACATAGCGCGTGTGCAAAGAGAAGTAGTTAGCTATATTTTCTTCGTGGAAATGTCCGATATTTCTTTAAAAGTCTGAATTTGTACAGTAAATTAATATATTATACAGAGTACTAATAACTGCTTTCCACTTTATTATTATTAGTAGTAGTACTAGTAGTAGTGTTAGCACCCCATAATGGTGATACAAGTTATCGTGGGATAAAGGGCAAATGTATGTTTATATAATTTTATGCATTGGCGAGGTAATTATAATATTGATTAAAACGATTTGTTATCCACGCAATTCTGTTGTATTTGCATTTGTTTTCATTCCCTCCACACACAACACACATACATACACACACAACACACATACACACACACGCATACACACACACACATGCACACACACAACGCACACACACATACACACCCACACACACACACACACACACACACACACACACACACATGCACACACACAACGCACACACACATACACACACCCCCCACACACACACACACTCACACAACACATACACACACACACACACACACACACACACACACACACACACACACACACATTGAACGAAGGGTCATTGTTTCGTGTTCAGTGTATGATATGCTTCGATATAATGTATGGTGTTTTATAATTATGTGTAAATTACGAAATATGCGATTGTGTGCTTTCAATGTCGGTTGGTATCGCAAAAAATGCGACATTCAATAAATATTTACAATGGAATAAATAATGGTGATACAAGTTATCGTGGGATAAAGGGCAAATGTATGTTTATATAATTTTATGCATGGGCGAGGTAATTAGAATATTGATTAAAACGATTTGTTATCCACGCAATTCTGTTGTATTTGCATTTGTTTTCATTCCCTCCACACACAACACACATACATACACACACAACACACACACATACACACACATACACACACACACACACATACACACCCATACACACACGCACACACACACACAACACATACACACGCACACGCTCACGTATTGTGTAATATGTTCAACGTATCTAAAATTAAGATGGAGAGAGTTCCATAATATCGGTGCAGCAACAGTAAAACAGTTTATTTACAACATTTATTTAGACTTTAGGAAAGAAAGAGTGAATCATAACTAGATGATCGAAGAAGAGTATTTTTTTTTTTATGTGTTAGCAATGTATATATGCTGGTTGCTTGCGCGAGTGTGTATGTTAGGCAATAGTGTGTATTTTATACATGTTACCAAAAACAGATAAGCGAGCGAAAAATGAACAACTCGAAACACGTCCAAAACATGACATTCTACACGAGATTTAGACTAGTACCCTCACGGCTCGTCCTATCCCGACGATCTTGGTATCATTTGAAAGCATGCACTTTCTGTTATTCTAGCGTCATCGAGATTTCCAGGTATCTTTTTATAGAGCACCTATAAAAGAACCTACAATCGTGCCGTTTTCGGTGTTCTGTGCGGTTCCGAACGATGTTGGCGGCGGGTACTTAGTACACTAATCTTCTGACTGCGGCGCTGTATTCCTCGTTTGCGGCATGCGTACATCGCCATTTCTTGATTTTATGTTATTCGCTCCACCCACTTTTATACGCCGGCGAAACTGACGTGCTTTAATGGCAGCGAAACCGATATATTTCTACGTCGGTGTGATATACGGTCTTTGGTCACAATAACGTTAGCCCACTAACGGAGTCTAAGGATCAAAATTCGTTGCGTTGGTTGGTTGATATACGTGATTGGAACATCACGCCTACTTTGAGTTTGACAGTTTAGCCGCCTTTTGAAAGTGGATGGAGCATACAGTATGAAATCAGATAGTGGTGCCTTAATCGGTAGATTTAACAAGATTGCCACCAAGAGAATTAACTCTAGGTGGCAGGTGGACAAGGAAGCCCTTGGCTTTTGCTTATCGAGAGTCTAACCCTTTTATCTATGCGTATCCTGCCCTTGTGAGGTATGTGTCGATTTTATTTTAAAACATATTCACGCTACTAGCACCCACACAATCAGCAGATAATCTGTTCCAATCATTTACAGTCCTTTGTGAAAATGAGAACTTTCTTATGTCTAATATACACTGCTCCTTTGCTAATGTAACTTCATGTCCTCTAGTCCTTCTATCTTTCTTAACTGAGAAAAAAATATTTCTATCAATATTTTCATAACCATTTATTATTTTAAACACATCTATCTGATCTCCTCTCAATCTCCTGGTCTCTAGTGTTGTTATGTGATTGATTGGTGAACTGTGTTGACGAACCAACATTGTTCGCAGTGTCTAAGGAACCGGCATGGTTGTAGATTCCATTTATAGTTTATTTTAGGCGTGATTATCAGGAAATCACTTATATGTTTGAATAGCAGAAAGCGTATGCTTTCAAACAATATCAAAATTGTTGGGATCGGACGAACCGTAATGGTACGAATCATCGTTCAAAAAGTGCTTTGGGACGTGTTTTGAGTTGTCAATTTTTTGCTCGCTTATCTATTTGTGATGTTACGCTATCGGACAGGAAACCAAAGCAAAAATTTCACAAGTGGCATAGAATGTGAAAACCGTGGGATCAGAATCACAGACATTGCTAAACAATTTTGCTCACATTGTAACTTCGTGATATCTTTAACGATAATATTAAGAAGAAGGGAATTATAATGGTCAGAAAGTGCCAAATAGTTTACCTACGACTACGGCGTAAATCACGAATATGATAATAACGGCATCGATACGTTTGAGAATATGTTATCTGAAATTGACATTGTCAAAGGCGATAACGCCAAGACTTCGCGCTGAAACTGCACGTGTAACCCACTGGCACATAATAGGTTTTTGAAAATAGTTCACGATTTGTTTATGCTACCTGCGCGTCTTTATAATAAGAAACCATGTTTTATTAGCATTTAACAGTAATGTACTCCCAGTCATCCAAATGAGAATGTCATTAAGGCAGTTTCTGGGCTGACATAAGGAGCAATTATTTTCAGGATTATACAAAGAAAAGCAAACCTGAATATAAAATTTAGAAAACGATCATCGAGTATATCTAATATAAACAAGACGTAGATTTATGTGGTGACACAGCGCAATAACAAATACGTTTGTATGTCCGACATTGAAAGCGAAAGCCCAAACACAAAATCGCATATTTCATAATTTACACATAATTATAAAACACCATACATTATATCGAAGTATATCATACATTGAACACGAAACAATGACCCTTCGTTCAATGTGTGTGTGTGTGTGTGTGTGTGTGTGTGTGTGTGTGTGTGTGTGTGTGTGTGTGTGTGTGTGTGTGGGTGTGTATGTGTGTGCGCGTTGTGTGTGTGCATGTGTGTGTGTATGTGTGTTGTGTGTGTATGTATGTGTGTTGTGTGTGGAGGGAATGAAAACAAATGCAAATACAACAGAATTGCTTGGATAACAAATCGTTTTAATCAATATTCTAATTACCTCGCCAATGCATAAAATTATATAAACATACATTTGCCCTTTATCCCACGATAACTTGTATCACCATTATGGGGTGCTAACACTACTACTAGTACTACTACTAATAATAATAAAGTGGAAAGCAGTTATTAGTACTCTGTATAATCTATTAATTTACTGTGCAAATTCAGACTTTTAAAGAAATATCGGACATTTCCACGAAGAAAATACAGCTAACTACTTCTCTTTGCACACGCGCTATGTGTGTGTAAAATGTGATATCAGTTTCGCCAAATTCACAGTGGTTCGCATATGGACTTGACTATTAGGGGAACAAGTAAGCAACACTTATCATCTGTATATTACAAAATATCACGCAATGATATTGACACTATAACTGTGTACCAGTGTGTGTGTGTGTGTGTGTGTGTGTGTGTGTGTGTGTGTGTGTGTGCGTGTGTGCGTGCGTGCGAGTGTGGGTGGGTGGGTGGGTGTGTGTTTGTGTATGTGTGCGTGTGTGTGTGCATGTGCGTCAATGTTTTTGAAGACTTTGAGAAATAGCGCGACCACCCTTAGATGAAATTACAACGAAAGCCGTTGCAAATGTATCTCCATACGCACATTTAAAACTTGCCCAGGGAAGTCATAATAGCGTATCGGGAAAAGTGTTGTATCCCGGTGGCAATATAAGATACAAGAGACTGAGTTAGTACACGTCAACAGTGAAAAGAATTACATTACTCCGGTGAAAAGAGTTATTGTTAGCCGGGAGCATTGCGTCCACACGGAAAAGTCGACGCTCGAAGAAGTTGACAGTAAAAGCCTGATCATTCATTAATGATCATAAATTATGGTGTCTTGAATAAATAAACCAATTAACTTGACTCAATTACTGACAGAACGACTGATGTCGCACCACAAACTGTAATGATATTGTACTAATTACTATTACTAAGCGTTCGCATTATCATAGTTAACGCTAAGGCCGTGTTCATATACAACTTTCATCCGCATTAGGATGTGGATCCCAATTCGGGTAGCGCAATGTGAACACCCTTGATCCGCATTAAGCTACGCGAATTCTAATGTGGAAATATCGGTGAATTAGAATACGGCTAACCGAATTAGGATGCGGATCAAGCCAATGTGAACGCTCCGTTAGCTTTGATTCGGCGATGGCGGCGCTGCTGCAAGGCAGAGAGCTGTAGTCTCGCCCAGAGTATGACTTCAGTGCTTATGACCCGCACACCACGCCCCCTGGTGCACTAATTCGGTTGGCGCTTTGGTTTGGTCCGGCCTAACTTTGTGTATGTGAACAGTGCCGAATTAGTTGATCCGTATCGTAATTCGGTGGAAAATTAGATGTGAGCACGGCCTAATTTTAAAATGGCACTGTATTTTCGTGTGAAATTTGCACGTATCCGTAGTCCGTGTGGAGGTTAATTAGCCATCTTGACTTAAGTGCTGAGCCGAGCAGCCAGCGTAGGCAATCCTTAAAGAAATGTTCGCCAGCTCGGTCTCCGATTAGCTGTGCAGCGGGGTTGTTGTCAACACCGCCTGTTTGGAGGTCTTGTTTGATTGTGTCGGACCAACGGGTCTTTGGGTGTCCCCTAGGTCGACGTCAACCGACAGACGTTGGATCGAAGTTGTAAACCTGCCACGTGGGGATGGTTGGCATCATGCGATAGAGATGGCCAAACCAGCGTAGACGCCGCTGACATAGCAGTGTTTTAGCAGTTGGTTGGCCAGTTCTGTTACGGATGGAGCTGTTACTGGTGTGTTGTAGCCAGTTGATACGCAGTAGACGGCGTTGGTAGCGCATATCGAATGCATCGCGTTATCGAAGCTGAGCACTGGCAGTCGTCCACGACTCCGCGCCGTATAGAAGGACAGAGATTATTGGCCATCAGACAGGCCAATTTTTTCTTAATTTCCCCCGTGAAACAACCTATCAGTTTGGATAACTAAAATCACAAGTTTGTTGTGCCTTGCCTTAAACATTCCTCATAGAGTAAAATTATTACCAAACTCTTGGATCATCATATGCTAGTCGTAAGATCTGCACGAGCTTTTTGTTTCGCTTCATGAAATGGCTGCTTGTGTTAATGAATTAATTACGTAATTAATTGAGTGTGTGTGCGTTTATGCGCGTGCGTGCGTGCGAGCGAGCGTATATTAGTGATCAATTACGTAGGCATGGCGTTACACATACATTGCCATTCACTATTTCATACTCCATTTAATATTACAAAATTCCATTCATAATTATTTGTTATAGAAGGATCATGGGACATTTATATCCTTATTAGTAAACAAACACGACAGCCACAATATAATTTCATCCACTTTGTGTATTGGATGTATAGGGACGTATCATCCAATACATGTAATGCCAGTAACATCGTCAAAACGGGGCCAGGTTTTTATAGTCTACGGGGCGAGAGAAATATGGCATATCTAATTAACTATAAAATTGAATACCAGGTTGGTATGGGATGTGATCGGGATCGGAGAAGTCAGAAAAAGAGAGGAATGCTTCACTACCTTACAAAGCGGCCACCTACTATACCATTCCACGGCGAACAACGGCCATGCAGTAGTAGGCTTTCTCATAAACAAGACATGGAAAAACAATATAGTGAGGTTTAACGGCATCAGCCCCAGAGTAGCACAACTTATTCTATGTATAACAAAGCGCTACAAACAGAAGATAGTACAAGTATATGCACCAACAATATCATACTCAGAAGAAGACACAAACAACTTCTACAACGACGTGTATGAGACCTTAGAAAAGGCAACCCACTACACGATAGTGTTGGGACACCTTAATGCGTAAGTATGGAAACGAACAAACATTTCGAAAACGGCAACTGCCAAATATTTCCTTGCTGTGAGAACGAAAGAGGCGACACGTTGGTAGAACGGGCAACATCAAGAAAGTACAAAAACATGAATATCAGGATGGACGTGGAAAAGCCCAAATGGAGAAACGAAGAATGAAATTGACTGCATCCTGACAATCAGGCCAGACATGGTCACTGACGTAACTGTTATCAACCAAGTCAACATCGGAAGTGACCACAGAATGGTAATGAGCAACATCAAACTGGACGTTAAGGCTGAAAGGAAGAAGTTGATGAACACGAGACCACCATGTGTAGATACTACACAAATAGGAAAAAAATGATCGAATTCTAACTGGAATTGCGAAATCGATTCCAGACACTACAAGAACTAGACGACATCGAAACCATGAGCGAAAACATCACTGAGACGATCCAACTAAGTTCAACTAGTGTAGTCGAAGCATTCAACACGCATGTAAAGACGAGAATATCATAACTGACACGAACACTGTTAATGAAACGAGGAGATATTGTGGATAACGGCGAACGTAAAAAACAAATAGAGTACGCAGAAATATGCAAGACCATCAAAAAGAAAGCAAAGAGGACATCAGGAAGTACAAACAAGAGATCATACAAGAAACGATTATGACATCAAAGAGCCTGAAGAAAGCCAGAAGAACACAGGTACTAGGCCGAGACAGACTGATTACACTTCTAGAAAAGCAGGTAGAGAAATACAAGACCAAGATATGATCATGGAACGAATAGAAGAATTCTACACAGAGCTATTTGACAGTGAACAGAGTACCATAATTCACACGGACCCGAAAGGGGTACCAGAGGTAACACCATGGGATGCGGAAGCACCGCTAAGAGATGTGAAGAACGGAAAGACATCAGGCAACGACAGTGAAAACATTGAAACATTAAAAGCAAGAGAAGATACCATCTCGAAGACACTGGCTAAGATGTATCCTAAATGCTTATCAGAAAGATGAATTCCCACAGGATGGAAGAACGCAAAGATGGTGATACTCTTCAAGAGGGGAAATAAGAAAGACTTAAAGACCTACAGACCGATATGTCTGTTATCAAACATCTGCAAATTACTCACAAAGATACTAGTGGTCATGTGATGTGTGCGCTTGAGCTATCACAGGGTAAATGTGTCGCCCTATTATTGACATTATCTTCCGGCAACCGTGATCAACGAAACAAGGATTAATGGACATTTAATTACTCTTTTATAGTATCAATAAACACAACAGCATCTACCCTCCTGTCTAAACTACCTCGGTTCTCATAACATCTTTGAAACCCCCATAAAATATTAGAACGGCCCGTACAAAAACTAAGTATTACCCATACTCTAGAGCACTTTACGTATCAACCCATTACAAGTTCAGGTCCGCTCGGACTCACATGAAAGAATGTACACCATCCCTGGTATAAGAGAAACTAGTCTCGTAAGTGCACGTATAGATCGGGAATCTATACTATTCCCCGAATACCGTGAGACAATATCTTGATAACATACAATATATCGACCGGTCACAATTATAGACTAGTCGGTTATTAATAACAAGATTTAACTTCGCCATTACAGCCTCGTATCGTTTCTAAATTCTTCACGTGCTCCGATCTTTGCAAGACCATTCTGGGCACCGGGGTGACTCTTCGCCATTACAGCCCCGTTATCTTCTCTAAACCTTTTCGCGCCCTGATCTCTGCCAAAGATCCCATTTCTTACCTGTAAGCGGTTTATATAACTAGTCCAAAAGCATAGCACATGAGCGGATTGAACCAATTAAATCACCAAGAACGCTACAATGAGCCATACCTAATTTACGCATCATGAAACACACCCCTATAATAATGTACTTGTCCACGACGACGCGAGTTAATTAAAGCCAAATTATAACTGCAATAGTTACGAAGCTATTACTTGCCATTACGATCGGTGAAGGGGTTGTGCCAAAAATACACTTCAAGTTTTGGCTGTCTTTCAACATTGTCTTAACATTTTTTATGAAGCTATAGCACGCTTTAATATGGATATGTTCACTAAACAAACCCGTACAAATGTCAATAATATATTTCTGCTTACAAACATGCAAATGTTTCTTTCAGGGTATTTCTCAAAGTGAAATAAAATGCCATTTTGAGGTGATTTTTTACATACTTCTTAATTGTCTTTAAAAGCATGGATATGTCACTAAACAACCTAGAAACTTAGTTATTTTTAATTCATAATTATGTCTTAGGCAGAGGCTGAGAAATAAGATCGCCTCAGTTTTATCCTCGTTGAGCAAAAGTTTAATTGTTGTTGGTTGAAGGTACTCAACCAATTCGATAGTTTTGTTCTTCGCATTTCTTAGTAATTTCACAAAAAACAGAGGCATCAAGTACTCCCCAATGATATCCTCGTTCGTTTATTCATACGTGTTAGTTCGTTTTTTTTTTTTATTAATAGAAAAACTGCGAACTCTTTCGTTTTTGGTAATAACCGGATCCGTTTTTTTGGTTCGATTTTACCTGAATATGGACATTGAACTTTGCGTGGAATCGCGTTCTTGTCTTCGCGTGAACGCGAATTATGGGCGATATTGACCTTTGACCCACCATTTTGCGCTGTTGATGTTATGGAATTCCGAGTTTAGGCAATGAATGGACGTCCACGAACATAAGCTACCGACACAGCAAAATGGGCTAAATTAGATAGACAAAGACCACGCATAAAGGTGTATTTCTATTTGGGAACGACTATGGAACGAAACAAAGTAAACGGTTGGCGACAGTGCCAGTGGACTGTGGCCGTGGGCCGTTGCCCGTGCCGTGGTGCCAGTCACAAAGTCAACAGATGAGATGCAGCGTTCGCAAAGGTTCTTCATCATCATCATCATATATACGGAACTTGAAGGCTACTGCCGGTGTTTGTCCCGGTCAAAACTGTTGCACTGCGTAACCGAATCTTCTTTTCAGACTTGGGTGTTGTTTTGTTGATGTATCATTTATTCTACGGCGTGGTTATTCTTCCGGTCGCCGTAACCCGACTTCGCCTCGCTAATCTTCCGTGAGTTTAGTCGCGCATGCGCATAACTAGCAGGCGCCGCTACTCCTATGAGACGACGTCAGCGCATGCGCATTATTTTAACATGTCTACGCTATTCTTCCGTGAGTTCTGCTCCGGTCGCCGTAACCTAACTTGGCTGCGCTATTCTTCCGTGAGTTCTGCTCCGGTCGCCGTAACCCGCCTGGGGTTATTTATTGTTCGTGTGTTTCCTCTAGTTCTGAGACTTGAGTCTGATCGCCGTAATGGGAGTCTTGGCGGGATTAAATGATTAATCTTCCGAGTTCTACCAAGCATGCTATCACGCAAATTAGTTGTCCTATTACTTTAACCCTAGCTGTCACCCAAAACTAAATGGAATACCTAGACTAGTAGGCGGGCGCTGCTACTAGTTATGCCAGTTTAATAGAATATTGCGCAATTAAATTAGCCCAGCTAAATTTGCCCCAAAAGCTGAAATAGGTTTGCTGAAAGACATGTAGGGAAGTCAACCAATGATCTCTATTTGGATAGGGAACGAACATTATCTTATCACTGGGCTAGTCCAGGGCAGCAGAAAAACTTACTTTGTAGTCTCACATTGAAGTGTTAACGGCCACGTTAACACCTCGGCTAGGAATTTTATCTTACTACTGTGACTAGGTTCTATGCACACTGAGAATATATGTATATGAAATTAAAATGAAACTGTTAAGAAACATAGGGACAACAATACACAATACAGTTATAACACTACTGAATTTTTAAACAAAGATATAATAGCAGTAATGTAAAACAACAGAGCAGTTACAGTACACGCGCAGTTCTTGGACACATCAAGACATGGTGGAAACAACAGCATTATTTAAAAACATCTTTGAAGTGAAGTTTATTTTTTAGATCATAATACAGGATTCTATGATCTAGTGTCGAAAGCCTTTGACAGATCCAGAAATATTGCCATTGGAAAGCCTTTTTTGTCAAGATTTAAGTATATTCTGTCAACTAATTCAGATATTGCTAGTTCAGTACTGTTCAGCTCTGAAACCATACTGATTAGGGTGGAGGAGTTTATTAAGTGTGAGATAGTGGAATAATTGAGAATAAACAATTTTTTTCAAAGACTGGATATGCATGGCAAGAGATATTGGCCTGTAGTTGTTGAAATTATGGTTATCATATTTTTTGTGGATGGGAACTACTCTAGCAATTTTTTTCCATTGCGTAGTGATTGATTAATTATACTGGTAAGGGGTATGGCAATGACATTAACGGAAGCTTTAAGTAAGATTGATGCTTCCGTTAATGTCATTACCAAACCCCCTTTGTTCGATACTAAAACAGCTAATCTCTGAAGGTATCGCATATAAATATAAACACACATGAAAAAGATTAAACAAACTTGCATCCTCTGCAAAATCATAATTTTGTCTTAGGGGCAAAAAGTCTTACCAACAAAGGCAGCTATAGCATAGCAACACATATGCTTAAAATCACATCTTCAAACCAACATTCTCAATAATGGACAAGATTACTCCAACATTCAAAACATAAAAGATCATACTTTTGCCTTACGGATAAAAAGTTCTACCAATGAAAGACAGCTATCGCATAACAACACATGCTTAAAAATCACGTCTTGAAACCAACACCCTCGATAATAGACAAGATTACTCCAACTTGCAAACCATGAAGGCAGCTATCGCATAGTAACACACATCGCAGATTAATGTAACTTAAAAATTAAGCCATCACACGCAACTCAAATCCTCATTATCATCCAGTGTCATTGTGCACGTTGCGCAATACCACACGCAATCCTTCGACAGGGCGTACGCCATCTGCTGCACTGCGTGCCACGTTGGTGTCTCGCAGTGCTTCTGTATTGCCCTTAGACAGACGGCGCTGTCATGGCAGTCCGCGCTGTTCTCGAGACGTCCGAAGCTTTCGACAGGCGACCAGTGTGTAGTGCTGTCTCGCTTTGTACAAACCAGCAGAGCATAACTACAAATGTACATAAAAAACTATTATAAATTAATATATAAATTTATTATATGACAGATGCATGCTTTATCTGTAAATATAAGTTATTTAGAGTTATGCTTAAGTAAATGTTATAAAAGTTACGCTTATTAACAGTAAAATGAGTAGAAACACATTTTGAGATTTTTATGCAAAAAAATTTCATTTCAGCTACAGTGTCATACCATAATCTCTAACTACAGGAAGCTTGGCGAGGAATTTGACCGGTTTGTCCTTTTTTATCCTTTCCGGCAAGCTAATGACAGTCAACTCTGCCTCCTTGGTCGACCCCCTCTTCCTCATTGATGGCTGCATTTTCATGTTACCTGTCAACAGATGATAATTGGCAAGTTAAAATAGCCAGTAACAAGACCCACCAAGGATACTTGAAAGAACAAGTGAAAATACATATACAAAAAATTCAATAAATATCTATGTTATAAATCCAAAATACAGTACTCCTCTGACAGTTATCCTCAGCTTTGCCATCATTTTAGACTACCTTCCCTTCAACATCGTAAGCAAGTTGCAGATCTTATGTTGTTACACAAGTGTGTGCACTCCCAACTAGACTCGTCGTATCTGGTAGGGGCTGTCCAATTTCACTGTCCTTCACGATCTCTACGAAACTACACCCCTTTTAGAGTTTCCAATAGTAGAATCAACATTAGAAGACATTGTGTTTTGAATAGATGTATGACTACTTTCAACACATGGTATTTAAGTGATCCAACTTGTGATATATTTTCAGGAGCTGAAACCTTTAGATCATCAATTCAAAAACATTTATATGTATAACGGATGTTTGCCTGGTATGATTGATGTTGATATTGTGTAGTTTTTATGTCCCTATTGTTCTTATCGTTTTTATTATTATTCTATTATTGTTTTATTATGTATATGTATTGTTTCAGTTATCAGTCCTGTTACTGGACCTGTTGGAATCTAAATAAATACAAGACAATACCAGGTAAATAGTTATATATAGGGAAAAACCAAGACATTTTTACGTACTGTAATGAGTGATGTGTAACTCCCAATTGTACTTGCCAAAATAACAAGTACATTTATGCACATTAAAACATTCCTGGAATTATAATTAATAACCCACTTACTCAGTGTTTGGTTTTACTTTAGGCAAAGGCAGACCTGTTGCTAACGCATTCTGAGTTAAACTACCTACTTATTTCAAAATATATAACTACTACGGCAAATACAATGTGGTACAAACTTACTAGTCTTTAAAGTTTAAGGACTCTGTAACGAAGATGCAAGAAGTTCGACCGGGTCATCAAGCTTCATCGTTGGCTGATCATGTACTGCACCGACTGAAAACAAAATAGGAATGTCAATCAGTTGATGTCACTTTTAACATGAAATTTGCTGACAGGAATAGATATAATTTATACATGAATATTCATTTTCAATACGTACATGCATGTGCACGAATGTCAATCAATTGATGTCACTAACTTACCCAAGGTTTGAAACGGGATATAACATGGACATTCAAGTCAAAACAAAAACAAGACTTTTGTTAGTCTACGCATAGCCACAACTCACGCTTAGTAATGCTTAGCCTTGCCCTTAGCCTCGGCACAGACAGTGAGGTGCATCTTCATTCAAACGAGTAACGGTTAAAACAATTTGTTGGGTGACTACATAATACCCTCAAACAGGGTTATTACACTCAAAGATAATATAATTACTTAAATAAGCAGACTTACTGTGATGAGGCTTTGGCGCCTTTGCTTTCTTCGGACATAGGCAGTTTTCCACCGAATATTGCCCAAGCCAGTATACTTCACATCGGGATTTGCCTTTCCTGCGATGTTCGGCATACGCTGTTTGGCACCGTCAATGGTTCTTGAATCGCGCAAATACATCTGCACAAAACTGTCATCTTGAACTTGTTTGATTTTATTGGAAAATTGCAAAAGGAAGACAATTTATCACCGACATTGACATCCACGAACTCTTTCCTAACTTCAATTTTGTGAAATGCGCCGAACCTGCGCATGCGCGGCTATAATATGACGAAGTAGGCTTACGGCGCATGCGCGGCCCAACTCACGGAAGAATAGCTATCCAAATCTGGGTTACGACAACCGGAAGAATAACCACTTCGTTTATTCTAAGCCTAAGGCTAAGGGAGGATATAGCAGTCTTTAGTCCAGTGCTTATCAAGTCTATTTTTGAAGCAGTTTAGAGAAGGGCTAGCGATGACGTTTTCAGGTAGTGAGTTCCAATCATCTACAATTCTTCCAGAGAGGTTAGTAATTTCGAATTATTCAGCTATAATCACGTATATTTAGGCGTATGAGTATACATATTAATGTTGCTTGTACTCAATTTATTTGATTGTTTAAGTATTAGTCATAGCCAATGGCAATGATGGCCTGGCTGGGCCCTGTTTACTATAAACAAATATCAGCTAACAGTATGACGCTATGGCATATACATATGTCAATGATAGTGACTATATTATAGTAATAGTGTAAATGCATATAAATGATCCGTAACGATTATAATTATTGAACCAATAGTAATAGATTGAACAAAACAATATGTACACAATTTACTAATAACAGTAATGTAATAGTAATTTAACTAATATATTACTTTTATATTAAAAAATACTATTATTGGACATTTCAAAATTTTATTTGAATTCAATTGTAATTGTATGTAGCCTTGGTATTTAATTATTTACAGGGAAAAGAATATTCCAGTAGTTTCACCAGGTTTTTTGATTGCCCCTTCTGTGAGTTTTTGTTATGTTCAGAAAACCTGCGCCCCTCAATCTCGTGAAAATGAATGCCCATAACATGTATATATATATATATATATATAGATAGATAGATAGATAGATAGATAGATAGATATATAGATAGCTTTTGACCGTTGGCATTGGTTGCATTTGGTAGGTGGTCGTTCACTGCATTGCAACTTTTGCAAGTACATTAAAATTATTATTATTAGAAACAATTAGTGCTGACTATTAATACATGTACCATATTTTCAGAACTCGAAGCGTGTCAACACCACATGCAGATGTATGCGTCAAAGCTCTTCACCTTCAAGTAAACAAGTGTTGTCAAATGTGGTTACTCTGTCACCAAGCCTGTTATCAACATTATAAATACAAGCAATAAACAAGTATGTCATAGGTGGATCCAGGCGGGCCTGGGTGCACGTGTCCCCCTAGACCTTAGACATTTGGCGTGTCTGCAGATCTTTTATAATGGGCTCATGCTCCTATGTCCCACCAGACCGTTTGAGATGTACCCCAGTTTATGTGATAATAATAAGCTGAAGTTATGGCGTCTTCCAATATCATCACTCCAGTGGAGTGGCTGAAGTTATGGCAGCGTGGTAGCGACACAATTTAGACCTCACCGTTTGGATCGGCCGCCAGTGGAGGTTTTTGTGCCCCCAGACTCGATTTCTGGATCCACCCCTGTATGTGATAGTTTTGTTTGTCTGCATGAGGATTTTGCAGTAATGTGTGTCCTCGTTAAATTGCATATTGTTGTTAGAAATACATGTGAATTAAAGTAAAGACAATGTAAAGTAAAAACATTTACATTTTATTGAAACTATTTGATGAGATTGACTACAAAATAATGAAAAGCACAATACAACTACAGGTACTATCACTGCACTTGATACGTATAATGTAATAATGTTTAATATCACATACACATCACAGGCACATAAAATGCAAAGCAACAATAGAAACCAAAAGTAGGAAGAGGTTGAACAAATTTCAGGTACATATAAAAAGCAAACATACTTTTATCAAGATTCTTTGTTACAAAAAAACAACACTAGTACACGTGATGTCAAATTCTAGTTGTAGTTTATACATGCCTTGTATGTTTACAACTTACAAAATTAGTGACTAAACAATTATGTGTATTTAAAAAAAAAATAAAAAATTGCATGCCCATAAAACGTAAACCAATAAGAACAAATTACTTAGCAAGATGTTTAGTTGAACAAGTGTAATATGTACATATCAAATAAAAAATTACTATATTATGATTAATAATTGTTTTTTTTACAAAAAAATTATGATTCTTTGTTAAAAAAATCAATATGATATAAAACTGGAATATTTTGTAGCTTATTCAATGCTTGGTATGTTTACAACTCGCAAATAATTGTGACTAGACTAGTCAGGGTCATCGCCATGTGACTGAGAATTACATGTACAATCACTACATGCTACATTGCTCAGGTTTACTCAGTTGTATGTAGAGTACCAGCTACTGACAGCGGTGGATATTTTTGTACGAATAGTCTTCGCATATTAACTTCAGTGTGGCTGAATGCTTCCAACATATGTCGAGATGGTGTTCGATTTAACAGGTCTGCCAAGGACTAAAGTGTAAACCGCTTTGAGCAATTCTGAGTACTGGATACTATACCATATCAGAAGTAACTTTGTTCAAGTGTTGTTTTGTGAAAATGTAAACCTGTAATAAAAAGAAAATAATTTAGAAATATGAAACGTGGCATGAAAAGTATAATAACAGTCCTCATGATACATAGAGAACTTAAACAAGTAAAATGCTGCTGTCATTGTATCAACAGATTGTTGTTGAAAAATGTGAAAAGGCTTTCAATACCATTAATTCATCACAAACGTGTGTTGTACTTAACAAGTACCTGGTGTACGTTGCAAGAACTCAGCTGGCTGCCACTGACTATCAGCAACACAAAGACAATGAAACCCTATCAATGTAACAATGCAGGATACTTGATGTATTTTTTTCATGGACACTGCTGAAAGTTAAAGTTGAATTGAATATAAATACTGTGAATTATTGACTTTTGATAAATGTGTCATCACATATAAAATATAATACATGTCAGAGCCATGCTAATTGTCACTTTGTCTCCGGTATAGGTAGATGCGGATGTACATCGAAAAGTCAGGAAGCTGGTATGCAGTACCGTCGAAGACAACGAACACATACAGTGATGTCATCGATATCCAAACCGATGTAGTTCACCGAAGAATGCTCGACACTGAACCTGTCTCACAGTGTCAAGAGTTGTTGTCCGAAGACTCATGCTGTATCTTCCAGATTCTGGCACCCACCGTAACATCACCAACTGCAGAGCTAGTCAAGCGTCACCATATTCGTATTTCGAGCAACCTGCATTCTACATTGGTTTTTAGTCAGTCAAGCTAACTGACTGACCTGGAAGCCAGTGTACACCCCATCGGCACTGGGGAATTTGTCACGGATGCAACACACGACACAATTGGGTTCACTCGGTGGACATTCACATGGCAAACCATTAATATGCAGCATGCTGCATGGCTGTAGAATCTTGTCCGAGATCCTGGACAAATACATCTGCCCAGTATGCAATATTAACTTGGAGAACTAGTGGTACTAAGCATACTAGTCCAATCTCCTGTAAAGAAAAGCACATATTCAGTAAACAAAGACAAGTATCATTGTAGTGTTGGGAATAAATAATTATGGAGTGTTCATTGTCATAATCAGTAAATATAAAATAGTGTTTCATGTGTGACCTGCAGCATTTAAAAAGAAAAAAGTAGCAAGAAATGTTCTACTACAGCTGCATCTATACATGTGATATCTTAGGAACAGTCAGTGTTTACCGGGGATGTTCTGGAAGAGGGAGGGGGTGGGTTAATACAGCATGCGGACATTAATAGAATATGCTCTTTTTCAAAACGGTGAAAAATTTTAACTATTTTTTCTTTACAAGGTGTTCACTGTCATTACATGAATTTTAAATTGTTCAATTTCTATACAGTGATGCTTGATCTTAGTCAATATTATAGACTGATTTGAATTCTGCTAATCAGTAAAGCATCAGTAAAGCGCATTTATATTTTTTGTTTTGTTTTCATTATACAAATTCAAGTCAGTGTCTGCCGTATGTAACTACTACACATATTCATGTTTGACATGTTAAGGTTCTGCCTGAGGTTGAATGGTTAAGGTATGTCTACCTTCCTCAAAAATGAATAATTTATTTTATAAACTTATTTCTGAGTCATCGCCATATGCTATATTATTTTTAAAGGTGTATTAATATACCTGCGTTGATACACAGTGGGTATAATATAAGTGCAGAAGTCAACTTAGTTTTCCGTGTCCACAAAATGTTATTGTTAAAATGTGTATGAAAACAAATATATATATATTTAAATGTGCACATTAAAATATGTTAATAACTTATATGTGGTTGGTTATTATAAATTTGAAAGGATAGATCAAATGGGGCCTCCCGCAGACTATGTATCCTCCCAGTGTCTGCCTGACCCAGGTGACCACCTAGCCCCACTTCTACCTCCTCTCAATCCCATTCTTGGGTCGCAGTGTGGCCTCTAGCGACATCATAATTTAAGTTACGTGTTATGCATTCATATATTGCTGTGGTGAGAATATATACACATATTGGTAAATACACAAGGATACCTGGCATACATCAGTTGAAAGGTATCACAGGATACCAATTACATAGACTATAGCCAGGCACCAAGGACCACAATAAAAACAAGTGCGAGCATTTCCTTGTGTAATTTTATATATGGTGTACTCTAGATGTATTTTTTTATGTATTCACACGTTTTCATTTTATGTTGTATAAAATCATCATCACCATCATGGTTGTCAAATAAAAAATCGTTATTATTTTGCATAAACTACAATGCAAGTCAACAACATTCTGCAGTTATAGTGTCAACATGTTAGTCACAAAACACTGTTTTAATAATTATGATCACCAATATAATACTCCCGTGTTTGACGTTCTGTTGCACGAAATTACGGATGCTTCCTAACTAAGTTACTTTCACGATCAACAGGGGCCTACTGCCAAACCAAAGTTACTTGTCATTTCGCATCCTCACGTCATCTACTCTCTATATGTATTGTCGCAATAATATAGCTTAATAATAAGATCCTACGTAACCAAATACAATACATATCAAATATCATGCTCGTTGTCACAGCCTCTGACTGAATCTCTGGCTGATATGGTCATGGTGACTGGCATAGTTAGAGTTAGAAGTTAGAGTCAGCCTCGAGTCGAGTGTAAACGCAAGTTGCAATTCTCGTTGCATTAATACACGGCTACGCGTTCTTGTTGCTAACTGCGGTAGTGTAATACGTACATTCATACAACCACTTTGGAATCTTCATCTTGATACACCATAGCACGTGTGTGTTGTTATTGTTTTCGAATGCATTTCGATCTCGCGTAAAGCACGTGACTGAATTGGCGCAGGAGGTCGATAGCGCAATTGGCTTTCGCCAGCTATACCCGGTGTAACGACAAACGTTTTTTTTTGACGATCAACAAAAAGTACGCATTTTTTATTAAACCGACTGTGCACACTAGTTAAACTATTCACACATTACACATCCGGACCTAAAAGAACCGGATTGGCGATGGGCAAATTAATTGGTTGAGGACCTTTAACCACTGTCTCAACTCGCGCGCACATTCGTCAATGCGTGGAAGTGCATCTCTGTGTTGGGATGGTGCACACTCGGCATAAAGTTGAGTTTCGTCAGCGTATAATCGGTATTGGAGGTTGTGGCGTTTGAAGATATCGGCCGTTGGTAGACAGTACATATTGAACAACATGGGATAGATAACGCCCCCCTGCGTAACACTGTGCTGTGTTGTTCTTCGAGGATATGCCTTTTGTCTTATCTTTATGGCGTTTGTTCGACCCACCAGGTATGACGTAAGCCACGTGAGTACTGTTTGACGTACTGTCGCTTAAGCAAAATGGCATGATCCAGCGTGTCAAACGCAGTACTGAGATCTAACGGCACGAGCAGTACTCCGCGCCGCTTGAGTTAGGTCTTCATGGAAACGCACGAGCGCAGTCTCGGTACTGTGGCTCGGGCGATAAGCACTTTGAAAAGGGTCATTGAAATCATTCGCATCCATGTAATGGCGCAATTCATTTGCAACGTGTCGTTCCAGAATCTTCGATACAAAACTGATTTGCGATAAAGGACGATAGTTCGTGAGTACGTTAACGTCGATACAGCGTTTCTTAAGTAATGGTGTTACGTTTCCGTTATTAGATTGTAAAAACACCCGCCAGATACAATTAAAAACGATGTTAGACCTATATCGCTTACTCCAATTCTGGCTAAGGTTTTTTTATTCTTTAGTGCTGAAGTTGGTCGATATTTATGTTAAACCTCAAATTGACGATACGCATTTCGGAGGTATTGCGGTAACTTGTACCACGGATGCGCTGGTTGAAATGCTTCATAACTGGTATGAAGCCACTGATGTGACTGGCAATATTGTTAAGAGTGTTATTTCTTGACTACTGCAAAGCGTTTGATACAATTAATCATAATATGCTAATTGATAAACTGGTTGCAATGGACGTGCCAGCACACCTTGTCCGGTGGATGGCAGCGTTTCTACTAGACCATGAACACAAAGTCAAGATCGGTGACGATGTGTCAAAACCAAGCTACCCAAATGAGGGTGTTCCCTAGGGAACCTTGTCTGGACCAAAGAGTTTTGGTCCATATCAACGATTTACATACACCGTACCCAATTTATGAATATGTTGGTGACAGCACGATATTTGAAATATGTAACAAAAGAATGATATCTTATTTACAGGATTCTGCTGACATTATTGCGCAGTGGTCTAGTTATAATGATATGCGCATCAATACGAGCAAGACAAAATAAATGATTATATGTTTCTGTAAGGTTAGGACATTTGTGGAATGTTTGTTACATATTGATATAAATGGGACTGATATTGAAAGAGTTACTCAAGCAAAAGTTCACAGTGTAACTATATATTCTGATCTACGTTGGAATGCACATGTACATTAAGTAGTTTCAAATGCAAGCAAAAGAGTGGGTATGATCTATTAGTTGAAATGGGTTGGCATCAATCAAACAGACTTGGTTAGAATGTATGTGTCTCTGATTAGACCACTAGTGGGATATGTTTGTTCGGCATGGCACATGAATTTACCTAAATACTTATTGGTCAACATCGAGATAATAAAAAATGGTCTTAAAACAACATATTCTGGTTATTCCTTCGAGGATGTTCTGCAGATGGCAAATCACAATAGGCGCATTTACTTGTGTAAAGCGTATTTGGTTAAAATGAAGCGTGGTGACCCCAAATTGAATACCTTACTGCCAGACAATCAAAATGTTCAATATGCGCTTAGATCATGTCCCAATGGCGAATACAAATCGCTACAAAAAATCATCAATACCATGGGGTTTAGGACACTGTGAGAAAACTTAAATTTTTATTACGTATGTCTTAACAGATAATTAAATATTTAAAGTAATTTATTTCGTTTAAATGTAATTAATTTATTTCAAGTGTAAGTAAAGTTGGAAATGCAATTATAATGCACAAGTTTTTATATAAAGCGCCTCACTGAGTGTGTTGTGGTCACGGGTCATTTTGGTGAATTTATTTATGAGTAATTTTAGTGTAATTACATTACGTTTATTATGTACAAAATGGTATGTCATTATTTTATTATAATTTGTTGGGTTTCATAACAAAATATTATACTTGTATGATTTTTATCATGAATGTATGTCCACTCCAACTGAAAAGTTGCCAATAATAAAATAATTGATTCTGATTCTGATTGACATAACGCCAGATCGTCATCGACATCACTGTTGCCGTTACGTCGACTCTTGTTGTTGCTGTTCCTATTGCTGTTGGTGAGGAAAAGAAATCTTACATGCACGTTATTTTGTAATAGAATCATAATCACTACCACGAACATAATTATCAGAAAGTGAAATTAGTCCGGCAAAGTCCGATATTTACATTGGACCGGGTTATGTCGTCTACTGTTGCTTATGCTGATTTAACACGACTAGTGTGTATCTTGTCGGAAATACCGGGTGACACCCGGTTACACTTGGGCATTTTGAGATATATCCCTCTATCTTGCATTACACATCACAATATTTTTCAATACTAAAAATCATGCCATTATTTCATCACAAAAATGGTTTGATAGATATGTATGGTTGTTCTCTTGTAAGTTGTAATTGTAGAGATCCTGACATTGCAAGCGAGTTTATTGTGAAGATCGTATCGTTTTCAGCAAGTTGAAATCAGCTTCTAGATATGATCATAAATGATCATTATACTGTAATAAACTTTCGAATATAAGGATGTTAGAAGGTCTCACCAAATGTTCACCGCTGTAACTCGTGTAACATAACTACATGTAAACTCAATGCAGATTTCACCAATGTCAGGGACGGAAGTATCCGTTACAGAACTCTCCGTCGCGTGACATGTTGTTATATAACTCTCCAATATACAGCACTCCGTCAAAGAACTCTCTGTCACAAAATCTCCGTCACATACTTCTCTGCTGCGTAACTCTCCGTCACAGAATGCTTACAGAAGTGTGTTATAGAAGTGTTCGCCATGCAACACACCGTTACAACAATTTCCCGCCAAATAATTATCCTTCACAGAACCTCCGGAAGCGTTTCGTAAGCAGAGGGAGTTGCAGAAGCAGCTGTAGCAGCGGTAGCGGTAGTGGTAGCGGCAGCAGCAGCACCGTCGGTTCTTTCCGACTCAGCCAGCGTTGTTATCACTCTCGGTGTCGCAAGTGAGTCGCAGGTGTAAGGCAAGACTGCGAAGTCCTTCTTGGAAATCGGTGAATCTGGCAATGTAGAAGAACGGATTGACGCAGCTGTGGGCGAAGACAAGAGTAACAGGAATTAACCAGCACGATCCGCATTCGCTCAGTCCGTTTATTTTGAACATCAGCAAACGTACTTGGTGAGGAGTGATCGAAACAGATGACGTGGCAAACGGTGATGCTCAGCGTCTGTGTGATAGACTTATTCGCCTTGACGATGGACTTGGTGATGCCCACACCGGAGCACGTGTGTAGATTGAGAGAACTAGTCGACGCTGATTGACTCGTACTAACATCGTGGGACGTCGACGGAGACGTTGACGGGGACGTTGACGGGTCAAGGGTAAAGAGAGTGTGAACAGGAGATCCGGCACGACGATCTAAAACATACTGAATTTGACCGTAGTAGAACGCTTGCACAATCAAATGGCAAATCATGACGTCAGATATGTTAGCGATGCTACTTATGACATGGACTTGTTTGCTTGGCTAGAACCCTGTGGGGTAGCATCGTCTGTCGACAGCGCCACACACCAGAAGGTTAAGGATTGTCAATTATCCTCGGCATTAGATCTGAGCCCAGACTCCGCCGTCAGTCGGCAAGAAGCGGTTGCATATGAAGGCGGTGAGAAGGATCAGAACAGCAACAACGAAGTCAGTCAAACTTTGGTTGGTGATGTAAATAGACGTGACTTTCTTGCCGAGATTCGTGTAACGAAAATTTTCTACGGCCACTATCAGGTTTCCTAGCAATGTGATGACACCGATCGTGGCAAACATCAACGTCGTTCGCATTTTGTTTGGGTGAAATGCATACATCGAAAGCGTAACATCCACAACAGTGCCGATGTCTGCGATAGGTCCAATGACGTTCTCTGTAGTTGTTATTTCGCCAGCCATGCTCACTGTACAGCTGTGCTTTGTTTGGTTGCTCAGCTATTCAAGTCAGAGTAGTAACTATTTTAGTGCTTAGCTGATAACACGAGTTTGAACTGTTTTATATGGAAAGAAGCCGACAAGCGCCATGCCAGGTAGTACCAGCTATTGCACACACTACGCCCCAAAAATGGCAAGTTTAGGAGGCACTCACACATTAACTAAAGCTAATTGTTTAGATACGCCATTACTCTTAACGATTATTGCCTAATTATCCAGACTGATTGACCACAATATCAACTTTTCTAGTAAGAAACTCGCAGCTGAAAACTGTGGAACTGTATTGTTTGTTTCATGCAATATTATTTTACTTCATTTTAGGAGAACCGGAAGTAGTCTATTCAGATGGATGAGTTATTGTGAAATCGTACGTCTGCAATTATGATACAAACAAATAAAGCATAATAAATAACGTTGATTTTAACATGACTTGGTGTCCTAGCTGACTACTTTGGATACGCACTTGAAAATATTCTCCACTTGAACATTTTCTATTTTGAAAGCTTCTATTTTTCCCCGTGGGAGAGTATTCAATTCGCTGGCATATATAATCTGTAGCCACATTCTGCGTTCCGAAGGTATGTTTTCGGGTTCAGCGCAACACACATTCTTTATAAAATCACACATATTAGTATGCAACATTATGCTATAAGAAAATGCCTTTTAGATCATGGATGGAGGCTAAGAGGCGCACGCAATTATACAAGATATATGAATCTTATCACGAAACAATTCATAGTTGATACGTTAAAGGCTATCTGCAAATTGCTACTGTCGCTTTCCGCCAATTTTAGAAGGTACTCAAATGATGATACGCCGGAAGCCGATCTCAGATGTCCCGTTCCAGACTCATTTTAGTGTCTGGTTTCGACTACTGTCACGACTGCTGATAGGATATTGCATATATATATATATATATATATATATATATATATATATATACGAGGCGAGTGTCTTCATTACAACGTGTTTCTTAATTAAGATTTGGTAATGGGAAAGTGTGTATCGCGATATGTGATATATGACCAATACTTATTACAAAAAGGAAGTATTGTGGCTTTTGTGTGCTATTATCAGTGAAATGAATATGCGTGCGTGTCTACCTACTTAGTACTGTAGCTATAATAGGCATATGTTTTGTAACGAGCATATGAGTGGACACACACACGTACGCATGCACACACACATACACAACGCACGCACGCACACACGCCCATGCTCGCACACACACACGCACGCAGGTACACACATACAGATATTCGTACACGCACGCGCGCACACACACACACAACGCACGCCCGCATATGCATAAATACATGCATATATACACACAAATATGCATACATACACTTACACACACATACATATACACATACACACACAATCATACGCACACACACACTCGCACACTCTCGCACATACATACACAACACACGCATGCACACGTACACACATGCAGGCAAACACACATATGCATATATACACACATACTTACACATACATACACACACATACATATATACATATGTATACATACATACATACGTACACACATATACACACATATACAGCCATACACACATAGTTACACACATGCACACATACACACATGCACTCACTCACACACACACACACACACACACACACACACACACACACACACACACACACACACACACACACACACACACACACACACACACACACACACACACACACACACACACACACTCACACACACACACACACACACACACACACACACACACATACACACACAAACACACACACTCGCACAAGCACGCACATACATACACAACGCACACACGCATGCACACGTACACACATACACACATGCACGCACTCACACACGCGTACACACATATGCCTACATACACACATACATGGCAACGTAACCACCTGTAGTGTCCATTGGCGGGAAATAATTTTTCAGATCACAACTAACAAATTGCACAAATGTCAAGATTCACTTGGAGATACCTCGATTTGTCTGCATCCGTTGCATCTTGGGCGATTCACGGAACTCTCTGTTCATTCCCAGGTTCGAGCATGAAATTTAACTGCATATTTTGCTGCTTATTCGAGGAGGCTCAGTAACGCTATGACACATTTCCTCTGAACTCTTGTATCTCTTGTATCACACAAATTGTCATTCTAAACCCCCGCTACAGTACGCCGAATGTTACACAGACGACGAGCATCGTTTGATTCAGAATGTTTAAACATCGCCACACGTCAATTCATTGGCTGCTATTATTACGTTGATGTACTTATATTATTAGAAACAAGAGCTACTACTGGCGAAATAAGTAATTTCAGAAACAAAAACTTTGATAGGGACATTCCAGACACGTGGTAAATGTTGCAGACAGTTATAGCATCTAGTATCGCTCCAAATGTATCAATGCGTTAATTGACCTAATCATATTTGTATTCAAACATCACCAAATGTTTACAAGTGTACCTCAAACATTCTCGATGTTGAATATGTGGATATAACAGGCTAGTGTTTAAAGCGGCTTCTTATCAGAGTAGATGACTTAAGTCTATAGTGAGTTTAAGCTGTCTTACCAAGTGCAAATTTTGGTATAATTCGGTTATAATAGAGCTGGAAAGTGCATGACCGTCAATAGTGATTGGGACTCGGACGGACACTAAATGTGGTTTTATGTATTCTACAATAACAATAACTACTACTACTATTGCTGCTGCTGCTGCCGCTGCTGCTACTACTACTACTACTACTATTAATACTACTAATACTACTACTAATAATAATACTACTACAACTAGTAATAATAATAATAACAATAGTAGAAATCGTCGCCGTAATAGTGGTAGTGCAAGTAGTAGTACATATATAGTAGTAGTAGGTGTATCGTAATCACATCAAAGCACATCAACTCTATTATATCGCATTAAATCATTTGTTAGATTGCATAAACATATTTTGGAATCCACATTTCGGTTGATGCACTGTTTCATTTCACTGCCAAATATGCTAATACTACAATTACATAATGTCAAATATTAATTTGTTCTTAAATGTTCCACACCATAATATAGAATGACAGAAATAACTGAGACCTATCATCATGTTGTCGATTGGTATCAATTAGTCATTTTCACATAGAAACAACTTACTACGAAATATATGTACACATATATTTACAATTCTGTTAATATGAATATCATGATATATCGTCGTGTTCACAGTACCATATTGAGTTATATGGAAACATAGTCGTAGAAGCATCATCATCGTTATCATCATCATCATCATCAGCAGCAGCAGCAGCAGCAGCAGCAGCAGCAGAGTAAGCTTATGCAGCATCTGAAGCTACAACAATAAGTTACTGATTCATCGCCAAACACATTTACTGGTAATGCGACCAGTTGTCAAGAAATTGTGCATAGATTCTGCGTAACTGCTCTCATGTCCCGGTTTCTCAATTGTCAGTATTCACACTTCAGTATGTCCTGCACTCGCGACAACATGCTGTGCTACTGTGGCTTCACCTTCGGTATCACTCACGGTGTCGCAAGTCAAATGCAGGTGAACTGCGAGATTGCGAAGTCCTTCTTGGAACTCGGCGTATCTGGCAGTGTAGATGAACGGATTGACGCAGCAGTGGGCGAAGACAAGAGTGACAGGAATTATCCAGCACAGTCCGCATACGCCGAGTCCGCTTATGTGGAACATGAACAAGCGCACTTGGTGGGGCAGAAAACAGATGACGTAGCAAATGGTGACGATGCTCAGCGTTTGTGTGACAGTCTTCTTCGCCTTGACGATGTACTTCGAGTTGCCCACGCGGCGACAAGTCTGTGTATCGAGAGAGCTTGTCGGCGCGGATTGACTCGTCCTGGCGTCATCACTCGTACTGACGTCATATGACTTGGACGAGTGGATGGTAAAGACAGTTTGTTCCAGAGGCCGGGGACGACGATGCAGCGCATACAGAATTCGGCAATAGCAGAATGCGTGCACAATCAAAGGACACATCATAATGATGCATATGTTCACAATAGTTACCACTAAATGGAAGTGTTCGCTTGGCCAGAACGCGACGGGATAGCATCGTCCGCCGACAGCGGCACTTACCGGAATGTTAATGGCTGTCATGTATACAATACCAAACAACCACGCGAACGCAACCGATCTGATTACATTCTTCCTCGTGAAAGAAGTCTTGTAGCGTATCGGGTGCACGACTGCAATGTATCTCTCGATGGACAACAGCATCAGATTAACGGTCGATGACCGAATGAACCCCCATTGAAGAGTCTGTGTCAACCATACACGGCAGTAGATCTGAGCCCAGACTCCGTCGTCCGTCGGCAAGAAGCGGCTGTCTATGAAGGCCGTCAGAAGGATCAGAACAGCAACAACGAGGTCGATCAAACTCTGGTTGATGATGTAAATAAACGTAACTTTCTTGGCGAGATTTGTGTAATGAAAAATTACTTCGACCACTATCAGGTTTCCCAGCAAACCGATGACACCGATCGTGGCAAAGACAAACGTCGTTCGTGTTTTGTTTGGGTGAAATGCGTACATCGAAAGCGTAGCATCCACAGCAGTGCCGTTGTCTGTAATAGGTCCACTGATGTTCTCCATAGTTGTTAGTTCGCCAGACATGCTCGCTGTACAGATGTGCTTTGTTTGGTTGCTCAGCTAGTCAAGTCAGAATTTGTCACAGCGTTGTCCACCTGTGGAATCCTAATGGAGAAACTGCAGCGGTTGCATCTAGATAAAGACGTCACACGGTTCCAATGATTGCTGCTCTTTTATGAATATCATCATTACAGATACGGACCAATCGCTGAGCTTGGCATATGTGAAGGTACGGGAAATAATCGGCGCCTTGTCGATTAATGACAGTGATACTTACGAAAAAGGCATACTATGACACGTCAAACAGTTCTTTGCCAGGATGCACGTTGCAATTGTAAGTAAACAACGAGTTATTGTTTTGACAGAAATCCTATAGGTGCCAAATAAAGGTCTTGTTGCATGCAGAACTGAAATCATGGCGGTAGTGGAATTAACTTCCGTAAGAAATATCTGGTGTGATAATTGTCCTACATGCTGGTTTGGAAATTAAATAGTTAAAATCGTGTACCTTCCTTTACCCCAGCGAACTCCGTGATAACAGTTGGTTGTATCAAGTTAGACATCACAATAATTGTTGCTAATATTTCTTATCACCCACAGACACGACGGTAAAATGAGCTATTATAAAGTCGTAGATAATTTATAAACGTTTCCGTCAATGTGTTGACTGTTTAATACTGCTTATCGATATTAGTATCATAACATGTAAGACATATAGGTAATATTGATCTATTGTCGGTTGTATCTTAGGAATGACTAACAACAAGATACTTCTGGTCAAATCCTTGCGCTCTCCCGGTTGTTGTTTGTGTTGTGAAAGTAGTTGCGAAACCGTACATTTGCAGTAATGTAAACAAATGACGTTGGTTTTTAGCATGACGTGATGTCCTAGCTGAAAAGCCAATTTGGGAAAGTGTTCTATGCATCCGTATGTCACACATTTGCAGATGCGTCATGATAAAGATTACACACCAGAAAGAAACATTCATGTATTAGCAATAACACTAAAATTATACCAAAACTGAGGGATCGTAGTTACAAAAAAGCCTAACAAGAATGTGGTTTAATTGTACTAATTACTACTGTAAAAGAAAACGACTTAGGGTTTACCATTAGTGCTGATATGAAGGTTTCAGAGCAGTGCGGAATTGCAGCTTCAAAGGTTAATACAATCCTTGGATTAATTAGGCGAAATATATCGTATAAGGAAAAAGAACTAATAATACCGTTGTACAAAACAATAGTTAGGGCTCATTTAAAATATTGTATACAAGCGTGGAGGCCATACCGCAAGAAGGACATATATATGTTATAAAGAGTACAGAGGAGAGCGACTAAAATTATACCAAAACTGAGGGATCTTAGTTATGAAAAACGCCTAAACGAATGTGGTTTAACAACACTAGAGACAAAGGAGATTGAGAGTAGACCAGATAGAAATATATTTTTATTAGTTAAGAAAGATAGAAAGACCAGAGGACATGAAGTTACATTAGTTAAGGAGCAGTGTAGATTATATATAAGAAACTTCTCATTTTCACAATGGACTGTAAATGAATGAAACATATTATCTGCTGATTGTGATGGTGCTAGTAACAATACCTCAGATGGGCGTGATACACGTAAATAAAAAGGGTTGGACTTTTGATAAACCAAAAGGCTTCCTTGTCCACCTGCCATCTAGAGTTAATTCTCTGGGTGGCAATCTTGTTACATCTTCTTAAATAAGGTCAAAGCAAACAAAGCCACAGCACCGGACAACATTCCACCATGGACTATGAAAAAACAATTGGCGCCTTCTCGCACAACCAGTCATAGCAACATTCAACAGCTCACTTAGATAACGTGTACTGCCGAAATTGTGGACGTCATGAACCGTTAGTCCATTGTCAAAGAAACACCCGCCAGATACAATGGAAAACGATGTTTGACCTATATAGTTTACCGCAATTCTGGCTAAGGTTTTTGAGTTTTTGGAAACCGAATTGATGCGAAGGATTTGATATATACATTCATTTTCTTTCGCGTTATTGGCATATCCTGGAACCGTACGTCGACACGAGCTATTATATGCCAATATACCTAATATGGCCACCTTGTGATATTCACGTCAAGTAAAACGATACCAAACGAAGCATCATGAAACAGTTGTGGGAAGTGTTTTCATAAATTAATAATAATAATAATAACAATAATAATAATAATAATAACAACAATAATAATAATAATAACAATATCAATAATAGTAATAATAATAGCAATAATAATAATAATAACAATAATACTAATAGCAATAATAGTAATAATAACAATAATAATAATAGCAATAATAATAAAAACAATAGCAATAATAATAATAAGGTAACTTCTATGGCGCCTAAATCCTTGCAAACCAAGCTCAAAGGCGCATCACGACAACTCGATATTGTTATGATGTATTGAACTCACTGAGTATACTGACTAAAATATTCTGGAGGTGGAAAAACGACGAAAATTCATTCACTTACTTTAATTGTATTTAAATTATTTGGCGATTATTACTGAGGTAATTTTCGTTTTTTTGCCAATAACTAGAAAGTGTGAGTTGGTTTTACTGGCCGAATTGATAGATTAAATACACACACACATCCACACACCCCCCCCACCCCGCGCACACAAACACACGCTAACATACACATAGTTATAAGTGTTATTGTTTGTGTTACACGTTATTTGTTGTATGGTAATCACAAGTTTCGGAATGAATCATGCATTAGTATTCTTCTGCATATATACTATTTTAGGGTTACATATACCATTGTTTATAAGTTGAAGGTGCTAACAACCCTTACTTCCAAAGGCTATAAAACATATTTGTTAGATGTTTCACTATTTTAGTGATTAGCTGATAACACGAGTTTAAACTGTTTTATATGGAAAGAAGCCGACAAGCGCCATGCCAGGTAGTACCAGCTATTGCACACACTACGCCCCGAAAATGGCGATTATAGGAGGTACTAATACATAAGAGGTGACATTTTTTTAAATAAGTACCTTTATTAACTAAAGCTAATTGTTTAGATATGCAATTACACTTAACGATTATTGCCTAAGTATCCATAGTGATTGACCACAATATCAACATTTCTGGTAAGAAAGTCGCAGCAGAAAACTGTGGTACTGTATTGTTTTTTCTTGCAATAGTATTTTATTTCATTTTAGGAGAACCGGAAGCAGTCTGTTCAGATAGACGAAACAGAACAATGTGACCGAGCAACAACTACAACAAAATATATGCGGTGTTCGATCTACACGTGCGGTAACTATTCAACCAATGTATTACAGTCCAACGAGGATGGCAAGCTTGCTGTCATTATCTACACAGATATATGTCATCACAGTATCGGCAACGTTTGCTTTGGTTAAAAAAGTGGCGAAGGAAATAAAGAAAATCCTCCCAGTACTGCTGACTGTCGATGTCATCTTTATACAATCATAAATAATTGTAGAAATGACTTTATTGCTCCAGAAAACAGAGAACATTTCTGGCACGTACGTCTTACTGAGTTCCAAGCATGAATACAATACTGTAGATGTCTAAGTGAAATAACACAAGACAGTATATATCAAATAAACGGAGAGACCATTCAAATTACAAGAAACCTTACGCAAATGTACAGTTCCAACCTTTTAGAATGTGCAACGTCACACAGCTGTCAAATCCTTACTTTAGGATTTAGATGTTTAATTCGTAAACTTGTGTATACATTTTACAACAGGTGTATGCAATAATAGTGTGTGTGTGTGTGTGTGTGTGTGTGTGCGTGCGTGCGTGCGTGCGTGCGTGCGTGCGTAGTGACAGAGCTAATTAATTATTCAACGGACGAGTCTGAAGAAAATTTTCTTTAAAAAAATGTGTTATCCTAAGATAGACAATAATGTATATTTGGATTTCTTGAATTTATTATTATTACATATTATTATATTTGTTATGATACATTTCTTCTCTTCTTCTCTTCTTCTCTTCTTCTTCTGTAACCAGGCGGTCGTTGGGACACTACTGGTGACCTTCCCAACTGCCTGTTGGGTAAGAAACACTATAACTTAGTTTTTTTAATAACTGACACTTATGTAATCGTGACATATTAGTTTCAGGAAGATTACTACTTCGTCACACACATATCTTGTAAAGTCTGAATGCCATATTTTAACATAAGTCAAACTTATTGTAAAAGGAATCATACGTTAAATTCATTGACCTGGTTTAAATGTAAACGTGTTGTTATTGCTCAAGGGACGCCACGTGATGGTTCAATGGACCCCTGGTTGGGGTCCCTTAAGATACTTCTTCACCTGCTTCCTCCAATTTGCGTATACTTGGACATTGACATGTCCCAGCCTCACTTTCAATTTATCGACCCTCTTAGAGAACATTCTTTTTATATGTTAGTATAAACTTAACGTCAATATATATATACACCTGTACATATATATATATACATATATATATATATATACACCTGTATATATATATATATATAATATTTAATATATAGGCTCAGTGGTGAGTAGTTTTTTTTAGGTAACGGTAGTTTTGTCAAGTACAATTTTCACTACGTACTTCTAATTGTAACGAAGTAGTTTTATTCATTGTAACGATACTTTTTACTTCGTTACTTTCAGCCTACTTGGCAAAAAATTTTCGTTACCATAATTTAATTAGTTGACATTTCCGAATACTTGCCGTTGGCGAGTTTCCAGTCAAACATTATGGTCGGGATTACGATGCCATTATTACGATTTTGGCGCTCCATAATTTTAATTCATTTGCATAGCATACCGTCAGCCTTTACGAGACTGGCGGGATCCGACCATTTTTTATATTGACTGCGGCAGTGATGGATGAGCGAGAGAACCAGTGAGCGTATTTGGGCGATATGTTTAAATGTTCTGCTCGTACCGGCAACAGCCTTAAATTCGTGTGCCTACTGTGTCTGCCGAAACACACCGTTATTTCGGCGTATGTAACTTCGCCGTCGAATTTACGCAAACGCGTGGAGGTACGGTACCGTTGTCGCGCTTACATTTATCCGGGCGTTAAATAATATCCGGGTGACGTGTCTGCGCGTGCATGTATCTAGGGGAATGTATTTAGCACCAGCTACGACTGTTGCGCTTTTATTTATCCGGGCGTTATGTATGTTTATATATGTATATATATATATATATTATATATGTTTATATACATACATAAATTATAAAATGTTTGCTTCCCACATACATAAACAATTTCTGTCGTAAACCAGTTTCCTCTCAACGCACACGTCACGTGACGTACTCTTATACTTGGTCACAAATCTGAAACACCAAATTATAATTATGTACTCTAAGTACAACGCTCGTATTACGGCAACAAACGAAACCTATTTAACTACTGGATATTATTTATCACATGATCTGCTGTTGCCAAATATCATGCTTTACATGTGCACATAAACATCACCCGGATAAAATTTAACGCCCGGATAAATGTTAGCGTGACCCCGTATTTCCTATTGAGTATTGGTTGCCGCTATTGCAAGTGGCGTGGCCATGCCTTCGGGCTATGCCTATCGGCATGGCTATGGCTATCCGTAATAAACCTCTATTCACTGATACCATCCATCAAATGTGTATTGTTCATTGCAAAAGTTATGTTTTCACGCTAGTGGCAAAGTTTGTAGATTAATTGTATTTAATTGTATACTTGAATTAGAGGCATAAATAATACTACCACTCTTTTCGGGTTTTTTGGGAAGCGTCCATTCGACTGCGACATTTTAATGCTAAACATGCGGACTCGAGGATATTTTACTTTAAACAAAATTATTAATATATGTTTCAGACAAGAATAATACACTCCATGGTTAGCATTATGGTTAAGGTTAAGTTTAATTTCAGAGTTGTGGGTTAGACTTAGGTTACGTTATAGACATTAACATTTATGTATTTCCAGGTCAAGTGGCCTCCGCCTTTTTTCGAAGTGTGAATGTTAGATGTACATTACTGTGTATGATTAACACCATCGTGTAACAACTTTATGTGTAGTTTATGTAATTTGCATTTTGTTGTCTTATTTTGTAACATTTTATGGTCACTGTATAGTTTTATTTATATTGTGTGTAAAATACTACAATTAATTGATTAATGTGTACTTTTATTAACACATGATTATTTCGTACTTTTTCAGAATTGGTGGTAAGCCGCTGTTTAGTGTTATTTTTAGGGTTAGGTTTATAGGCACCTAAATCTAATCCTAAAAACTGAGTTTCCGCCAATTTTTAACTAGTGCCTCATTCATTATTTTAATATATCTATTTTCGTCATTGAGGATCTATAAAAATAAATGCACCAAGCATGTGTTTTATTTTCAATCGCTAATCGGTATATGTATGCCTTGCAGAAGCTACACCGCAGTCTGCTGTCACGCTACATTGAGCTGGCAGCAAAGAACATGAAGAGGAAGAGGAAGAGGCCGCAGCTGAGCAACCCTGGACCTACTGCAGTGTGAGAAGAAGGCCTACATGTGCTACTTTCTGCCCACTGTGCACGTCCTGCAGGACCGGCTGTGGCAGAAGCGCGACACGGCGCCGGCCTGTGAGCCACTCATCGATGTCATGCTTGCCGGCATCTCGCGGCGGTTCGCGGATGTCTTGCAGGTAGTGATTATAATGACCGATTTATGTAACAAATTGTGCATCCAGTTACTTGAACCGTATTACATGAAGATGAATACCTTGTATTTTGCATTCAAAACGTGCCCCCACCCCTGTCCTTGCGTGGAAGTTTTCCAAAATAGTCTCCCACGAACTGATTATGCAGCCGATCATCGATTATGAAAATCAAACCGATTCCCAACACTACTTGCAGGACCCGGAGTTGGTGGCGGTCGCGATCACTCATCCAAAGTTCAAAAAGTACTGGACGGATGACGAGGGGCTACTGCAAACCAGTAAGAACCAGCCATTTCCTTCTGTCTCTACATATGTGAATTACTTTGATTGCATTTAGTTATAGTAATAATAAATTATGATGGGGATCTACTGCATGAATACTTTATTACTAATTTGAGCAGTCCACAATCTTCCTATCATAAAAAGTAATGTGATGTATATCAACATCAATTTTGTTAATGGTAGCACTATGTCGGCAGTGTATATTTTGAATGTTTTTCTGTTGCAGCAGTTTGACCATTTTGCAGTCAGAGGAGTATGGATGGCTAAGCGCGGAAAAGTAATATGTATGAAGATATTTGAAGATTTGTGCGTATGTTTACAGGCATGAGGTACATCCGCAGACATATGGAGAAAGCAGCACCATCAATCGACGAACAGCAGCCGAACGAAACCGACGACGACGACGACGGCTTCTTCGTGAGGAAGTCGCGTCACTCGTCCGGCCAGCTGCAGATGGAGCAGTACTTGGCGAGCAAGAGCCCCTAGCTGAACGTACTGACCGCCTGGCCGACGGTGAAGGTGGTCTTTGGGAAGACGAACACAGCCCTGCTGGCCAGTGCCGCCTGCGAGCGCCTGTTTAGCGCTGCAGGCCGCAACTTCGCAGTCGCTCGTGCCCGCATCGGAGACGCTCACTTCGAGCATCAGCTTCTGCCGAAGCTGAACGCCGGTGTAGTGTGAACGTTTAGCTGACCGTAGAGACTTGTTTCGCATAACATCCATTGTCTTTTTATGTTGCACCAAATAAAATTATGGTTTGAGTTTTCCGTTTTTACTAACATGTAGTAGTTTATTGTAGTAATTGCTTTTGCATATCGTCGTTTTGATGCACCCTTGTTGCACGAAATGTTATTATGTTGCACCGAATAAATTTATGTTTGACTTTTCGTTTCTACTTTCTACTCAAGTAGTATTTTGTGTGATGTACTTGTACTTTCTACTCAAGTAGTAATTTGACATGACTACTTTTACTTCTACTCAAATAGTGTTTGGGCATGACTACTTGTACTTCTACTCAAGTACCGAAACAGTAGTTGTATCACCAGTGTTAATTAATAGGCTCATATGTTCCCTCTGTCCCATACCTTGTAAGTTGACACCAAAAGTTGACATCAACGCAGCTGCGTTGATAGTTGTAGTTGATCGCTATTGATCGCCGTACACGTTCAGGGAGCGATACCGCTTGGTTTTAGTAAAAATGTTCGCAACATTGTCCAGATGTTGAATCTTAGTAAAGACACTGCTTCTAGGTGAAGGCGCTTGACGGTATCGTAGTTTCCTGTTCTTTTAATTATAACAAATAGAGACTCACCACCAAGCACGCGATATCCACCACAACGATAAAGATATCCCTTTACCTCGCGATATTAATCGACCAACTGACGAGAGGAATGGCCTCCCTAAAGACAACATATGTTGTAATATCACTGATCTTGCATATCAGACAACGAAGACAATCCATACGCATTGCAATTACGTGTGACTTCAACTTCACACGCGTTTCCATTATGCGCGATGTCTAACGAAGCAAGTAATCTATACGGCCTAATAAGAAGGCAGACAGACAACAACCTAAAAATAAGCATCATATTCGACTATGTTTTCCAAAGCTAATCAATGTCATTTTCTGTGTATTACTCTTCTTAATACATACCGGATTGTCAGGCGTTGAAGTTGGAATTGATTATTAAATCACAGCATCAACCATTGTCAGTTATATATATATATATATATTATATATATATATATATTATATATATATTTATATGGAAACCAAGCTCGGAAGCCCATCAAAACAAAAGAATTGGTCAATCTCAAAATCCATAAGCAGTATTCCAGTTGTCAACAGATGGGTCAAGGCGCTAGGGAGCTACAGTGGATAAGCAAGGTTGTAAAGAAAAGTTTTAAATGACGACGGAATTTTTGTAATATTTTCAACTGATCTAACACTAAGAGGGAGCATATTCCAAAGAGTTGGTGCAGCAAAAGAAAAAGCCCTAGTTCCAATGTTAGTGTTGACTCTAGGAACAAAAAGTACGTCAGAACTAGATGATCGAAGCTGGATAGGTTGTCTTACAGGAGTAAGCAATGAATGCAAATAAGATGGTTGCTTACTGGACAGTGCCTGGTATGTAATAAAGCCCTGCGCGGGCTGGAAATCTGAGCCCGCACCCGCCCCGCAACTATGTCATTTGACCCGCAGCCCGCCCCGCATATTACAACTCAGCCCGCAGCCCGCCCCGCCCCGCATATGTTGCCACATCCTGGCCCACTGCCCGCCCCGCCCCGCAGTAACTCGGCCCGCAACCCGCCCCGCCGTAATTAGTCAAAAGTCAGCCCGCACCCGCCCCGCAGCCCACACCGATGACATGGAATCATTAAAAATATATCCTCTTTATTAATCGTTGTTGTTTACAATATTAACAAATGCACGGCGTTGGGTGACAACCATGTTGTACTTGGAATTCCATCTTTAAGAAAAATAGAACCCTTGTCATTATAATGTAAATGCCTGAAGGTGATAAGCAGACCTGGGGCAAAGTAAAGGTACGAGTACACATTTTAACGTATTTTAATATTATTAATATTAATATTATCTAATTGATATAACTCAGCACAAGTGAATATGCAATGGCAGTTGATCATATTTTATGAGGAACAATGAAATTCACACCGCTGGCATTAATTTCAGTGGCATCCTATGATCTTATAATCTATTTGCCATTGTACTGCATGAACACGAGTTGTTTAAAGGTTGAGTCTGGTGCACAAAGGCAGTGTTGCAATTTGCAATCTGCTGATATTAGAATTAGTTAGCAATTTATATTTTCTGATCGTAGACTACTGATTGTTGAGAGGGTTCTCACATGTCCATATAACAGGCTCAAAATCCCCTCTGCACCAGGCTACTGGCACCGGATTATACTAGTGTAGAAGGCAGTTTGACTTGAGCTTACTTCTACAGAGGAAGACTGACAGTTCTTGTTCTTAGCAGTTAGGCATTGTCAGCCAGTGCCAAGTGGCATGGTCTCCAGTCTTCACACATCAAAGGCATTTCCTGTCTAATTGGTCGGGTAACTGCTCTTTATGGACATCCTGGTGGCTTAATTACACAAACAGATTGATAGCCTGAACTGATACTTCCTCCTGGAAGAAGCCACTAATCACACCTGACTGAAGCTGGCAAGGCAGGCCAGCACATGTTATCATAACACTGTTTAAATACAAACAAAAGGCCAATTTGGTAATCCCCAATTAATTAGCTCAAAGAATGTCCCACCTTTGAGTAACTGGTGACCATTAATGAGTTATAAAAATCAGCCCGCAGTAGCCCGCATAAAGAAATTACTAGCCCGCAGACCGCCCCGCCCCGCAGTGACCTGATCCGCAGACCGCCCCGCCCCGCACAAATTGAAACTTAACCCGCACCGCACCGCAACAACAACAAAAATCCAGCCCGCGGGGGCTGCGGGCCAAAACCCGCCCCGCGCAGGGCTTTAGTGGTTACTAGTCTGGCGCTATCAAAGACAATAAATACTAATTAGTATTTATTGCCTTTGGCGCTTTTTAACAAGATTTAACAAGACTGCCACCCAGAGAATGTTGTGTATTGTTTACAATGGAACAGAAACGATGCAGCAGTATTTTGATGGGTAATGGCATCGCTAACGTCTGACAGTAATATACAAGTTGTTAAGGTGACCGGCCTAAGTTGTGCAGCTGAAAAACTGGTGGACTGTTCCCTCGTTTGATAAACACTGACGCGCCTTCTTCCGGTTGTTCTGCATAGCCTGCCAATGGCCGTTGCTAGGATACGATGCTAGATTTCACGTAATCACTAAACGACCACTGGATATGTATATAATATGTAATGGTACAGATCTTAGATATTGCACGATATCGTACAGGAAGCCATTGCAAAGACTTCAAAAGTGGTACAGAGCGAGAAAAACGAGGAGATCTTGTAACTACTCTTGCTAAATGCAGTGGTACTCTTAAGTGTATTTGAAAAGTACCATTCATTACCTATGAAAGGTTACATGATAGACTGCATTAATAGAGTCGAGCCTTAATAGTAAACTGGCAAGTCTCTGCCATATTTGAAAACATTATTCATTATACTGAACGTTGACAGCGTATTTTAGATACCATTGAACCTTCAAGGGTAAACTGAATGGTACCTTCAACTAAATGGCACCATAAATGTTACCTGCATATGTTTTTGAAACGTATGTATTTTTTGTCATGTGGACATGTGGTGAATGCTTGAGTCAGAGTAAAGATTATACTAATTATATGAATTATATGTATGTCTAAGTTACGGTGTTTTTATATAACTCTACTGAATAAACCCGCGAATAAACTCAATCTGCGCCGGCCATGCAGCTCCATGCACGCATTTGAAATTACCCGTGAGTCATTTCGACGCGCGCGAACTTTTAAACTGATTTGGCTTTGTGTCGCGGTCAAGGAAAGAACCAATATTATGAACAAATCGGGCCAGCGGTCGTATTCATGCCACGAAACAAAAAGTAGTAAAGTTGTGTTGTTTCATAAAAAAATTTGACTCACAGTAATAATACTTAACAGCTAGTTACGAAATAATTTTAGTTCTCGATCTGTGCTTAAGTTATTGCTCAACGTGCGCAACGTATACTATTAAAAGTGTTATATAAAATATTATCAAAAAGAGATAAGCGAGCGAAAAATGAACAACTGTCAAACACGTTCCCAAAACGCCTTTTTAACGATAGCTAGTACTATTACGGTTCGTCGGATTTCAACAATATTGATGTCATTTGAAAGTTTAAGCTTTCTGCTATTCATGGTTTCATGGTAATCATTCCTAAAATTAACTAAAAACAGACCTACAACCGGGCCCGTTCCGTTGTCTTAGACACTGCGAACGATGTTGTTTCGTCGACACAGTTCACCAATCTACCGATTGAGGCACCACCAAGGAGCCTCTATTTGGACAGGAGGCGTCACTGAGCGAGAAAATGGCAGTCTACACTGAAGGTTTTTGTTCGCCATTCGGGAGGCAAGCGCATGCGCAAGCGCGCGATGTTAGCGTATTTGTTCAGGGACCTCATTTCATCAGAATAATAACCAAGCTGTGATGCGTCATATAAAATGAAAGATATTAAAGTAATCCTTGAAGTTTTTTACCTATCACAGTTCAAATAATTAAATAATTAAATTTGCAAACAAATCACGTAGAAACGTTGCAATTATTTATTGAGCTAACTGAACTTCGTCGTGTTTCATCAAAATAATCGTCAGGCTGTACTACTTGTTATATAATTAAAATATTGCGGTTATGGTTGAAAATGTTGAGCAATGGTAATGCAAAGAACTGCATTTTTTGCACGCGTATGGTCTGGCAACTCCAGAATGGCGGACGAACTGCTTACGTACTTTCCTCGAACAATGTAGATAGCGCGCGCTGCACCGTCTTGTATTGATATACGGTCTTTGGGCACCACTATCTGATTTCATAGTATAAGCTCCACCCACTTTCAAACGGCTGCTAAAATGACATACGCGAAGTAGGCGTGACGTCACAATCACATATATCAACCAACCAACGCAACGAATTTAGACCCGTTGGGAGGCGTACGTTATTGTGACGTCACGCCGACGTAGAGATATATCGGTTTCGCTGCGATCAAAGCACATCAGCTTCGCCGCAGTTTAAAAGTTTATAACATGAAATCAAGAAAAGCTTATAACATGAAATCAAGAAATGGTGAAGTGCGCATGTCTGAACCTATGCAAATGAGGAAAACAGCGCCGCAATCGGAAGATTAGTGTACTGAGTCCCCACCGCCAACATCGTTCAGGACCGTACGGAACACCGAAAACGGCGGGATTGTAGGTCCATTTATCGTTTTTTTAACTGTTACCGGGAAATCTAGATGACGCTAGAATAACAAAAAGTGCATCCTTTCAAATTATGCCAATATCGTCGGGACATGACGAGCCGTGAGGGTGCTAGCGACCTAGAATTTCATGTTTTGGACGTGTTCTGAGTTGTTCATTTTTCGCTCGCTTATATATATATATTTTTATTTAATAAGCCTAATGGTAATATATAAAGGAAGTTCGATGCAACATATATGGGTAAGTTCACGAGTTGCCAGTTGGCAAACCAGTGTGTGACATCGTTGACTTTTTCAAATTCAATGTTACTTTCCTGTTATGTGGTGTTGAAACGTACAATTTAATTAATTAGACAAAAGAAGATAATGACGCAACTAGATATATTTATTTTCAACATGGAAATTAATTACCAGCAACAGCAGCACGTCAGTTGTGGGTATAACATGGCCATCAACTGAAGGCAATTTCGCATTCTAACATATGCATGCTTTGAGTTTGACAACATGTCATACCTTTTTCATTATTCCTACTTAAATACAGGTATAAAAAGAGGCATTGGCCATGACGCTGTCACTTGACCAAAACAGTAAGAAGATAAACAGTGATAGAATACAGTGATATAATAGTCAATAATGGAAGGAAGGAATATTCCAGACTGAGATACTTGAACTTTACTGAGTAATTATCCAGGCTATCAATAATTGTCCAATTGCTCCAGTTTTTTTTACTGAGAGTATACAATTATATTAGCCACGCACATTGTATTTTTACTGTGTTCTTTCCATTTATTTCAGGTTGATGTCATCGCTGCATGATGGCCAAAAGCAAGCTTTCTCCAGGCTGCACAACAATGAAATTAGTAACAGTGGTATAGTGTTTGTGTGTATGCATTCTGAATTATTGAATATTATTATATCATATAATGTATACTATATATATATATGTAAGGTTTCAGGGCAAAGCGCGATACATATATATCAAAACTCAATTATACACTTCGTCGTTATAGTAAGTGTAAATGAAAACTTTGATATAATATTGGAATGTCTTAATAATACAAATCATGATGTTTGATATCAAGAGCCAAACTGTTTTTTTTATAGTAAAACCTGTTTTTTGAAAACCATCTGTTTTATCACTTCCCCTTAAAAAATTTCCATCGTTTATTGACATACCATATGAAAAGGCCAGACATGACAGATATATAGGATTATTTTTTTAGTTGTGGAAATTGCAATTTTGTCTGCACCGTATAGTATTTTCTCTGGCCAAACCACTGTTTCCATGGTAACAAACAAAATGGCCACCATTTTGAGCCAACATTTTAAAAAGATTTAACAAGATTGCCACCCAGAAAATTAACTCTAGATGGCAGATGGACAAAGAAGCCTTTTGGCTTATCGAGAGTCCAATACTTTTTTATTTACGTGTATCCCGCCCTTTTAAAGTGTGTGTCGATTTTATTTTTAAACATATTAACGCTACTAGCACCAACAATATGTTCCAATCATTTATAGTCCTTTGTGAGAATGAGAACTTTCTTATATCTAATCAACACTGCTCCTTTACTAATGTAACTTGATGTCCTCTGGTCCTTCTAACTTTCTTAACTGAGAAAATAATATTTCTATCAATATCTTCATAACCATTCAATATTTTAAATTTTTTATTTGATCTCCTCTCAATCTCCTGGTCTCTAGTGTTGTTAAACCACATTTGTTTGCGTATTTCGTAACAAAGATCCCTTGATTTTGGTATAATTTTAGTTGCTTTCCTCTTCAGTCTTTCTATGTCCTTCATGCGATATGGCCTCCACGCTTGAATACAATATTCTAAATGCGGCCTAACTATTGTTTTGTACAGCGGTATTATTAGCTCTTTTTCCTTATACGTTATGTTTCGCCTAATTAATCCAAGGATTTAATTCCCTTTTGAAGAGGCAATACCGCACTGCTCTGAAACCTGCATATCAGCACTAATGGTTAACTCTGAGTCCTTTTCTTTTGCAGTAGTACTTAGTACAGAACCTCCTATTGTATATTGTACATCTTCGTTTCCATGTCCTGTGTGGAGGCATTTATATTTCCCAAAATTGAACAACATTTGCCATTTTTCAGACCATTTTTCAATCTGACAAGATCATCTTGTAAATGATGTCTATCTTCATCACGTTTAATCCTTCTAAACAATTTTGTATCATCCGCAAATTTCAACCCCTTGCCTGTTATATCGTCGTCCAAATCGTTGATATATATCAAGAATAATAACTTATTTCCAGTTTGAAGCTTCCCCATCAACTACTACCCGTTGTCTTCTGTCAATTAGCAATTTTTCTATCCAGTTAATTAAACCATTTCCTTTGCCATGGGCCTTTAGTTTAAGCAGAAATCTTTGATGTGGCACTTTATCGAAAGCTTTCTGAAAATCTAAGTAGATGATATCTACTGGTGATCCCTCGTCTACCCACTTAGTGATATCTTCCAAAAAACATATCATATTTGTTAAGTATTACCTCGCTTTTAGATACCCACGTTGAGATGGGTTTAACAAATTATGTTTAACAAGAAAATCAAAATTCTTAAATAAGGGTACAATGTTTGCTTCTTTCCATTCAAAAGGAACCACTCCTTCTTCTAATGACAAGCTGAAAAGTGGTATGCTAATTTGTTCTACAATTTCCAATAGTAGTTTGGGCGGAATCCCATCCACTTAAGGTGATTTAGTATCCGTCATAGGCCTAATTTTCTTAGCTATCATTTCCGGGGTTACAATTAACTGTCCTAAATAGTCTGATTATGCACCCTTGAACATAGCCTTTGGTAGTGGCAGTGAACTAATATCTTCCCTGGTAAAGACTGAACTAATATACTCATTCAGGTCTTCTGCCATTAAGAATCCCTCTGATATTATATTTCCAGCACTATCTTCTGGAGGACCGATCTTATCCTGAAATTTATGTTTGCTCCGAACATATGCATACAAACTCTTGCTGTCTTGTTTTATATTACAAGCTAATTTTTGTTCGTAGCTTCTCTTCGAATTTCGAATTTCAGTTGTAGCTTGGTTTAGTGCTTCTTTATGAATGTTGTAGTCTTCATTATTTCTAGTACGTCTATATGACTTCCACATCGTTTGTTTGAACTTAATTTTTCTAATGGCTTCTTTCGATAAGTATTTGTTTCCTTGTTTTTTAAGGGAACAAAATTAATTTATCGACAATGCACTCTATTTCACTATTTAAGATGTTCCAGCATTCTGTTTCTGACTTATTCTCCAGTGTGTTGTTCCAGTCTATCTTTACTAAATATTTCCTCATTACCTTATATCTTCCTTTGTGAAAATTTCTCCTGAACTGCTTTTTATTATTTCTTTCTGATTTTACTTTGATGGTAAAATGTATCTGGTTGTGATCACTACTTCCCAGTGGCTCATATAATTTGACATTGTCAACTAATTCATTCTGTGAGGACAAAACTATGTCTAACACATTCTCACCCCTGGTTGGCTTTAGCACATGTTGAGAAAGGAAACTGTCTTGTACTAAAACTAAAACTTGTGGTCCTCACTCCCCGTACCCGTATGACCATGGTTAAAATCTCCCATAATAATACAGTCCCGTTTGCTAACTTCCCTTACAGCGTTTTGTACTTTTTTATTCTCTTCTTCACTTATGTTTGGACTTCGATAAACTAACCCGTCCGTTAACGTTGAGTTTCCTGTACCTATGTTACACCAAGCAGCTTCTTCGCAATCTGCTTCTTGTTCTAATTTTATTTCATAAGCCTGGATAGATTTTTTAATATATAAAGTAACTCCACCTCCCCTTCTTCCTATTCTATCTTTCCTAAACATGATATAGCTTATCAGTCCCAATTCGGCATTTGATATATCAGTGGTGGCCCATGATTCTGTTATACCTATTATGTGAGGGTTACTATCTTCTGCCATAATGTTTAGTTCTTTGCTGATTTATTTCTGCTGGTTTTATCTATGCCTCCAGTTACAGGCTTCTCTGTGAATATCCCCGTGTGAATATAGTTTAAATAGATGCATATAATCTAGTTTAAATAGATGTATATATATATATATATATATGGGCTATAAGCGGTGTGTCTTAAGCTCCTACTTGCATTTTATTCCGATTCTTCGAGCAGTCAGCATCTTGCAATGTGATGAGGCGTTGCATTGAATGTATGGAGCACGGACAACTTTCAGCAGAATTAGTAGCATGTGTCAAAAGTGAAGTTTTTGATGTATCAATTTGCTTCTAACCCATTATCGCCCACTAACGCCCATTATCGCTGTTGGCAACTATCTTCCTCCTACACCCGTCACACCTGCCTGTGATTATATAATCGTTCGTTAGCCACCATGTCAGCGGGCGATAAACAAACACGCAGAAAGGCACAGTCAGGGACTACGTCGGTTACGGATGAAAGGGCAAGTTGGCTGGCAATAGAGTCTCCACACAAAGAAGAAGACGTCGCGGCATTTCTTCGACGGCTCTGACTAGCTTGAATGACAAGCTTGATAGCATTATTGCACACCAGGCTAGCTTGACGACAGAGTCACGGACCAGTCGATTGTGATTGCGGACTTAAGTATATCGGTCAAATTCAATGCCTGTAACATAAAAAAGTAGAAACAAATTGTGGAAATGGGCAAGGCGCTCGATAAAGCAAACTGCGACCTGCAGTTCGCCATCACAGCTATCACCAAACTTGAGATGAAATTGAACGTATCGGAGAGACGTTCCAGCGGTTTCAATGTTCGTCTGCTTGTGCGCCTGAGAGGGGAAAGTTGCATCTCTATTGTAGATCACATTCTTCGAGAGAAGTTTGTGCTGAAGGGCAGTGCCATTGAATATGCGCACCGAACTGGTCAACCGCAAAAAGATAAACCTTGACATATCTTTTGCGCGTTTTTATAGCAGAGATGTACGGGGATCAGTAATGAGAGTCGCGCTCGAAGCTAGCGAATACACCGTACTGCCTCATGGACGACTTAACTAATGTGGACTTAACAGAGAAAGAACGGGTTCACCCCTACATGGGGAATCTATACAAGCCCAATAAAAGCCCGATTTTTCGTAATGGGTAGTTGTACGCGGAGGGTCGTGAAGTCGCGGCTGAAGACATAAAACATGCCTGGACAGCCTTCGTGAAGGCACTGGTGCAGATAAAAGCATTAAAAACAGGAATTTACAACGTAATATATAATACACTAGCGTGGAGCCTGAGCTAGTTTCTGTAAATATAAATCGTAACTAGAAAAACATATCAAAATTCAGCGTAATTAAAGCAAACATAAAATATTTAATTAGGCAACAACACGTCATACAAATAAGAAATATTACACTTATATATTTATATATGTTTATACACAAACACACACACACACACACACACACACACACACACGTGTGTGTGTGTGTGTGTGTGTGTGTGTGTGTGTACATATATATGTAAGCATATGTATTCTTATGTATGGCTGTTTGTATGTCTGTTTGTGTGTCTGTGCCTCCGCCTCCGCCCGTGCGTGCGTGCATGCGTTTGTATGTATGTACGTACGTACGTATGTATGTATGTATGTATGTATGTATGTACGTACGCATTATGTATGCGTGTATGTATGTCGCAAAATGAAGGACTATTTAACGATGTCGCAATGTCTTACGATACGTTGTCACGCCCCCTTGATTATAAGTCAATCGTTTTTTACTGCTCTTTTGTGCTACCCGCACCGACAGGAATATTTGCGTTATGTTAATGAATTTATTACGAAATGTATCCTGTTTACCTAACTGTCTGGCTATTATTAGTCGGTGATTCTAACATCTTTGTGACCGATTTGAATGCATTGCTTATTTATATGGTCAAACATCAGAAGTGTCGTTATCAATTGATGAGCGGCGGTACACTTACGCAAGTCGGCGTAGGCGAAGTCAAGCTAGGAAGGAATGGCAATGCGTTGTAGGACATTGCTGCATAATGCCGTGACAGCGTGATGTGAACCTTGATGGGGTGACAGACAGACAGACCTAAAACAAACATACAGACCGATTTGTGTATCAGATGCGTGCTGATGACAATTGGGGAGAACATCCTTCGTTAAAGTGACACTATAACAACACTTTTCTAGGGTAATTATGATATAATGGAATGAGGTAAGTGCGTGGGCAATGTTCACAATGAAATATCTAAGTAATCGACTTCAAATATTGCGGTTCCGAGTCGGCGCGATACATTTAGAAATGGATCATGTTGTTATATTGCACGACACTGGAACGGGTATATAGGCTGTCGTAAATATGTGGTTGTTCTTACAATAGATGATCAACAACATATTATTTGGGTATCTACTAGGTCTAGGGGTATTCCGGGTAACATTTTTTTATTATTTCAATTTTATCACAAAACAAACATCACAGTGTAATAACAGACATACATTGTGATGCGCTTATATTATGTTACATGTGTACTTGTAAGTAAGGACACACAATATTATTTACGAATTCTCTGTTCTATCGTCCGTATTATGGAATGTAGACAAAACAGCCGCAAAAATCCAGCCAGAAACCAATGGGTGCAATAATTGTTATAGAATGCGTCCCCATTCTTACCTGTAAATGTGTCGCTTGATGCACACGGGAATTAAAAAAAGTATTGCCGTTTAAAGATTGCGAATACTCAAACTTGCAATGGGATTTAATATTTTTTGATATCACAGGAAATATAATAATCGTATCTACAAATACGCCGCTGGATGTACCAATGATTGTCTTTAGTTTTTGAGTTATTGCCGTCTGAACGGCAATATTAAAAACAAACTGTGGTGTGGCGTGAGCACAGGTCTGTGTGATGCGTCTAGTATCGCACTGTAGTGAGTAGCTTGTAGTGCTACGCTTCTTGCTTTCAATTTTAGCTGCTATCGCCAGCTAATCCCCTCATAGGGACGAAAAGGGACATGAGTGCGCAAGCATCCCCTGCTGGTACATAGCCTATCTATCAACAAGACTCTAGCATGATCTCCTTGTGGGCACCTTGCGGCCCCAGGCTAACATGCTACGTATCTAGCAGAAGGACAAATCTGAATTAAAACCCGGGGAGACCCAACTCATTAACCTTGACAGGCGGTAGGTCTAGGGGAAGGAAAACTCTGACTTCAAACCATGGGCAGATCAAGTCAACTAGTCATGGAAGACATTGATCTACGGGAAGGAAAACATGGAAGACAAACCCACCACATGGGTCAGCGTGGGCAGCGCCATGTGGCTCGAATAAATGACCTCAATTATATGCTATGTCAGTTAGTAATTACAAGATTGGCTACCGCGTGCGGGGGAACCGACCCGCTGTGACCATGGCACCAGCGAGAAATCAGCGAAGACCAGGAGGGTCGAACAACCGTCATCAACTCTCGTGCGGAGTACGGTTTGCCACCCTCAATGTTGGAACAATGACAGGGAAACGAGTGGAGGTGGTGGAGCTAATGAAGAGGCGGCAACTGTCAGTGATGGGGGTTCCAGAAACCAAGTGGAAAGGGGACCGGGCAGTGGATCTGATCAGTAAGAAGGGTTTGAGATGCTGTATGCAGAGAGAGATGGAAGGACGAATGGAGTGGGGGTGATTATGAAGGAGGAATACAGCAAGGAAGTAACCAGGGTGGAATGATGGGTAGGCAGGATAATTGCAGTGTGTATGTTAGTTGGAGGAGAGATGATGTGCATACTATCGGGCTACACACCACAGACTGGAAGAACTCAAGAAGACAAGGATGCATTCCGAAACAACCTGGAAGGCATGTGGAGCCGGATACAATGTTGGTTGTGGCAGGTGATGTAAATGCACATGTAGGAAAGAGACAGTACAATGAGGAGACCTTAAGAAAGTACGGATATGGAAAGAAAACAGACACGATCTGGTCGAGAAGCTAGGCAGAAATCAGTTAGTGGTGGTAAACTCCTTCTTTCAGAAGAAGGAATCACACAAGATCACATACAGAAGTGGAAACAACAGAACATAGATAGATCTGCTGATTGTTAGAAGCAGCCAGTTGAACAAGGTTAGGGACTGCTAAGTTCTGGCAGGAGAGCACATAACGAGCCAACATAAACCATTGGTTTATGAAATGTGGATAGGAAGAGGCAAACAGAGAAGGAGGAAACAAAGACAGGTAATACAATGGTGGAAATGTGAAGGAGAGGTGATGGCCCAATACAAAACCGAAGTAGAGAGGAAGTTCAGGCTACTCCAAGAACATAGGGAGGATGTAGAATTAGTGTGGAAAGCACTTAAGGAAGGCTTTGTTAAAACAGCTGAGCAAATACGTGGCCGAACATCAGGAAAGCGCACACAAAGCCGAACGAAGAAAGAACAGTCGTGGTGGAACCAGGAAGTTGAACAAGCAATACAAAAAAGGAGGCACTGAAATGTGTGGAAGCAGCGAGTGACGAAAAAAGACAAGGCTGAAGCAGAAGTACTGGTGAAGAAGAAGGCAACATATAAGGCGGATGCTAAAGCAAGATATGAAAAAACAGCAGGAACTATGTGATAGGATTTAAGAAGATGGAGAGAAAACTGATCTTCAAACTTGCCAGAGATAGAGACAGAGATAGCAAATATACTATTCGAACATCAGCAACGAAGAGAAGCGACGGGACACTGGAACAAAGCAAGAGTATTTCAAGAAACTACTAAATCCGGAGGGAGAATATGAGATAGAGATACCTCGCACTGTAAGCTGGAGGTGAGGACAATAACAGAAGAAGAGTAAGGAGAAAGCAGTAAATGAACTCTCAGTGGAAATGGTGAAAGCAAACAGACTAATTGGAATTAAGTGGCTGACGAGGCTGTTTAATGTGTGTTCACAACAGGAGAGATACCAGCACAGTGGCGAAGAGGAGGATTGTGCCGATACGGAAGGGAAAAGGGGAGAGCCATGACGAAGGGAGATATAGAGCATCACATTACTCAGCCAAGACCTGAAATCGTTGGGAATTATACTGAATGCTAGGGTGAGGCTAATAGTGGAGAGCAAAATCGGAGATAATCAGCTGGGATTTAGGAAAGGGAGAGGAACCGATGATGGATTGTTTGCCATCTAAAATATTATCGAGAAGAAGAGAGAATTTTAAAATGATGTAGCATTCGGTTTTGTAGATCTAGAAAGGGCATTTGACATGCGTGCCGAGAGAACTCTCATTTGCAGTCATGAGATGGATGGAGGTTGGAGAAGCAGAAGTCAGAATGGTGGCCGAAATGTACAAGGAGATAACAGCGGTAGTGAGAGTCGAAGGAGAAACATCGAAACAATTTGGACTGGAATTGGGACTCAGACAAGGACGTGCCTTGAGTCCCATGCTTTTCATCATGGTGATGAACTTGATCAGTGGAAAGATATCGGAGCATGAAGAACTTAAGGAGATACTGTATGCAGACGACCTAGCAGTGATGGCTGATAAAAATGAGGAACTACACAAAGCATTACAAAAATGGAGTAACACCTTCAGAAAACACGGCCTCCGAATGAATCTGGAGACGACTGAAGTAATGTGGATAGGTGAACAGGGGGTAGATCTGAATGTAGTTATTGACGGAAATATCATTAAATAAGTGAACAGCTTTGTGTACCTGGGCGGTACAGTGTGAGAAGATGGAAGGAATACTAACGAATTACAGAGGAGGGTGTAGGCAGGAGCAGCAGCATGGAAGAGGGCAGAAGGCAATATATGGGACAGAAAACTGAAGAAACAACTGAAAGAAAAAGTGTTGGAAGCCTGCATTGCACCAGCCTTTATATACGGGTTGAGAACACTGGCACTGACACAAAGACAGGATGAGAAACTGCAGGTAGCAGAAACAAACTGGGTCAGAAGAACACGTAGAGTAACGCGAAAAGATAGAAAAGACGATGAAGGAATTGAGAGAGGAGATTAAAATGAAAAAATCAACACCTAAAGAGGAAATTAGCCGGAAACAGAATAAGATGGGTGGGACATGTACAAAGAATGGGTGAAGATAGACTGCCGAAAAGAGCGTGGAAAATAGAAAAGGGTGGCAGTAGACGGAGAGGAAGACCAAGGCTGAGATGGAATGACAGCATAAAACGAGACCTGGGGAGAGCTGGCCTGAACAACCATGAATGGATGGCCATTGCGGACGAGAGAGAGAGAGAGAGAGAGAGAGAGAGAGAGAGAGAGAGAAAGGTGGAAAGAACTGATAAGAAAAATAGAAGAAGCTACCAAGGGACGTGGATCCCACCCCGCAAGGAATCAAGGGGAAGAAGAAGAAATTATTGCCGTTTGAACATTGCGAATGCTTAGCGGATGAAACGAAAAGTTGAGCATTCGTGATGTTCAAACGGCAACAACACAATTCCCGGGTACATCCAAAAACAAACTTGTAGAAAAGAGAATTATATTTACGGTGATATCAACAAGTATTAAATTCCGCAATTGCAATTTCACGTACAGTCTGACAACAAGCCGCACGGCCGTTCGCCGTGCTAAAGGATATGGCGCGCTCAGCGGCATTGCTTGTGGTGACGTCAACAATAAAGCAATATTTGATGGGCTGGTTGCTTTGTGACACGCAAATGACCACGTTTGAGCGGGATTAATGTCACGAGTTCGCAGTGAACAGGCTTCGTATTTGGCACATTATTTGACACGACTATTAAGTTTACGTATAGGAATTTTCAACGACATTTGAGATTTCATTTTACTTACGCATTAACAATGGGAATCTATTAAATCCTCACTTGATAATTTTATACTATTTGGTATTTTTATATGTGTGTGTGTGTGTGTGTGTGTGTGTGTGTGTAATAGTGGGACGGCGAGAGTTTGGTCAACATTTCTAACAATTCCATATATCTGTATTGCGCTTGAACTTGGGGATGCGAGTTTAAAGGCAGTGTTTTCTCCTCCAGATGCAGTCGAAGTAACACAATGCAGGCAAGTGGTATATGAGAGGGTGCAATGGGTGCGTACGCACCCCACTACTGAGGCAATTTGGATCCGCGCATCGTAAACATTGAAACATGTGACCAACCATATTATATTATTTTAATTTTGAATTTTAAAATGATGTAGCATTCGGTTTTGTAGATATGGAAAAGGCATTTGACACCGTGCCGAGAGAACTCGCATTTGCAGTCATGACCAACCATATTATATTATGGTTGGTCATGGGTACATTTAGAGTGTGTTGATGTGGATCAGATGGATTCAGGAAAAGTTGTAGTTTGCACGAGCTGTGTGACACCTTGGCAGCCATCCTCATGACAATGTAACCACCTATGTAGTACATGATGTTATCTCTGATGTCATTGGGATCCTCCTCGTCTAGAGGTACCATAATTTTCTCCATTGCTTTCAATTCATTATCACCATATCGCAGGTCGGGTGGAGGCTGAATCTGCTGGGATCGTTTCCTGCGGATTTCGAACAGGAGCTCACAAAGTGATTCCTCGAAGTCAGTGCAGTTTCCAGTGCTGGATGGCGAAATGCTGTTCCTCTTCAAAATTCTGCGCAAGGCCAACTTGAATTGTAAAATGTTCGGGTTATTGTTCCACCCCCTCTACGTCTGATCTTGTTAAAGAGGAGTTCGATGTGGTCTTGCGAGAATTTGTAGGTGAGAACGTATTTGTAGAGATATATATGGGTGTGAAGATCAGTGGTGATGTTTCATAGTGATTATATTGCTGCTGCAAATCCAATTATTGCTGTTTGTGATTGCCTGGGCTGCAACCCACCGGTGATCTTGTATTTTCTGTAGTCATTGTGGGCTTTGGACAGTTTGTTGCCCAAAATTATGCCCTCCTCTTCTTGCAGGGCTTTGAGGGATTCGATGTACTGCCACCTGATTAATTTGTTGTCGTGTTGTATTGTCTTGTATTCACCAAGGAGGTTTCGCATCAGTTTAATCATGTAGGTGACACACATCGGATATGATGCATAATTTCTTTTGAGGACGTGCAGGGTGGTAGAACCATTGCCTCATGTCACCAACGTCCAACTTGCAACCAAGTTTGACAGCAGTGCTTTGGTTGCCGAATGTTCCATCAAAACAACTGCCTTGACGCTGAATCTGGCTTTAATTAGTAACGCCAAGCAATCACGTATCAGCCGAGCATGCACCGCAGCATATACTTTGTTGACAATGAAGTATGCAACTGGGTGTTTCCAATGTATTGTTAGATCAGAAACCATGAACACCAAAGCTTCAGATGCTAGACTGCCGTCCGAGTCAGGTAAGGCAGCTCCGTTATCTGCACAGCCAATGTAACGTTTGCCAACTGGGTTCCAGACAGTCTCATTCCTGATTGCCATGAAATCTAAAATAAGGACACAGTCCTTCATCCTTGGCTTGTCTTGGAGGCTTTTGCTGAGCGTGTCGATGACATTTGTGAGGAATCCCGGTTCACAACCAACTGATCCTGCCCAACTTCTGATGCTTGATGGATGTTGTAAGTGCAGTATTGTTCTGACGAAGTCGTATGCCTTGGGCGAGTAACAGAGGAGAGTGAGTGCAAACTGCTTGATTTCTTGGTTGTACTTTCTTTTCCTTGTCGATCCTCGGCTTTTGGAGAGTTGGTTGCGAAAGACGTGCTGGGCCATCCCACCAAAGTTCTTTCGTAGCAGTGCCAGGTCATCTTCTTCAAGTAGCTTGTGTCCTCCAATGGACTTGGAGGTCTGTCATTCATTTTGTTTATTTTCTGCTGCTTCCGCCTAACCTTTTGAATCAATGTCTTTATTTTAATTTTTAATTTTGCCGGACTTGGAACATCCTGATCATCCACAAAAGTACTCATGTGACTACTGTCTCCAGATGCTTCAGCAGGGTGCCTTCTAGCCTTTCTGGGTTGGCGTTGCGTAGGTTGCAGGTGGGAAGGGAAATTGAAAATGGGGGGAACTGCCGAATAATTGAGTCTTCTTTCGATCTTGTTGGGACGAACCACAAAACATTTCACTCCAAAATTATCACTGCAGAGAAAGATGTTGGTTGTTGGTGTCCAGTCTTTTCTGCTGATTGCTTCAATCCACGCAGCTCGGCATTCTGGCCTTTTCTTTTCGTCTGGGAATCTGCAGGGGGCAGTATCCATTATCAGTAACAATTTGTCGTAATATATTATGCCATTACGCTTTTAGATTAATACAAACGTGTCGTCCATGCTAGAACTCTGCACAATAATATTATTAAATAACGTTTTGGTATATGCGGTAATTCAACCAACTTCAGTTATACATTGTCAATGTGCACATCATTATAATGTTTTTAAAACTGTTAATTTTCTAAATTAATGGCAATGAGGCATGTTCGTGCAGACTATTACCTAAGCTATATTGTATAATTGAGAATTCTCACCTGTGGAAAGATATACCAGATCCTGTCTTCTGTCGGTTGGTACAGTTGTAAGATACACAGGAATAATCTATTTTATGTTTCACAATAACTATTGTAACCAGCAAACCTCCAAATGTTGTCGAGAGTTAAAAGCAGAAACACGTTACTCGCGCTAGTGTGAGCCACTCAACTGTCCACAGTTTAGGATAATCCAACTGGGATATTGACATCAGGTTAAACTCGTTTCCAGGTGACACCCTTTCCCCAGATGAATACGCTGGAGTCTTCAGCCTACCACATTAATTAATCATCAGTCACTGTCAGAAGAAGCACGATGACAAATCTCCAGATCACTACCTCCAACCAACCCAAATATCTAAGCTGGTGGCTGCTGGCCTACCCCATTAATTAGTCATGATATATGTTATCGTTACACCTTGATACTCACTAGCCATGGCTGGCAGGCTGATGCCGTTACACCTTGGTACTCTTTGGCCAGTGCTGGAACGCTAATGCCGTTACATCTTGCACATTGCTTGGTTTAATAAATATGGTGGTTATTGTAAAAGTTATCTTTGAAGAAAATTTGACATTGACCTCAACGTGAATATCATTCCATTTTCAACAGTTTTAATCCATGTTTAATTAGCATGTATGGTTGCGAATTGCAATGTTTAAGATGTAAAAATATTCACATCAGGATAACATTGTAACGTATTAGCAAATTAGATATTGTTTTTATATCATTTGATGACATTAACTGAGATTATCTCGAACTATTGTGTACCTCTCTGTGGATGCAAGTATTGACACACGCAATTGTTCAACACGTAGAAGTAAATCATATGAACTAAGCAACAATATAATTTGGCTAAAGTGTCACGATTTTACAATCTCTTGATTCCTTGTATGAAATTGCTGACACTTTATGGGACCGTCACTTTAAGGGTAACGGCACGGTCACATACATGACACAGTTTAAAATATCTACGCTACTTATGTTTAAAATGTCACGACATAGTAGTGTTACTGGTCAATAATTTCACGATGCCACTGCATCTCAGACTACAGTAGTCCTGCTCAGATGTAGTCACTGGTTCCGCGTCCTGGTTGGCTCTTCAAGAAATCACCATAGATGTGTGAGAGTTAGTAGTGGCCTTACATTTCGATTCATGCTGTCCTTGGTTTTTCTAATCCAGATTGCATCTATGGTGTCTCTTTTCCTCCAGAAAATTTCATTTCATGTGTACCGAATATATAAATCACCATACAGCTAGGTGTTGGTCACGTTCTCCCAAAATCTAAGTTCTAGCATGCCACTCAAACGTTGGGTGAAACGGATCAGAGCTTGAAATATGTCAGCCAATGAAACAATGTATTGGCCTTTTCATATTTTCACAGCCAATGAATCAATGTATATTTTCCATTGATGTTGCTATGATTTCAAACTAGTTGAATAAATAGTGGCCATTGATCAGTGACTTCAGTCTAAGGAGGCATCTGGGTTTTTTCAGGTGATTATCTTCCACTTGAATTACGTGTGGTAGAATAACACCTTACTATAATGAACTGCATATTTAAAACATAAGTTTAGTAATGTAGTCTACACAAAGTTACTACTGTGTAGCATGATTAAAATAATCGATGAAGCTAAACACAATAGCCCATTCGTGTAATCACATATTTCAGTACGAAAATGTTGAAAATGACTTACCTACATTCCACAACTACCGCACAACCCAGACACGTACGCTAGATGAATGCAATAAGGAATACGCACATCCCTCGCTGAGGCAACAGTTCCGCAAGGAGAAAAATCGTTCCGCTCGACTTTCCACGAGGGTGCTGTTGAAGTTTCGGAAGCCTTCGCACCCTCCCTTTCGCACCCGTTGTGCGAATGAGTGAATGCCAACATTTGTGAACGATCCATTAACCCGGCAAAGCAAGTGTCAATGAATTTTATACGTATTCGTTGCATTTTATTAAAGTGTGAAAATACATGTATTTCAATTGTTTGGATATTTTACCGCCATCAACAGGAATGCATACAACTTAGCCGCAACAAGCAGCACAAGTCTTAAATGAAACGCAGTTAGGCTGCCTGCGCTGTGTGCATCGCAGTAACTCATATATCATGTGCATATGCATCTGGTCTAGCTACACAGAGGCACAGCGCATGTATATTAATAATGCGGAAAATGTGCAGTCGCCGCGACGGCTGACTTCGCATCACCAACGATAGTCGTACAACGCAAGAACGTTCTCCCAGCCGATCTGATTAGTTTTCAAAATCCAACAAACGTATTGTATTGGTTCGTGCCAACACACATCTTTCTGAATACGTGGTGTGGATAATGCACATTATTGCCAATCTAATTACCGTCATTATTTACATCGAACAATTAATTACAGCAGTCCTACATGTACGTAACGCAGACATGTACAAATGACATCTGGAACGGAGTCAGGCCTCAGGCAATTGACCCTACCAGCAAAACATTCGTATATGCCTTATGTCAATATAAACAACAAATTGATCAGTTTTTAAAGGGAGGCAAGTCTTCTAAGTAAAGTTGTTAATAATAATATAATAGTAATTATTATTATTGTTGTTATTAGTATTATTAGTATTAGTAGTTGTTGTTGTAGTAGCAGCAGCAGCAGCAGCAGCAGCAGCAGCAGCAGCAGCAGCAGCAGCAGCAGCAGTAGTAGTAGTAGTAGTAGTAGTAGTTTGTGGTAGTAGTAGATAGTGGTAGTATTAGTAGTAGTAGCACTAAGTATGTTAGTATGTATGTATGCATGTACGTATGTATGTATGTATGCATGTATGTATGTATGTACGTACGTACGTACGTATGTATGTATGTATGTATGTATGCATGCATGTATGTATGCACGTTATGTACGTATGTATGTGTGGATGTATGTATGTAAGTAGTAATAGAGGTGGTCAAGCGTTTATGCTGGAGTCGGAGGAGAGCAAGCCCCATGTTAAGAGATAGGGATTTGCCCCAGACTGCGGATTTTACACCGGTTATGATTTATGCAAATGAGTTGAACGGATTTTGCTCCCGGAAGAGGAATTGACCAATCAGGAGCGAGCTGGGCATTGTGGGTAAAATGGAATTGACCAATCAGGAGCGAGCTGGGCATTGTGGGCGTGGCTAATTATGCAAATGACCTTATACGGGCATTGTGGGCGTGACTAGTTATGCAATTGACCAATCACGAGCGAGCTGGGCATTGTGTGCGTGACTAGCTGTACAATTGACCAATCACGAGCGAGCTGGGCCTTGTGTGCGTGGCTAGTTCCGACCCCGGGATAAAGTATAGGGAATTTTATCGCAAAGGTATCCGACCACTTTTTGGGTTTTTTCACCCCATGTTAAAGGATAGCAGCTATTGTCGCAAAGGTATGCGACCACTTTTCGAATTGTTATCCCATGTTCAAGCATAGGCGCTATTAACGTAAAGGTGTGCGACCACTTTTTGAATAAAATAAAATATACCAAACAGCATTTGAGTATATCACACACGAGATTGCTTGACCCGTAGGCCGAAGCTTCGCCAAGGGATCGAACCCTTATTTGGTTGACAATGACATGTCGAAAATGTGGTGTTATAATAAGGTGTAATGTATATAATAAAAGGGTTATAAATTCAACGGAGACCGTTTTGTCTGAAGTAATGTATACGAAATGTAGATTACATATAGGACTATGTTATATCAGGGCCTATAGCCTCGTTTTTTCGAACAAAGTGACCATTTTGGAATTATACGTTTGGTGTCTGTTACAAAACCGTACTCGAGACGTGTCTGGACATGTCTGTTTGTTTGTTGCGAGCACGCCTCGTATGACGTCATCAAACTGCTACGCGCAGTAATTTTGTACGCGAGGTGAGTTGGTTAAACAGGTAGTGATTTGGTTAGACCTTGTTTTGAACTTGCGCATTTGAATATAATCCCTCATCATGTGACGTCATGATGCAGTGACGTCATCAAACTGCTGCGCGCAGTAATTTTGTACGCGAGGTGAATTGGTCAAGCAGGTAGTTTTTTGGTTATGAACTATAACATTAGCTAACATACGACATTTGTACTTACCCAACTTTGTCCTTATACCGATATAGTTAATACCCTTTTGTGAGAATGTGGTTGGCTCTGAAAAGAACCGTTTAAACAACTAAAACTGTTAAAACATAATTGGCAGCGTCACCTCAAGAAGAAGTGGTACCAAAGAAAACAACGAAAGGTGACAGATCTTACAGGAAACAAAGACAGTGCTGTGATATACTCCGCCAAGGGACCAAGCCGTTATTTGTTTGATTATGACATGTCGAAAATGTGGTGTTATAATAAGGCGTAATTTATATAATAAAAGGGTTATAAATTCAACGGAGACCGTTGTGTCTGAAGAAAGGTATCCGAAATGTAGACTACATATAGGACTATGTTATATCAGAACCTATAGCCTCGTTTTTTCGAACAGAGCGGACATCTTGAAAATATACGTTTGGTGTCTTACAAAACCGTACTCAAGACGTGTCTGGACATATTTGTTTGTTTGTTGCGAGCACGCGCATCCTGTGTGACGTCATCAAATTGCTACGCGCAGTAATTTTGTACCCGAGGTTGACTTGGTTAATCAGATAGTGCTTTGGTTAGCCATTGTTTTCAGCTTTCGTGCTTGAATATAATCCCATCATTTTGATGTTATGATCATTGTCGTTATAGCGAGTGAAAAATTACCCTGTTAACTGGTATGAACCGGTATGAACTCGTAATGACTGCTCTGCAACTGTGTGTTGGAAGAACATCTCGATATTTGGCCCGTGATAAAACATACGAGATACCAGTATTTGTTATACGAGATTTGTACTTACCAACCGTCGATATCCTGTTTGTAAACTGTTTTGATGGTGTATTCCCTGTTCAAGTCTCATCTATTTAAATAAACACGCTATGCGCGATGTACAATGTCGACTCGGTGGCCTTAACACCAAAGATCCTATATCAATACAAGACGGCGCAGTGCTCACTATCTACATTGTTCGAGGAAAGTGAAGCGTCATGTTAGACAAGATAGGTACATAATAACCTCCCACATAAGATGTACCAGTATTTATATAGTTTACCGTATTAAGGGTCAAGTGTACAAATGTCCATTAGAACGTTTTTATCTTTTTTCGTACTATAGTATTTAAATTCGTGCATCTTCGGTAAAACCTTCCAAACTTGCTTCTGTCGTAAAACAACTAACCTGGCATAGGTAACCGAAAACGAACTCATAGATTCAACAGTTATGTTAACCACTTATGTCTATGTGTAGTTCAGTACAGATACGTTAACCACTTATGTATGTGTAGTGCAGTACATATACGTTAACCACTTATGTCTGTGTAGTGCAGTACAGTTATGTTAACCACTTATGTCTATGTGTAGTTCAGTACAGATACGGTAACCACTTACGTCTGTGTAGTTCAGTACAGAGATGTTAATGTACTCAGACCAACTAGTTGGACAAACGAAACACTATGCTTTGACCAACACACGGCACGAATCGAACTCAGACCAACTAGTTGCGTAAACGAAACAGAAACTTAACCGTTTACGCTGCACAAATTGAACTCAGACCAACTAGTGGTGCAAACGAAACACTATGCTTTGACCAACACACGACACGAATCGAACTCAGACCAACTAGTTACGTAAACGAAACAGAAACTTAACTGATTACACTGCACGAATTGAACTCAGACCAACTAGTTGCGTAAACGAAACAGAAACTTAACCGATTACGCTGCACAAATTGAACTCAGACCATCTAGTGGTGCAAACGAAACACTATGCTTTGACCAACACACGACACGAATCGAACTCAGACCAACTAGTTGCGTAAACGAAACAGAAACTTAACCGATTACACTGCACTAATTGAACTCAGACCAACTAGTTGCGTAAACGAAACACTATGCTTTGACCAACACACGACACGAATCGAACTCGGACCAACTAGTTGCGTAAACGAAACAGAAACTTAACTGATTACACTGCACGAATTGAACTCAGACCAACTAGATGCGTAAACGAAACAGAAACTTAACCGATTACGCTGCACAAATTGAACTCAGACCAACTAGTGGTGCAAACGAAACACTATGCTTTGACCAACACACGACACGAATCGAACTCAGACCAACTAGTTGCGTAAACGAAACAGAAACTTAACCGATTGCACTGCACTAATTGAACTCAGACCAACTAGTAGCGTAAACGAAACAGAAACTTAACCGATTACGCTGCACAAATTGGACTTAGACCAACTAGTTGGACAAACGAAACACTGCTTTGACTAACACGCTGAACGAATCGATCTATAGACATGAGTTTTACAAACGAAGCACTACACTTTGACCAATACGTGTCACAAATTGAACTCAGATCAACTAGTCACGCAAACGAAACACTATGCTTTGACCAACACGCTGAACGAATCGATCTATAGACACGAGTTGTACAAACGAAACACGAGACTATGACCGAGATATGTCACGAGACTTCGGATGACACGTCACACGAGAGTACCGACGAGACAAGAGACGAGACTATGACCGAGATATGTCACGAGACTACGGATGACATGACGGATGACATCACACGAGAGTACGACGAGACAAGAGACGACTATGACCGAGATATCACGAGACTACGGATGTCACACGAGAGTACCGACGAGACAAGAGACGAGACTATGACCGAGATATGTCACGAGACTACGAGATACGAGACTTCGGATGACACGTCACACGAGAGTACCGACGAGACAAGAGACGAGACTATGACCGAGATATGTCACGAGACTTCGGATGACACGTCACACGAGAGTACCGACGAGACAAGAGACGAGACTATGACCGAGATACGTCACGAGACTACGGATGACACATCACACGAGACTACGGATGACACATCACACGAGAGTATAGACGAGACAATGTCCGAGATTTATCACGAGACTACGGATGACACCTCACACGAGACTACGAATGTAACATCACACGAGAGTACCGACGAGACAAGAGACGAGACTATGACGGAGATATGTCACGAGACTACGGATGACACATCACACGAGACTACGGACGATACATCACACGAGAGTGCCGACGAGACAAGAGACGGGACTATGACCGAGATATGTCACGAGACTACGGATGACACATCACACGAGACTTCGGATGACACTTCACACTAGAGTACCGACGAGACAAGAGACGAGACTATGACCGAGATATGTCACGAGACTACGGATGACACATCACACGAGACTACGGATGACACATCACACGAGACTACGGTCCTTCCTTTTTCAGGAAAATAGACGTGTTATCGCGTGAGATTTGCTTCAAAAGGAAGCAAAGCAAAGCAAATAGACGTGTTATTGTGTGAGATTTGCTTCAAAAGGAAGCAAAGCAAAGCAAATAGACGTGTTATCGCGTGAGATTTGCTTTAAAAAAAAGCAAAGCAAAACAAATAGACGTGTTATCGCGTGATATTTGCTTCAAAAGGAAGCAAAGCAAAGCAAATAGACGTGTTATCGCGTGAGATTTGCTTCAAAAGGAAGCAAAGCAAATAGACATGTTATTGTGTGAGATTTGCTTCAAAAGGAAGCAAAGCAAAGCAAATAGACGTGTTATCGCGTGAGATTTGCTTCAAAAGGAAGCAAAGCAAAGCAAATAGACGTGTTATCGCGTGAGATTTGCTTCAAAAGGAAGCAAAGCAAAGCAAATAGACGGGTTATCGCGTGAGATTCCTCCTCATTGAGGTGGAATTCCACCACAATAGACGTGTTATCGCGTGAGATTTGCTTCAAAAGGAAGCAAAGCAAAACAAATAGACGTGTTATCGCGTGATATTTGCTTCAAAAGGAAGCAAAGCAAAGCCACTCACTCACCCTTCGTGGCTGTTCACTCACTCACTCACTCACTCACTCACTCACTCACCCTTCGTGTCTGTTCACTCACTCACTCACTCACTCACTCACTCACTCACTCACTCACTCACTCACTCACTCACTCACTCACTCACTCACTCACTCACTCACCCTTCGTATCTGTTCACTCACTCACTCACTCACTCACTCACCCTTCGTATCTGTTCACTCACTCACTCACTCACTCACCCTTCGTATCTGTTCACTCACTCACTCACTCACTCACTCACTCACCCTTCGTGTCTGTTCACGCAGTCACTCACTCACGCACTCATTACACTAAGCTTTGACCAACACGCTGCACAAACATCACACGAGAGTACCGACGAGACAAGAGACGAGACTATGACCGAGATATAACACGAGACTACGGATGTCACATCACACGAGACTACGGATGACACATCACACGAGAGTACCGACGAGACAATGTCCGAGATATATCACGAGACTACGGATGATACTTCACACGAGACTACGAGTGGTGTGTCTAATGTTCACGAGACTTCGGATGACACATCACACGAGAGTACCGACGAGACAAGAGACGAGACTATGGCCGAGATATGTTACGAGACTACGGATGACACATCACACGAGACTACGGATGACACATCACACGAGAGTACCGACGAGACAAGAGATATGTTACGAGACTACGGATGACACATCACACGAGACTACGGATATCACATCACACGAGAGTACGGACGAGACAAGAGATACGCCACGAGACATTCAAAGAGGTGACCATCATGGTTTCCGATGCCACTCAACGGACACCAATGTAATTAGTCAGAGTATAGCCATCTATCAAACATGATAGTTCTCTATTCGTTGACACACATATTCGTTGGGATTAGCGGAAGCGTAGAGGCCGCCATATCAGGTCGCCATGACATTCAAATAACTTCCGGTACTACGTTACTTCCGGCGTAGCGTCCCTAGTAGAGGCCGCCATGACAGTCAAGTGACTTCCGGTACCACGTCACTTCCGGCGTAGAGACCCCTAGTGGATCATCGGAGTACTACGTCACATACGGCCATAGCAAGCGACTTTGAAAACTGCTATGATCGAAAACGACTATGTCAATAACATGTAAGGACAACCACCTGACAGGACTTCATTCAATGAGGTGCCAAACATCACATACCTTCATGTCAAGAGACGATCATCTGTTCGGATTCACGTCCAACGAGGTGACCACAGGACTCGTATGAGGTATCGCTTCTTTTAATGGAAAACATATGTATATGAAGCAGCCGTCTTTTCAACGTAACAATTCCATATTTTCAAATAGTGCGAGCGACCAGATACGATACGTCCTTCTCGAGAGTCGAAAAAGGAAAGACCAGAATCGTCGGAAGCACGGTATATACACTAGTTTTTTGACGTCATCTCATTTGCATAATCAATCAGACCGAACGTATATCACGTGACTTTCCTTAACACAAAAAACTGTGCACGTTCCTGAGAGAGGCGACATCCGACGCCACTCAACGGACACCAGTGTAATTAGTCAGAATATTCCCATCTACCGGCCATGATAGATCTCTACTTTTATTGTGTATAACCGTACACTCAGAACATGCCCGTGCACGCCCCATCCGTCAACCAAACATGTGCGACCCGTAAGTGCGCGAGGCCCGTAAGGGTAATGGTGGTACGAGATGCGTGTGATCTATCATTACACCTCCCACCCTCCCTACCTCCCTCCTTCCCTCCCTCCCTCTCTCCCTCCCTCCCTCCCTCCCTCCTATGACAGGTGCTATTTCTTTTGGCAGAACGAAATACAAAATATATTTAATACATAACGGATCTTTCAAATGAGCAGCGCGGTCGAGAACTGCCGAGGTTCCTCAAGTATTCAATATGCGAATCATTGATTATGGCGAAAATTTTATGTTTTTCCAAAAACATAAAATTTTCGCGAGGTTAACCCCAACTTTTTTTCTCTAGCTAACCTAATTAGATATTTTTAACCGCTAGATGGCGCCACCATGTGACGTAGTATTCCTATTATCCGCTAGGGGGCGCTACACCGGAAGTGACGTCGTACCGGAAGTTACTTGACTGTCATGGCAGCCTCTACTAGGGACGACACGTCGGAAGTGACGTCGCAACGGAAGTTACTTGACTGTCATGGCGGCCTCTACGCTTCCGGTATTCCCGGAAGTGTGTCAACGAATAGAGATCTATCATGGCCGGTAGATGGGAATATTCTGACTAATTACACTGGTGTCCGTTGAGTGGCGTCGGATGTCGCCTCTCTCAGGAACGTGCACAGTTTTTTTGTGTTAAGGAAAGTCACGTGATATACGTTCGGTCTGATTGATTATGCAAATGAGATGACTCCAAAAACTAGTGTATATACCGTGCTTCCGACGATTCTGGTCTTTCCTTTTTCGACTCTCGAGAAGGACGTATCGTATCTGGTCGCTCGCACTATTTGAAAATATGGAATTGTTACGTTGAAAAGACGGCTGCTTCATATACTTATGTTTTCTATTAAAAGAAGCGATACCTCATACGAGTCCTATGGTCACCTCGTTGGACGTGAATCCGAACAGATGATCGTCTCTTGACATGAAGGTATGTGATGTTTGGCACCTCATTGAATGAAGTCCTGTCAGATGGATGTCCTTACATGTTAGTGACATAGTCGTTTTCGATCATAGCAGTTTTCAAATTCGCTTGCTATGGCCGTATGTGACGTAGTACTCCGATGATCCACTAGGGGTCTCTACGCCGGAAGTGACGTGGTACCGGAAGTCACTTGACTGTCATGGCGGCCTCTACTAGGGACGCTACGCCGGAAGTAACGTAGTACCGGAAGTTATTTGAATGTCATGGCGACCTGACATGGCGGCCTCTACGCTTCCGCTATTCCCAACGAATATGTGTGTCAACGAATAGAGAACTACCATGTTCGATAGATGGCTATACTCTGACTAATTACATTGGTGTCCGTTGAGTGGCATCGGAGACCTTGATGGTCACCTCTTTGAATGTCTCGTGGCGTATCTCTTGTCTCGTCCGTACTCTCGTGTGATGTGATATCCGTAGTCTCGTGTGATGTGTCATCCGTAGTCTCGTAACATATCTCTTGTCTCGTCGGTACTCTCGTGTGATGTGTCATCCGTAGTCTCGTGTGATGTGTCATCCGTAGTCTCGTAACATATCTCGGCCATAGTCTCGTTTCTTGTCTCGTCGGTACTCTCGTGTGATGTGTCATCCGAAGTCTCGTGAACATTAGACACACCACTCGTAGTCTCGTGTGATGTATCATCCGTATTCTCGTGATATATCTCGGACATTGTCTCGTCGGTACTCTCGTGTGATGTGTCATCCGTAGTCTCGTGTGATGTGACATCCGTAGTCTCGTGGTATATCTCGGTCATAGTCTCGTCTCTTGTCTCGTCGGTACTCTCGTGTGATGTTTGTGCAGCGTGTTGGTCAAAGCTTAGTGTAATGAGTGCGTGAGTGAGTGACTGCGTGAATAGACACGAAGGGTGAGTGAGTGAGTGAGTGAACAGATACGAAGGGTGAGTGAGTGAATGAGTGAGTGAGTGAACAGATACGAAGGGTGAGTGAGTGAGTGAGTGAGTGAGTGAACATACACGAAGGGTGAGTGAGTGAGTGAGTGAGTGAGTGAGTGAACAGCCACGAAGGGTGAGTGAGTGTCTTTGCTTTGCTTCCTTTTGAAGCAAATCTCACGCGATAACACGTCTATTTGCTTTGCTTTGCTTCCTTTTGAAGCAAATCTCACGCGATAACACGTCTATTTGCTTTGCTTTGCTTCCTTTTGAAGTAAATCTCACGCGATAACACGTCTATTTGCTTTTCTTTGCTTCCTTTTGAAGCAAATCTCACGCGATAACACGTCTATTTTCCTGAAAAAGGAAGGACTTGACGCGATAACACGTCTATTTTCCTGAAAAAGGAAGGACCGTAGTCTCGTGTGATGTGTCATCCGTAGTCTCGTGACATATCTCGGTCATAGTCTCGTCTCTTGTCTCGTCGGTACTCTCGTGTGATGTGTCATCCGTAGTCTCGTGTGATGTGTCATCCGTAGTCTCGTGACATATCTCGGTCATAGTCTCGTCTCTTGTCTCGACGGTACTCTCGTGTGATGTGTCATCCGTAGTCTCGTGTCATCCGTAGTCTCGTGACATATCTCGGTCATAGTCTCGTCTCTTGTCTCGTCGGTACTCTAGTGTGATGTATCATCCGAAGTCTCGTGTGATGTGTCATCCGTAGTCTCGTGACATATCTCGGTCATAGTCTCGTCTCTTGTCTCGTCGGTACTCTCGTGTGATGTTACATTCGTAGTCTCGTGTGAGGTGTCATCCGTAGTCTCGTGATATATCTCGGACATTGTCTCGTCTATACTCTCGTGTGATGTGTCATCCGTAGTCTCGTGTGATGTGTTATCCGTAGTCTCGAGACGTATCTCGGTCATAGTCTCGTCTCTTGTCTCGTCGGTACTCTCGTGTGACGTGTCATCCGAAATCTCGTGGCATATCTCGGTCATAGTCTCGTCTCTTGTCTCGTCGGTACTCTCGTGTGTTGTGTCATCCGTAGTCTCGTGTGATGTGTCATCCGTAGTCTCGTGACGTATCTCGGTCATAGTTTCGTCTCTTGTCTCGTCTGTACTCTCGTGTGACGTGTCATCCGAAGTCTCGTGACATATCTCGGTCATAGTCTCGTGTTTCGTTTGTACAACTCGTGTCTATAGATCGATTCGTTCAGCGTGTTTTTCAAAGCATAGTGTTTCGTTTGTCCAACTAGTTGGTCTAAGTCCAATTTGTGCAGCGTAATCGGTTAAGTTTCTGTTTCGTTTACGCAACTAGTTGGTCTGAGTTCAATTCGTGCAGTGTAATCGGTTAAGTTTCTGTTTCGTTTACGCAACTAGTTGGTCTGAGTTCGATTCGTGTCGTGTGTTGGTCAAAGCGTAGTGTTTCGTTTGCACCACTAGTTGGTCTGAGTTCAATTTGTGCAGCGTAAACGGTTAAGTTTCTGTTTCGTTTACGCAACTAGTTGGTCTGAGTTCGATTCGTGCCGTGTGTTGGTCAAAGCATAGTGTTTCGTTTGTCCAACTAGTTGGTCTGAGTACAATAACATCTCTGTACTGAACTACACAGACATAAGTGGTTACCGTATCTGTACTGAACTACACATAGACATAAGTGGTTAACATAACTGTACTGCACTACACAGACATAAGTGGTTAACGTATCTGTACTGCACTACACAGACATAAGTGGTTAACGTATCTGTACTGAACTACACATAGATATAAGTGGTTAACATAACTGTTGAATCTATGAGTTCGTTTTCGGTTACCTATGCCAGGTTAGTTGTTTTACGACAGAAGCAAGTTTGGAAGGTTTTACCGAAGAAGCACGAATTTAAATACTATAGTACGAAAAAAGATAAAAACGTTCTAATGGACATTTGTACACTTGACCCTTAATACGGTAAACTATATAAATACTGGTACATCTTATCTGGGAGGTTATTATGTACCTGTACTGTTCTAACATGACGCTTCACTTTCCTCGAACAATGTAGATAGCGAGCACTGCGCCGTCTTGTATTGATATAGGATCTTTGGTGTCAAGGCCACCGAGTCGACATTGTACATCGCGCATAGCGTGTTTATTTAAATAGATGAGACTTGAACAGGGAATACACCATCAAAACAGTTTACAAACAGGATATCGACGGTTGGTATGTACAAATCTCGTATAACAAATACTGGTATCTCGTATGTTTTATCACGGGCCAAATATCGAGATGTTCTTCCAACACACAGTCGCAGAGCAGTCATTACTAGTTCATACCGGTTCATACCAGTTAACAGGGTAATTTTTCACTCGTTATAACAACAATGATCATAACATCAAATGATGGGATTATATTCAAGCACGAAAGCTCAAAACAATGGCTAACCAAAGCACTATCTGATTAACCAAGTCAACCTCGGGTACAAAATTACTGCGCGTAGCAGTTTGATGACGTCACACAGGATGCGCGTGCTCGCAACAAACAAACAAACATGTCCAGACACGTCTCGAGTACGGTTTTGTAACAGACACCAAACGTATAATTTCAAGATGTCCGCTCTGTTCGAAAAAACGAGGCTATAGGTTCTGATATAACATAGTCCTATATGTAGACTACATTTTGTATACCTTACTTCAGACACAACGGTCTCCGTTGAATTTATAACCCTTTTATTATATAAATTACGCCTTATTATAACACCACATTTTCGACATGTCATAGTTAAGCAAATAACGGCTCGGTCCCTTGGCGGAGTATATCACAGCACTGTCTTTGTTTCCTGTGAGATCTGTCACCTTTCGTTTTTTTTTTTGTACCACTTCTTCTTGAGGTGACGCTGCCAATTATGTTTTAACAGTTTTAGTTGTTTAAACGGTTCTTTTCAGAGCCAACCACATTCTCACAAAGGAGTATTAACTATATCGGTATAAGGACAAAGTTGGGTAAGTACAAAAGTCGTATGTTAGCTAATGTTATAGGTCATAACCAAAGAACTACCTGCTTGACCAACTCACCTCGCGTACAAAATTACTGCGCGTAGCAGTTTGATGACGTCACTGCATCATGACGTCACATGATGAGGGATTATATTCAAATGCGCAATTTCAAAACAAGGTCTAACCAAATCACTACCTGTTTAACCAACTCACCTCGCGTACAAAATTACTGCGCGTAGCAGTTTGATGACGTAATACAGGGTGCGCGTGCTCGCAACAAACAAACAAACATGTCCAGACACGTCTCGAGTACGGTTTTGTAACAGACACCAAACGTATAATTCCAAAATGGTCACTCTGTTCGAAAAAACGAGGCTATAGGCCCTGATATAACATAGTCCTATATGTAGTCTACATTTCGTATACATTACTTCAGACAAAACGGTCTCCGTTGAATTTATAACCCTTTTATTATATAAATTACACCTTATTATAACACCACATTTTCGACATGTCATTGTCAACCAAATAAGGGTTCGATCCCTTGGCGAAGCCTCGGCGTACGGGTCAAGCAATCTCGTGTGTGACATATTCAAATGCTGTTTGGTATATTTTATTTTATTCAAAAAGTGGTCGCACACCTTTACGATAATAGCGCCTATGCTTTAACATGGGATAAAAATTCGTGATTGGTCAATTGTATAACTAGTTACGCACACAATGCCCAGCTCGCTCGTGATTGGTCAATTGCATAACTAGTCACGCACACAATGCCCATATAAGGTCATTTGCATAATTAGCCACGCCCACAATGCCCAGCTCGCTCCTGATTGGTCAATTCCACTTTATCGACAATGCCCAGCTCGCTCATGATTGGTCAATTCCACTTCCGGGAGCAAAATCCGTTCAACTTATTTGCATAAATCATAACCGGAGTAAAATCCGCAGTCTGGGGCAAATCCCTATCTCTTAACATGGGGCTTGCTCTCCTCCGACTCCAGCATAAACGCTGGACCACCTCTATTACTACATATGTATGCACGCATGTACATATGTAAGTATGCATGTATGAATGTATGTATGCATGTATGTATGCATGTATGTATGCACGTATGCATTTATGCACGTATGCACGTATGTACGTATGTATGTATGTATGTATGTATAATGTTATACATTTGGGGGAATTTGCGAACTGATGCGTCCACCTCTTATTCAGCGCGTCTAGTTAACCGGCGATGTATGTAGATACAGTTCCCAAGGACGGAAATGTATCTGACTTATACATCGACATAATCTGGTTAGAATGACACTCAGGATCAATGGATTCCGACAAGAACACTGATGACAAAGATCACTTCCTTGAAGCCAGAGCTACTCCGGTGTATAAGGATTTGAATGCCTGCACGGCAATTCTCACGCCGTCTTTATGTTTGATAACTACATCATAAACAACTACATTGTCTACACAGTAAAACTTTACATGTTAAAGACCCACACGAAATTGTCTATTTGTTGGTGATACGGATACATGTTATTCTGAGTGTGATTTCAAGCAGTAGATCAATTCTCTATCTAGCTGTGTGTGACCTATGTTGTGCAGTAGCAGTGTTACTGCTGAAACACGGCGAGTTCTGCCGACGCCTGCTGCAGTCGACTAAGTTTCTTGCGTAGTTGGTCCCGTTTGTGAGCAACTTCATAATTCTCCTTCAGGGCGGCCAACGTGGCAGCATCTGCAGCCAAGGCGATGACTTCATTTCGAATCTTCGACGACAGTTCGTCTATCATGTCGTACGATATGGTCAAAGGGACATAGTCAACGAGACGGCAGTTGCAAACCTATAAATCAAAACGGTCTATTCAAACAAATTAAAATCAAACTGATTAAGAGGGAGCGTGTGTGAGCGTGTGTGAGCGTGTGTGAGCGTGTGTGAGCGTGTGTGAGCGCGTGTGAGCGCGTGTGAGCGCGTGTGAGCGCGTGTGAGCGTGTGTGAGCGTGTATGCTTGCATGCTTGTGTGTGGGAATATTAACGTTTTCCCCTTGGATGCTTTGCATATCGAGCGACAAACTTTCAAGGATGCATCTATAGACACTGGGAACAAATAACGCCTTTGTTTTCCGAGATTATTTTTGCATTGGTGTGCTTTAAAACGATCAAATAAACGAATATACGTAATAGTTGTGTAACACTGGCATGGCATTACGTGGATCATGTGTATGCGAAAGTCTAAAAAGAGTGGCTGGACAATGTTGAAAACAACACCTATGTATGCAGTAGCAATATAATTTAGACTAACCCAGAGTGACGAGTGTCATGTCGTAGGCATACCAATAGAAAAGAGAGATATCTCAGCCGAATTCGCTTTGTAATATATCATATACTATAAACTTGCGGCAACACTGTCACTCTGAGACAGAATATTAGTAAAATACATTAATACATTAGTTAAAACTTACTTTGATGTATGCCCGCGTCATTTGGAACATCTCCTCGGCATTCTCCGTAAGAGTGTGCTCTTGAACAGACTGACTAAAGGTATGCATTGGTACTGGTAGGAATCCGTTTGACGTACTGTTTTGACCAATATCACCTTTCTGCCTTTTACTTGTCTTCTCTTCTTGCTCTAACAAGAAATATAATGTGCACTTAAAACAATAGGGTATTAATACATAGCTGCTTTATTCTAAGGTTGAAGAACACTGATGATTCAAATATAATGTGTTATGTAGCTTCAACATGTTTGCCTGTTTCAGTTTTTTTACACAGCGTAAGAGGTGACCTCGCAATGTGACATACTAATACGTAATGTTTTTGATACTAAGTGTTCTACTTTTGTGTCCGACAGGATGAGTACATTAATAATACCACACCTCCATTATTTAATGTTTGAAAACGTTCACTAACTGAACAAAATCCGAAATGGGGGTTAGATAAAGATTGGAATTCCCGACCAGGTGCAATAGTCAACATCACAGAAGTGTACACCCAACCCCGATCCTGATCGCTTGACTTCACAGGAGTGTTGGCCAGTGTACAATACAAGAGAAGATTGTCTACTGCATTAGTATTATAGTTACATTCAATTCGTCATTGCACCAAATGCGTGCGATTGAGATTAACTACACAGTGTGAATGTACCTAGATGAGAGAGGTAGATATCATCCTGGGTGAAAGGCTTCCTCTCCATCTTTAGTAGTTTTCGCAGAGCTTCCTGACACGCGTTATTTTCCTCGACACGTAGTCTGTCGACGAGGCCCTGTGTATAAAAAATTACGACTAATATTATTACAAAAACACAAATTGTTGGGATGCAGCTACATCAGACATATATGGTGCAGCATAACGTTTTCATGCATTCATTATGGCATGCATACAACTTGTTGGATAATTTGTTTTATTAACATACGAATGTAAACAAAGGTACAGGGATACCATTTATTTCTGTCGTGATCTAAAAACCTAACCGTACGCAGTAGGGAAAATCGTTTCATCAGAAACCTGATCAATCTCTTTCATAGGATATTGATAGTCTGATACTCTACCATTTATTTATTAAAATGTATGCAAATTGTTTGCATATTCTCTGAGTGAAGCATTTAGTTTTAAAACGGGGACCTGACAATAATATCCGATAAATAACCAAAGTTGATTAATTTGTAGCGTCATGTCCAAAAACGCGCCAGGCGCTTATTGGTGAAACATTAAAGGCGTGTCTCAACATGCACGTTGTTTGGGAACGGTGACATCTCCATGCATTCATTGTGACATCTCCATGCATTCATTGTGACATCTCCATGCATTCATTGTGACATCTCCATGCATTCATTGTGACATCTCCATGCATTCATTGTGACATCTCCATGCATTCATTGTGACATCTCCATGCATTCATTGTGGCATCTCCATGCATTCATTGTGACATGCATACAACACACGCTCCTTTCACACGTGTATTTCACCGACCTACCTTTGGAGATTATTTCAACAAAACGCATTCTTTTTTCGTTGTTTATACTAACATATGTAAACACAGGCACATTCCTTCTCTGGCTTGACATAACGGGTTTTTCAAGCGAGACGGTGATGAAGCGTCTTTTAGCATTTTGCTAGTTACTTTAATACAACAACGTCTTCTGCATATTTTTTAATGTACAAGACGTTTCGCTAGTAAGTAGCGTGTGGATGGAGCACACATTTGTCTTTGAAATAATCAATTATGATCTAAGATAGGAATGACGACATTTTGCTTACAGTAAACTTTTCATTTTTATCAGAGTTGGATCCATAATATCGTGGTTTTCCTACGTCCCAATCTAAATTGTCAAACTTGACCTTGACAACAGTGTTGATAACACTAATATTATGTGCGCAAAGCTACTAGGCGGACATCTGCTACAGTTAAATTAAGTGTTGCTCTCTTTGACTTAAATTCGGGTCATAATAAAGAAGGTTTGGGGCCAGAATTTCACCAAATATTCGACGGAATGTTCGGCGTAGATTTAATGATGGTTTGGCTAAATTATTGCTAGGCAAGAGGTCACGTGATAGACTTGGGCTAGTACAGCCGAATACTAAAATGACTAGTCACTGTTATGTATCTAACTGTAATCGAGATAACGTGTGTATGTGCGTGTGTGTGTGCGCGCGTGTGTTCGTATGCATGTGTGTATTTGTTAAATGGAAACAAAAGGCAACATAGTTGTAGTTGCTAATGGTTGGTTTGTATTAACACTTTTACATGCACAAGCCCAACAATATGCCTCTTGTTTCCCTTTAACCTTTTCCTCCTGGACGGTTTGAATCTCTGACACCGAACTTCCAGGGAATCATCTACCACCATACGTAAGAAAAGTAACGCATTTATTTCAACATTCGTTAAGGGTTCCTGTTGGTTTTATGGTTCGTACCGTACGTTAGACTGACGCAAATCGTTGTTCATAATTGAATTTATGCTTTCTGCGACTGTTTAGAGGAGCGCCGATCAGTTGGCGATTGTTCCATAACTTTAGTTAACAAACTATATTTCTCAAATTTACGTCATAACGAACGTCATTTAGAATACTCCAGGAATCTGTCTGTTGCGTCGTATTTAGCGCCGACCAGAAGATGGGCATTTTTTTCTAGTGTAAACATTCCACGTATGACACAGTTACTCACATTTGAGTTTGACAAAATGATTAATTACCCAAACTGAATGCATACGTCAAATATTCGATTCATCAAGAATATGTTTTTATACCACACAAATATGCAGAATGCTACAAACCTTGATTTTTCTGTCAAGATGTGGCAGATGTTCAAAGTGTTTCGTTGCAAGTTTTAGAAATGTTTCCCCAACCAGCTGGCTGACCTTCTGTAGGGTGTCGATAACAGGTCTATCATATTTCTCCAAGATCTCCACAATCAGTGATTCGCATATTGAATACTTGAGGAACCTCGGCAGTTCTCGACCGCGCTGCTCATTTGAAAGATCCGTTATGTATTGAATATATTTTGTAGTTCGTTCTGCCAAAAGAAATAGCACCTGTCATAGGAGGGAGGCAGGGAGGGAGGGAAGGAGGGAGGTAGGGAGTGTGGGAGGTGTATTACGGGCCTCGCGCACTTACGGGTCGCACATGTTTGGTTGACGGATGGGGCGTGCACGGCCATGTTCTGAGTGTACGGTTATACACAATAAAAGTATTACATCTTATACCATTATCTATATCATTTCAGGAGGGAGAGTGGGAGGGCCGGATGGAGGGTGGGAGGGAGGGAGCGCGGGTGGGTGGGAGGGAGGAAGGGAGGGAGGGAAGGAGGGAGGGAGGGAGGGAGCGCGGGTGGGAGGGAGGGTGGGAGGGAGGGAGGGAGCACGGGTGGGAGGGAGGGAGCACGGGTGGGAGGGAGGGAGGGAGGGAGCGAGGGAGGGAGGGGGGAGGGAGGAGGGAGGGAGTGGAATGACAGATTGAGTACTCTACACACACACACACACACACACACACACACACACACACACACACACACACACACACACACACACACACACACACACACACACACACACACACACACACACACACACACACACAAACAACACTTGGTATTCTCACCTGGCATTAATTTACGTATGCCTAATGCCAGTTGTTCGTAGTATTTTCGGCATCTAGGAATGAGCTGATGGCCGTCCAGTCGCTTGTGCTCCCCGCTCACGACTTCCTTCACGTCATCCGTGTACCTCTGAAGTAGCTGTTGGTATGACACAGTAACACTTATTGTTTCTATGACGCTTGGAAACAGTCCTTGATCAACAAACAAGTATTATTATATTGGCATCGGAACGTTATGAATATTCGGTGGGTGAGACTCCAAAAACCTCCATTTACACCCCCTTGAGGCTCCCCAAAAGCCTCCATTTATTCATTTACACCGCCAAGGCTCTCCACAAACCCCAATTGCACCCTCACTTGTGGCTCACCAAATACCGCAGTTGCCTTTAAACTCACCAAAAACATCGCCGCAAGGCGAAACTAAGCGTGGTGCCTCGGGTTAGGTGAAAATGCAGCACACGATTCACGTGATACGCACGTGCTATGCATTACCAAGACCAGTAATTTATGGGAGCGTCTGCTGTGTCATCACGGCAAAGATGCAGAGACTGACTTGTTCGTCGAGTGAGTGAGAAGTTGGGATGTAGGCAGCTGATGCTACCTCAGATGTCATTACAAACGCTTTTCAACTTTGACTTCCTGCAAGGCGTGGTCTCGCTGTCGTTCCCAACAACATTTAAAACGTCACTGGAATCCCAACTTAGCGGCTGCGCTATTATTACTTAACTGAACAAATTCTGGTCGGTTGTGCTGGGGAAGATAAGTTGAATAAAATCCTAATGGTGGATAGCTTCCAATATGTCAATGAGACTGCAGGAACCAGTAGAGCTGTTTAAGTGTTTAGACAGTGCGCCGACGACTTCCGTAAACAATCGTTCGAAACTGGCGTTCAGCCAATTGAACCATCCTGCGCTGCATCACTGGATGGCACGACTGCAAAGCCCAGCATGTCCTGAAATGGCGTCAGAGTCAGTGCCGTATGATCCTCTTCTTGGGTGAAAGCAGGTTTTGCACTGATAACATGGACAGACGTAGGAAAGTCTGGCGTCGTGTAGGCGAAAGTTATGTTGATGATAAAAGGGAACCCGTGATATGAGCCAAGTGTCATATTATAAACCAATGTGTGGGACCCGGTTTCTTACAAAATCGATCTAAAGATCGGAAAAATTACGTCGCGGTGCAACTGAAAATTAACCAAGCACTCATTGTGTAGCAAGATAACGCACGCACACGCATTACTATAGTCACACTAGACTTCCACCACCACCACCAAGATGTAACCACTGTGTACTTGCCGTCCCTTTGTCCGAACTCTAATCGCATTGGGCACCTTTGGGATAAGTTGCAGAGGCGACTACAGACACATTCCCGACCAGCAACAGCCGCAAATTCTATACAAAGCGATTGATTATGACCAGGGCAAGTGTGTTCCGCCTAGTTCACGCCATGGTGATGGAAGCGGAGTGGTCATCAATGCCAATGGCACACAGTCCTTAAGGTAATGAAGCGACACTATGTCAACATGATGCTGACATGTTAAATACGCATTGACATTACGGCAAATATTATCTACATTGACTGTTAACTGTACGTAGATGGAGAGGTAACACCTTGAAATATTATCTACATTGACTGTTATCTGTACGTAGATGGAGAGGTAACACCTTGAAATATTATCTACATTGACTGTTATCTGTACGTAGATGGAGAGGTAACACCTTGAAATATTATCTACATTGACTGTTATCTGTACGTAGATGGAGAGGTAACACCTTGAAATATTATCTACATTGACTGTTATCTGTACGTAGATGGAGAGGTAACACCTTGAAATATTATCTACATTGACTGTTAACTGTACGTAGATGGAGAGGTAACAC